>MEJB01000043.1:20206-355548 GCA_001752375.1 Rhazya stricta
ATAATAGGTTGTAAGTGATGCATGCCCAGCAGCATAACAAGCTTTAATTGCATACAAACAAGCCATAATCTTAAAGACCACCCCAGCCCAAAAAAAAAAAAAAAAAACAAAGGAAAAGGAAAAATGAAAATTCAAAACCACAAACTATTCTAGAACAACCCAAACCTTAACTGCTGAAAACCAAAGAGCAAAGCTACCTCGTATGCATCTCTTACATCCCATGTCTCTTATGTGATAAATACTACAAAAGAAAGAAAAGCAAAGGACTAAGATGGAATAAAGATCAAAGAAGTAAGGTTAAAAGTGGAACTAAACGACCTAACTTAAGGTAAACTCGGACCGCTACCCTCAATTCCCCGCGATGCAATAATAGCGCTCTCCCGATTCTGCCCTTTCTAACAAAAGCAAGAAACTCAGGAGAGGGAAATTGCAAAGCTTTGTTCTTGTTCAGTTGTTCTTCCATATTTACAGTAGTCCTCTCCTCCTCCTCCTCCTCCTCCTCCGTCGCTGCAACTGCCGCTGCCACGGCCAACCTCCACCTCCACAGAAGCAGTCACCGGACATCCAGAGGTCACCGCCAATCATTGCAAAGCAGGAGAATGAATAAATGAAGATAGCAAGAGAGAGGAGAAAAATTAGGGAAGTCTGGCTAAGCTTTTGAGCAAGAAAGTGAGGCTAGAAAGAAGGGGACATGATGGGTCGTATATAAAGGCCAGAACGGTGCTTGTGGTGGGATGTATGTGTGAGCAATGGGGAGTACAGTGTTGTGATAGCTCATAGCAGTGATATGGCAGCTAACAGGTAATGTTGAAATTGTAGTCTAAGGTTTGGGGTAAGAGCATGTCTGTGGGGAATGGAAAAGAAGTCCACTAACTCGATTTCCAAGGCCCTTGGAATTTTCATTCATATTATTCCCATGGACGAGAAGAAAAGTGGCACTTTCATGGGGTTGGGTTTGTCTCTGTATGTGAACGTCGTGGCTTCTTCTTTTAGCTTTTGTAGTAGATAATACGTTGATGTTGCCTCTCTTTCTAATCTATCACTCTCACTCACCTTCTTCTCAAAGAGACAAAAGTCTTCATGACTAACTTTTGAGTTTTATTACCCTATTATTGAATGTGTTGTTTGTGTGTGAAATTSTATAGTAGTAGTAGCTATTAGGGTGTAGCTGGCTCTTGACTCCCTTGGATGATGTGAAATTGTGAAAGATTTCCCAAGCACACCTTTAAGCTGAAAATGAATATCAACACCACCACCTATACACTACTACTAATTACAGTTGAGAAAATAACTCAGCCTTCAAGTACTGACTTATAGAACCTTTAAGAAGAACATCTATTGAAATTTGATATTCCCACATTAATAAAACTAATATAAATTTATCTTAAAGTTATACCTGCATATGATTCTTACTCAGCGAAGGTTCCAAACAAAAACTTTTAAATATGATACCACGAGATCAAATATGAGATTTTATTCTATCTTAACAATTCAATTATTAAATTTTCAAAATCGTTAGGTCAGTTAGTTTTGGAGTTATATATCTTATATATGCTAATACAGAATGCATGGCTCGCATGAACTACGAATCCAATTTGGATTCGACACATGTTGCTCGTAGAGCTTCTTATTTGAGAAAGGCCTAACACAGAGTTTCAATATTATTAGTAAAAGTTTAAAATACAAACTTTCGTTTTAATTTAACAATTTGCTTATTAATTATATGAAAGCTGTTAGGTTGRTTGGTTTTATACATACATATCTTACGCTAACACAGAATGCATAGCAGCATGCATGAGCCATGGGTCTATAACTTTAAAAAGATCAATTTTTTTTTTTTGAAAGATGACTTTAAAAAGGTAACAAACAAAAAGTGGGCAATGTCATAAGTGCAGAAGAAAGACATTGATGTTAGAGAATACTATCAAGAATATGCATGTGTTTTAACATGGTGCATGAGGGAGCTTTTGGATGCATAAAAGGAGTTCCACTATTAATTAGTATTAACTTTTGGTGAAACAATAAGAGTCATAATTATTATTAAGTGGAAATATTTATAATTTAATTTGAATCATATAGTTGAAATGATGATCAGATGATAGCATTTGTGATGAGGCATGCATGTTTGACTGGGAAATGTTAATGGTTTCATGGAAAAGTTTTCCTTTTTCTTGAAAATAAAAACTAAAAATTTACTTTTTAGATTTTCATTCTACAACATTGAAAGGCATTCTTTCTGAGCTTTGGAGCCCACTATGGGTATGTTATTATAACCTTATACTTTTTGTAACAGCTAAAATAAAAACAATTTTGGGAAAAAAATAATTTAGAAAACGAATAAATTATTTTTATTCTTTTATTTAAGATTTCATTCTCTTAACCTTATACCTGATATGAAAAGTTTTCTTGCATGTTCCTTTAATTCTAGAGTTTTAGATTTTTATGATTTCTCAATAACAGTTGATATTTTTCATTAAACTGAAYCATCATATTTTATAAATATTATTATTGAAATTGTACACTAACACACACTCATGAAACTCATTGAGCCTAACTCTTTTAATTTTATATGTTTTGGTGACGGGTACAAACGAGTACTGAGTCCGATAACTTCRATTTTAGAATAGAGTCATGTCGTACATAATTTTTTTGTGAATCCTAAGAGATATTTTGGAAATCAATGAGTAAAAAATGTTTAGAAAAGTATATTCAAGTTACCTTTTCMAAAAAATACTTTTTTTTTAAACTTTTGTAAACTAAAAACAACTCAAAACATCAACTAACTTAAAAASGCTAAAAGCAATTACTTATAAATAAAATATGACATAGCCTAGGTAACTATGATAAATCATCAACTCGTAATTGTGGTCATGTTATTCACTGACTTATAAGCGGCTAATTTTAACTTTTTTTAATTCAAAAGCTATTTTAAATTATTATCAGCTATTTTTTAAATAAAGTTTAACTTTAAAAAGTCCTAAAGAAAGGGTATTTTGAAAAAATAAATTAGTTATATTTTCCTAAACAATTTTTCCTTATTGATGGAGTTGAAACTAGACATACTATTTAATTAATTAAAAATATTTTTTCAACAATTCTAGGAAAAAAAAAAGTTTAAGTGAACACAACCTATACTTATATATAGTAAAATAGTAATAAAAATAGAACATATAAATGGGTTAAATAGATATTGAGTTACTCTTTTTAACAATACTATCGAAAGAAGATAAAAGAAATGACTTGACAGAAAAGTAATTCATTTAAATCAGTAAATAAAGCAGACAGCACAAGATTGTCAAACAAAAGCACTACACACTGTTGAAAATTGCAGCAATTTTGATCAAGAAAGTGGGGAACAGACAAGCAAAAAAAGACTAAAATTTTGAATTCYTTAGTGTCTAGTAGTCCTTTTTAACAGTGGAAAGAAGAAGGGTTTCTAGATATATAGTGTGGAAGAAGGTGGAAAAGTAGAAACTTTAATGGGCACACAAAGCAAATTGGGGAATCGATTGTTATAATCACTTTTGCTCTGGATTTTCCTATCAATGTCATAAAGCAAATTCAAAAGCTTAAATTTGATCATAAGTCAGACATGGATTAGACTTWGATTCTCCTATGCCTTCTTTCAAGTTTTGGTCATAACTGGTTTTGCCAATCATAAACCTCGTAAAGCATCTTCATGAAAAAGGATTTGCAATAATGCATGCAAATTCACTTGCATAATCACACTATATGTAAAGGTGGATTTAGGGTGTCGGGGACAACAACTCATGCTATCCTTGATTGAGTTCGCTGTATATCTTACACATCTTATATTTTTATCTTTCTTAGTTTGTTCCTGAACATAAATTCTTGGAATTGTCAMTATATATATACACACATAATTGATGGAGGAGGATTCCAATTCTAAATTAGTGTTGTTTCTTATACTACGAATTAGATATTTTACCGGTAAATAATCACTTTATCATTTAAAATTAAGTATCCTATATATAACAGTTTTACTTATCAAACTGTTCAAGACTTTATGGGAGTCCTTAATTGACATTTTTTCACAATTCTAGGAACTTGATTGCAGAAATAAAACCCTTAAGTAAGATTTTGTGATAATTCTAGGGACAAAAATGAAATTCACAATCTTTTTATTAGACTACTCGGTATCTGGAATGATTGCGATGACTCCAAGTTCAAGTTAGGAGGGACAATAAAGGAGAGAAAGATCTCCTAATATTTTTTTAGGAGATTCACAAGTTTCGTTTTTTTTTCTTTTCTTTTCTTTTCATTTGACCTTTTGATATTTAGAATTTTTACCTCCAATTATTTCAAGCTCGAGTAGGGAGATTCATTAAAAAAAAAAAAACTCTTTGTTTCCTCCAATTATAAAATTCAGAACTCGAAACCTTACTTAGAAAATAATAAATTTACATTTGTATCGACAATCATCTATACACAAATTAATGATGTCATTTCTTCACTTTATTATTCATTATTCAAACACGATAAACGTTAGAATCTTCTCATTATTCTCCCCTTATGTACATCTATTGCTTAATCCAAACATAATCTTCTATCGGTCTCTAATCTGTTTCCTTTTCTTCTTCAGTTAGTGCTCCACTCATATTCTACTTTAAACCCTTCAATCCCGGCCTTAATTTTCCTCTGAATCATCCTTTTTTAGAGCATGACTGCGCGACCTCTACGTCATAATATAATTAATTACTTCTTCCACTATTAATTAATTACAACTACTACTCCACTCATTAATTAATTATTTATTCGATTCTACGGCCGCCTGCGAAGAGCCGCAGACAACAGTATCACGTTGCCCGACTTTCCTTGCTGGTCAATTTTCATAACTTCTTTTATTTATTTAATATTTTTTTAAAAAAATCTTTCTAACACATWCCAATAAATCCTAAGTTGTATCTAAGACAACCGTTTTTAGTCACATTGGATCTCGTTTTTAGAATCGCTCGAGTTTTTATATTATTTTTATTTTCATTTTAAATTTTGACTTTAACGCTACACTTAATAATATTTTTTAAATAAAAACGTAATTTTAAATAGCGTCTTTTATTAAATTTCATTCAATTTTTCATGAAAAATTCAAAATATTATTACTTCGTGATATGAATTCAGTAAAAGGCTAGGTCATCTAGCGATAAAGTCGAAATCAAGAAGAGAATAAGGACGAGGCCAACACGTGATTGACTCTAAAAAATGGAGCAATCTATGCATAATCCCAAGTTGAATTGCACCTTTCAAATGACTACCAATCAGGGATGGATGCAAGTGGCGGCCCTAGGGCTTGGTGATATAGAGGATCGTTTAGGGTCTCTAAAAAATGGATGAGTTTAGGATTCTCCTCAAATTTATTAGTCCTTATATATTTAATTTTGACAATTTAATATAATAGTTTTATAACACAATACAAAATTAATTTATTTTAAATATAATATAAAAGCCTCACAATCCAACAAATCAAAATTTAATTTTTTTAATAACATAATATTATGTCTTTTAATCGATAAACCAAAATCAAAGTTATATATCTTTACGCACACAATGCTCTATTCCCGTAACTCACTATTCCTACGTACTCAAAGAAAGACGAACTTCATCTTTATTCTATTAAATTCAAGGGGGGAAAAAATTATCTTTGACCTTTATCCATGAGAGATCTTGTGGAATGTAGTGTTTTGTGAGTTAGAACGTATCTATTGYAATATATGTACGATCAATTTTTTTTTTGATAATTTTCTTCAATATGTGATTTTTATCTTCGTAAGTTAGTATTTCTTAATGTTTCATAATTGGTATTTGGTAAAAATATTTCTTTAATTATTTTCCTCTCTAAATTAGAGGAAATTAAAATCTTTTAATATTATTTTCACTATATTTTGTTGGCAATGTTGTATGTTGAGACTCGTGTGTTATAATATATTAATTGTAATAGCGCAATTGCATAACTTTCAAGTTAAATGTCAGAAAACTAAATATGAAATGAGTTACAATTTTATTGTTAATTTGGATTTTTTGTTTAGTATAAAATTTAATTATGATCAATATTTCTAAATATTCTTTTATAATATTTTAATTATTTATTAGAAAATCAATGACACAGGATCGAGAGCCTCCAAATAGAATGTTATTTGTTATTTGTCTCTCACTAAGATATGTTATTTGTCTTGGATCCAATAAAGAAAAGTGTCATACACGTGTGCTCTTTGAGAGTTGTCACCTCAAACATTTTATTCTCATGGGAAAAAAAAATTTAATTGAATTATCATTTGAAGTTCCTATGATAAAAATGAAATCTGAATATTAAAATTTAAGATTAATATTTTAAAAACTAATTAAATTCTACGTAAACTAAATAGTTACTTATACAAATATAAGACCTGACGATTTGAATTTAATTAAAGAATTTGATAATCAATTTAGTTAAATTATACATGAATCVTTGTTAAAATTTAATTGAAGCATCTAACAAATCTTCCTATAATTGATTTCGATTTAAAATATTCTTTTATAACTTTTAGTGCTTTCTTCGATATGTCAAAAAAACTTTTACATGTATTTACTTATATCGAAATAATAAAGTTACCTATAACGATGTTTGATGAGAAATATTTTTAATGAAATTAGGTAAACGAATAGATTGAAATTATAACCGTTATAATATTACAAGACCTATTAAAAAGAAATTGAAACTCATATAATCAGAATGAAAATGTTAAATGCTTCAGTATTGAATTAAAAAAACGTGACATAAAATTAAATGACCTCACATGAAGAATGACACAAAAAAATTTATCCATCTGCAATCATTTTAAAAGAATTATGCAAATGACAAAATGGCCATTTTCATTGTTTCCCTCGCATTTTGGCTTAAGCTTGAGGGGTAGAGCACTATTGAAGGGGAAGATTAACTAGGTTCCAATAGCGTTGACAAATAGTAGAGATAAAATTATCGGAAAATTCAATCATTAGATACTCGACGGCCTAATCTACGCCTCATGTCTCGTTTGGCGAAGTCCAAAAGTCCATAACAAGCCATCTCCTTTACATCTCCCGACTGTCCACTCCCTGTCCACTCATCCACAGACATAAAACGGCGCGTGAGCCTTGAGACTCTAATATGGGTCCCACACGGCGTTGGCCTTTCGATCCTTCCCCTTTTAACCGGTCCCATCACAGTGGTGAATTTCTGAAGAATCTTTTTCTTTTTCTTTTTTCCGCTTTCCCTTTTCTTTTTTAAAAGACATAAATGAGAGAAAGAACAAAATATAAATAATAATCTTTATTTTCATATTTCTTACGGAATAATAAATAAATCTTTTCATCGTAAGTAAAAGGTTAAATACACTTAAAATCATCAAATTTTAAAAAAAATCTTCTTTTTTTGATATTAGTTATAAAAATTATATTTTTTTAATTTTTTTATAGTGATTGAAGAAAAGACGTAAAATGAAGATATATAAACTTATCTTCTCGTTTCTAATTATTCTTAGAATTCGTATTACCACTCTTCTTGGGATGGGAGAATGATTTTAAAAGGCTTTTCATTATTTAGGCAACTTATTAAGGTAATTTATGAATATTAAAGTTAATGAACTGATTTTAGAAAAGTTGAGGAATATTAATGACTATATAAAAGAAATTATTATATAAGGGCATGAATTCAGTCCCACCATAAATATTAATTTTATCTTCATTCTTATTTTATTTTAAAACTAACATATCATTCAATTTACAAAGTCAATATCTTTTTTATTATTYTATATTATTTTTTCCATCCAAGTAATCCTCTTAGTTTTCAAGATAAGGATAAAGATTTTTCATAGCAATTTCAAACCACTACCTCCGTTCTTTTTTTGCTTTTCAAGATAATGGTAATATGACATTTTGGACCGTTTTCTCTTATGGTTTAGCATCTATTTATAGATAAAATAAATTAATTTGATTGGTCGAAATCCCATCTTAGAGTGAGTGACAGTACTTAATTCGTCTAGCTAAATTGTTGATTTTCATTGACTGAATCTTATCCTCCTTAACACGTATTAATTTTTCATTAGTCAACATGTGAAGTACTTCCCATTTTTAACAGTAGAACCTGAAATTAATTCTTAATAATTTAAATAAGTTAAAAATTTTCATTTAATAAACTTTTTCATATTTACAGTTATATATAAGAAAAAACATAAATAGTAATTTATTGTTATATATATTAATTTATCCTAGAAAATGAAGGTCGTATCACGTAGGAAAAAGAGCATCAACACCAACATGCTTAGTGCTCAATGAACTTGAAAGGTCTGGTAAAATGTGTACCGTATCTCTTAAACTGAGGTAATTCTTCATCTCAATATCTGGTGGGTGGCATTGGATCTAGTAAGTTTTTGAATGTTTGTTGATGTAGGTGGGAAATTCAAATTGAAGTCCCCAAGAAGAGAGAAAGGAGAAGTTATTTAATTAAATGCGGTGAATTACGAGAAAATATAGAAAAATGACTTGTCATATGGGTTAAATAAGTTCAAGAAAACACAGAACAAATTCTAGCATTTTACTAAATTGAATAATTCACATAGAGCAATGTTAAAGTGGCTCTGCTATGCTATGATTTAACGGGTGAAATGATAAAATCAATTCTCTTATCGTATAATGCGTTTGTTTTTCCATAAAAGACAGCAACGAAGAGATTATTTTTATCATTTCTTTTATGAAATTTAACGCTACTTTTATCTTCGAATTGCATTTGACATTGAGCTAATAAGGAATGATTCAGTACAAAGTTTGATTGAATGCCTCTATTTATAGGAGTAGGATGAAAATTTGAGGAATCTTGAAGGTAGTGGAAATCAAATAACAAGGATAAATTTATATTGAAAATAATCTATTTTACAATCTTAATATCTTATTTATTTTTAATTTATCGCGAATAAAAAATAATATTATAAGAGTTTTAAGGTTCTAATTATCTTTAATCCATTATCGATCAATTGGATCCAAACAACAATACCCATATTAGAAATATAATTTCAAAGTTCGAGTATTGAGCAGGATAAATAGCATATAGCTCATCAATATATATGGTAAATACCTAAACATAAGAACAGAAAATTCAAGAAATCATTCCCCAAAAAAAAAAAAAAAAAAAAAGGCAACAACCTACACTATATAGGCTGTTGGGCTTGCAACAGAAGAACACTGCGGTAGTTAGTTTAACCAGAGTTTCACAGTGATGGGAAGTCTTCTTTAGCAGCTATATATGGAGGGTGGGCATGAGTTAGCCTTTATGGACAGACGAGAAATTAAAAGAGCTGCAGAAGTTGGATTCAAATCAAGAACTAGCAGTGGCAGCAGAGTACAGATTGTACATCGGAAGATGAAGCTATAACTCACCTGTTTTCTGTAGCCGGTCTAGCTTTTTTACTGCAGAAATAGTCATCTCTGCTGGCYGGATGGATCACTGAACATCTTCACCAAACAACCCATCCCTGGAGGAGATGCTCCTGTAGTTCTAGCCTCTGCCTCTACCTGCTTTAGAAGATCAGCTGATCAGCAAATCTTTCTCGGTTTACCGGCTGCAGTTACCGTACCCCTAGGGTATATTGGTTGCACCAGAGACCTCATTATTAAATTAGAATTATTCGTGAAACAAACAACTATCCAGCATCTTTGGATTAAGTTTAATTTTAACAATATGGCCAATGGAATTCGAAGCCAAGTACGGACATTGGATCCATTGGGTTTTTTCTTTATAAAGAAAAGATTTGAGTAGGTCCAAAAATTGTAATGGAACAAGGCCAATATAGGCCAAGAAAATGCCCCACATGAACCTGCTATTGTAACGTTAAAGTGAGCATGTGTGAATTATAAAATGCAAACTAGAAGCCCAAGTATTCGTTTATGAGGTGCTAACCATCAAATGGACTTTAAACGCCCAAACCTCTTAGCCATTTGGCCGAAGCAACATTACTGTATAATGACTGTATTTTTATGAAGATGCCATCGTTATGTAATCAGAGATGAATGTTRTAATCCTTGGATCCCCTATTTGTCTTTATTGTTCCTGAGGTTCATTGCCAACCTTTGGAGTGACTAAGCCGGGCAGAATATCGGATAAAAATGTGTTTTAACTTAATTGCTACTGAAAAGTTCTCTTCAAACAAAAAAAGAACAATAAAAACACAACCTTGCTGAGTAAGCCCCTCAACACATAGCTAGTCTCCGTCCCATAATCTGACCCCTTTTGCCAACTTTTGATCAACTAATTGAAGGGACAAACAGACTTTGAAGAATCAGAATAGATGCAGAAGTTGAACGAAATGATTCCTTGATGGTTTAGTTTACTTGAACAAAATTTGATGAGATTTCAGAATCGTTTTCTTCTGTTTGCCGATTGATGGATAAGCAAATTTAGTAATCCAGAAAAAGTTATGAACTGAACAATCCAATAAAACGATGATGAAGATCAAGAACACTTGTAAACGACAATGATACAAAATCACAAGGCACAGACTGTATAAAAACATGCACAAACAAAACTCACATTACTTATGTCTATGTCACACATTTTAGACATGGCTTTTAATGGAAGCACTGTAACCAGTTTGATCATCATAATACTTGGACCATAGCATGACACCTCCATATTTGGGAGAACCTTTAATGGCAGGAAGCACTGTTGATTTTAGATCAGATGCGGGGATGAAGCCACTTCCAGCAGCATCCTGGGCAGCAGGCAGTCCAAGGAAAAACTTGGTTGCTGGAATGGATGAAATCCATTGCTTCCATGAATTTTCAAGATTGGTGATGTCTCCAGAAGTGTATTGGCAGGGTGGATTATTGTAGAATTGTACCCAAACATAGTCAAATACGCCTGTTTTCAAAGCAGCTCCAACCCATGAATCAGGAAATGGACACTGAGGTGCTGCAGTTAAGTACACCTTCTTGCCGCGCTTCCTGTATCCAGACAGATACCTGGCAAGGTCATCCCAGTATTTTCCTGTTCCTCCTTCGATATCAAAGTCAATTCCATCCAAAACCGCGTCTCCAAGAGGACGAGTTGTGGAATGTCCACCAAGAAAGTTGTTCCACAGGTAAGTAGCAACTTGTCTAGCATCAGCCGAGGAAGAAAGGGAGTAGCTGCCTGCTCCTCCTCCTATGGAAAGCATCACTTTGATCCCTTTTGCTTGACATGATTTAATATCAGAGCTTAAACCAGTGCAAGCATTATTATATGGATCACAATGACCAGCAAGATTGATCATTGGAGTCCTTCCATCACCAAACGTTGCAAGAAATGCTAAATTGACCACATTATAGTTACCACTAGCACAAGTCTCAGCCAACGTTCCTTCGTTTCCGTTCTGGCCCCAGTAGATAGCAATTTCTCCAGCTTCAGAATTTGCCAAAAGTATTAGCATCACCAATGAAAGAAATAACAGTGTCACTGACATCTTTGGTGCCATTTTAAGGCAAGCTTGACTCTGATTTCAGTCAGGCACTTATATGTATGTGTTTTGCTTTTGAAAGCACAATTCTAGCAAGAAATACAAGCATTTTATAGGTGTTTAAACAACTAGGAGACAATTGAACACCGCTCAGAAAATGGAAAATTGTGTTAAAATACGTAGCTGAACAGTTGGTTAGTTTACACATCTTTGAGATGCMTTAAAGATGCAGTTTGATGTGACCTTAACCTTAGTCCTTACCTGTTTGTTGTATTGGTGATTTGGACAAAAGAATTCTAATTAATGACATGATCTTAAGTCGCAGATTACCTCCAGGGGAAGTATGATCCTCCTCTCTATTGCTATTGTTCCAAAGAATTGCAGACAAAACAATCCTTTTCAGCAGTTGAGTTTTATGTTGCAAGTTTGGCATCTTGAAGCTTGATTCAAATTACTCGAATCACAAATAGGCAGATAAAGGATGAAAAAATGAAGTAGCATCCAAGTGCCTTACTACACAAATTATCTGTTTCTTAAGTCATTCCTTCGACATAATTCTATCTAGTGGCCTATTCTAGACCCTTAGTCAGTCTCATTATTGATCAAACTCTGGTTGTCTTTTGAACTTCTCCAAATACTCCTGCACTTATAATCTGATTTGTTTCGTGGGCAAGAGGCTGTTTTGTGAGTTCATCTTGCACTGGCTTTTAATTTTTGTTCCTTTAATTGGTAGTTTTAGGCAGTCTACAGATCCTGTAAACACCTTTGTCTCCTAAATTAGTTTGAAAATGCGATATGATACTGCCTCTTCAACCTGAGAAATCCAGGAACTGCAACTGGCTAAGTACATTACCGGAACTGTCATTTCTGAATAAGGTTAAATAAACTTTTTCCGGAGTCAGATTGAAGAAATTAAACAAAACCGAATAGGCACAACAAATCTGCTCCTATCAGTCTTAATAATCTCTTTAAATTATTTAACAAATACCTCCATATTTGGAGAGCCGTTCATACCCGGAAGAACTTTTGATGTAAGGTCATCAGATTCAGGAATAAAGCCACTTCCTGCAGCAGGTGCACCTGGTAGTCCAAGAAAAATCTTGGTTGCCGAAATGGATGAAGTCCACTAATTCCATTGCGGAAATGGACACTGGGGGGCTGCAGTCAAGTAAACCTTCTTGCCGCGCTTGCTGTACCTAGACAGATGCCTGGCGAGGTCATCCCAATATTAGCCTGTTCCTCCTTCAGTATAAAAGTCAATTCCATCTCGAACAGCATCAGTGAGAGGACGAGCGGTGCCTCGTCTAGCATCAGCCGAAGGAAGGGAGTAGCTTCCAGCTCCAACTCCGATAGGAAGCATCACTTTGATTCCCTTTGCTTGACATGATTTTATATCAGAGCTTAAGCCATTGCATCCATTACCATATGGATCACAATGACCAGCGAGGTTGATAATTGGTCTCCATCCATCACCAAAATCATAATTTCCGGTGGCACAAGTCTCAGATAGTGTTCCTTCATTTCCGTTCTGTTCCCAGTAAATAGCAATACCCTCCGCCTTCAGAATTTCCCACTAATATTAGCATTACTAATGAAATAAAAGCTAGTGTAATTGATTTCTTTTGCACCATTTTATGCCTAGGATGACTTTTTTTCAGGTAGGTATATTTCTTTTGTGCATACTCTAGCATAAAATGCAAGTTCTTTTAAAGGTAAAAGAGCAGCTCAGAGACAACAGCAATCTGCCAATGTATCTGTTTTGGTTCAAAAAAGATGTCATGMTTCCCAATATGCTAGATAATTCTTTTTTTTTGAAATTTTATTGGATGCCTTTGACTCCTTTCCTTCATGTTCGTCAGATATAAAGGACTGATGATCTCTCTTCTATAAGAACGTCAATATTCAAAAGATTCAAACATCACGTAGCAATGTTGAAAGAATATCAATTAGCTAATGAAAGAGAAAGGTGAAAACTATATTCAGAAAGCCTCAAACTAAAACTGTCTCAGGCCTCTCCAAAATTATTTTAAAACTTCATGCTAGTGATTTCTCCTGCAGCAAGACTGGTCGACTACATTTCTAACATGTTCTGTAGTACGAAATTTGAAGTCAATATCAGATGCAAATTTGTTCATGGCAGCAAGTTTTAAGCCTACACCAGAAGTAGGCTCTAAGCTCAAGTTCTCTTTCCTCATCTTGATGTTCAATATCACATTTCAGTGAAAACAGCTCCATGAAATAAAATTTCAGCAGCATAAAATTTAGTAGCAAAATTGAGTCTGATAAATACATTGCTGAGTGATAAAGTGCAAAACTATAGAATGACTAAAGTTATTTCCTAAGCTGTTGACAGAATATCTTCTATCCATTAAATTCTTTCTCTCTTCAGAAGAAATATATATCTCAAGCTACTCTCTCTGCATCTATTGAGAAGAGGTGCTTTTCCAGACCATTTCAGGCAGTCTCCCTACTTCCATATATTTGATGGATCTCTAGCTAATCCAAATTAATTTTGATCAAGTGCCCTTTAAGTAGGCCTCTACCATCTCGAAGTATGGTTTGATTGATTTTCAATGCAAGAGTTTGGTGTTGAATAGCATCTCACAGTTGCTTGAAATGCTAGTCCTTGCTTTGGTGGTCAGGCATTCATAATCAATCTGGTAGAGATTCCAGACCTATGAATTGGTTCAATACTGAAATAATGATGCCTCTTAGATTGGAGATTCCATCACTCCAGCCACTGCAGTTTTTCCTTCAGTATGAATTCATCTTCTAAATCTGTCATTTGAAAACCAGCACTATTAGCTTTTCCAGGGTAGCCAGAAGAAATTAAACAAGACTTTTGGGTCTAAATGAGCTACTGTTCCAAGATTTTCTAGGAGTACCCATGTAAACTGAATTCGATCGTATTGTTTAAGTAGAATAACCTTCTTTAGCTAAATTGTTTATGCAAATTGAATAAGTCAAACAAGCAAAATTTGAACTGTGAGCAGCTTGCCGGGAAATAGCATTGTTCTAGAAAACATAAACCACGAGACTATGAGGTAAACCACATAAATTACAGGTAGAAGTTAAAAAGTCATTTGGCTTCTCTTTGTTTATCACGCTCTAGACATCGCTTTTGATGTGAGATCAGCTACAGGAATGAAGCCACTTCCAGCAGCATCAGGTGCAGCTGGTAGCCCAAGAAAAATCTTGGTAGAAGGAATTGAAGTGCACTCTTTCCGTGCATTTTCAAGATTAGCGATATCTCCAGCAGAGTATTGACAGGGTGGATTAATGTTGTCAAATTGAACCCAAACGTAGTAAAATTGCCCTGTCTTCAGGGCTCCTCCAACCCAAGAATCTGGAAATGAACACTGGGCTGCCGCAGTCAAGTAAACCTTTCAGATCGCGATTGCTGTACCTAGTGAGACATCTGGCAAGGTCATCATATTAAAGATATTATTCTATTAAAATTTAGTAATATTAGTTGTTTGGTATATAGAGTTAAATTAAGATTGTCTTTATTAATTTTTTTAATAGTCAAATAATCTATAAATAAATATATTATATTGATATTATGTATTACTTCATCATCTTTTTACTTGAATAAAGTTTTAATTTTTTCTACCTCTCTTATTATTTTATCATGGTATCAGAACAAAATTTTTGGGGAGAAGTTTAATCTCAAATTCTTTTTTAGTTTTTTATCTTCTGGAACGATTCGCTTCAGTCTATCAATATGACATTGGATGGTAGAAGTTATTCATATTGGAGTTATGTTATGAGAAATTTTTTCAAGGATAAACAAAAGTGGAATTATGTTATTGATGATCATAGTTGATATTGTTGGATTTATTTAATGAAACACCATTCTGAATTTTTTGAGATATATAAATCTTTTCGGGCTCTTATCAAAACTCAACATTCCGCTATTATCAAGTGTTCTAGGTCTGATTTGGATAGGAAATACACTTCAAATAAATTTCGTGAGTTGCTTGAATTAGATGGAACTATCCACCAAGTACTGATACTCCTGAACAAAATGGCGTTGCTGAAAGAAAACATCTCATATTCTAGAAACTGCAAGGTCTATCTTATTATCTGCATCTATTCCTAATGTATTTTAGGTTGAGGCAGTTCTTACTACGGTAACTTTGATTAATACAATACCATTCTCTCATATATCTAGTCTTTCTTGATTATGGTGCAGGTCAAAAGGGGTATCGTTGTTTTGATCCAATTAGTCAAAAACTTTACGTATCTCTTCATATTTTTCTTGAACATATACCTTTCTTTTCTATTCCCTCTACCACTCATAACTTGGTTAGGTCTGATCTTAATTATATTGATCCATTTTCTGAGGATTCTAATATTTTGGAATCTTGGGTTACTAATACTTCAGATATCTCTTCTGGTGTTCTTCCTCTATTACCTCATCATTATACTCAACGAGTTCATACTATTTCTGCAAGTCTAATGTACTTGAGGCTCCCCTTTCTTCTGTTGTCCCTTCTCAAGCTCCATTTGAGATTGCGGATCCACCTCTATGTCAATCCACACGCACGTGTAAGTCCATCAAATTATCAGATTTTATTTATTCTTGTTATTCTTTATCTTTTACTTCTTAGCTACTATTCATGGTATTTTTGAGCCTACTACCTATAAAGAGGCAATTCTTGATCCACGTTGCAGCGAGCTATTGATGAGGAGCTTTCTGCTTTGCGTAAGACAGGTGCTTAGGATTTGGTTCCTCTACCCCCTAGTAAGAGTTTTATGGTTGTTATTGGGTATACAAAATTAAAACTAATTCTGATGGGTCCATTAAGCGATACAAAGCTAGGTAGGTTGCAAAGGGGTATTTTGAATATGGTATGAATTATGAAGAGACTTTTGCTCCGGTTGCAAAAATAGCTACTGTTCATACTCTTATTACAGTTGTCTTAGTTAGACAGTGGCATATCTCTCAACTTGATGTTAAAAATGCTTTTTTGAATGGGGATCTTCAAGAAGAAGTCCATATGGAACCCCTGCAAATATTATACATTACTCTAGGTATGTTTGTAAGCTCAAAAAGGTATTATATGGTCCCAAATAGGCACCTCATGCTTGGTTTGAGAAATTTTCTGTTGTAATATGTTCTCTTGAATTTCCTCCTAGTAATCATGATTCTGCACTATTTGTTAAATGCACTGATGCAGATCATATCATTCTTTCTTTATATGTTGATGACGTGATTATTACTGGTGATGATGTTCATGGTATTTCAGTTCTGAAGGCTGAGTTAGCCAAACAGTTTGACATGAAGGATTTTGGTTCTTTACGATATTTTCTGAGCATTGAGGTTGCCTACTCATCTAAAGTTTATCTTCTTTCTCAATCAAAATATATTGTAGACATTTTAGAGCGGGTTAGACTTACTGATATAAAACTGTTGATACTCCCATTGAGGTTAATGCAAAATTTTCTTCTTCTGATGGTCCACGATTGTCAAATCCTACTTTATATCATACTATTGTTGGAAGTTTTGTCTATCTTACTATTACTCTTCCAGAAATTGTGTATGCTGTTCATGTTATAAGCTAGTTTGTTGCTTCTCCCATTACAGTTCATTGGGTAGCTGTTGTTCGCATCTTGAGATATCTTTAAGGTACAGTTTATCAGAATCTTTTACTTCCATCCACATCTTCCTTAGAATTGCGTACTTACTCTAATGCTGATCATGAGACTGATCCCATAGAGCGCAAGTCTGTTACTAATTTCTGTATCTTTTTGGGTGATTCTCTTATATCTTGGAGAAGCAAGAAACAGTCTATTATTTCTCAATCTTCAACTGAAACAGAATATCGTGCTATGGCATCTACTACTAAGGAGATTGTTTGGTTGCGTTAGTTACTTGCAGATATGGGAGTGTATCTTTCTCGTCCAACACCTATATACTGTAACAACAAGAGTTCTATTTAAATTGCTCACAACTCGATTTTGTATGAAAGAACCAAACACATGGAGATTGGTTGTCATCTTACGCGTTATCATTTCAAACATGGCACTATCACTTTGCCATTTCTCCCATCTTTTCTTTCCAGATTGCAGATTTTTTCACTAAGTCTCATTTCACTCATCGTTTTCGTTTTCTAGTTGGCAAACTCTCAATGATTGTCGCTGCAACATCATGAGTTTGAGAGGACATGTTAAAGATATTACTATATTAGAACTTTAGTAATATGAGAATTTGGTATATAGAGTTAAACTAGAATTTTCGAATTTTAGTAATATTAGAATTTGATATATCGAATTAAATTAGGATTGTCTTTCTTAGGTTTTTTTTATGGCCTAGTAATCTATAAAAATAGGCCTCTTATATTGATACTATGTATTAGTTTATCATCTTTTTATTTGAATAAAGTTCTAGTCTTTTTTGTCTCTCTTATTATTTTATCACATCCCAGTATTGGCCCATTCCTCCTTCAACGTCCATCAAGAACAGCAACACCAAGAGGGCAAGTCGACTACCGTCCACCCAAGAATTTGTTCCAGGGGTAGGTATTAACTTGTCCAGCATCATCCTTCGGAAGCAAGCGAGTAGCTTCCTGCTGCTCCTCCAATAGAAAGCATGACCCTAACTCCCTTTGCTTGGCATGATTGTATCTCTGAGCTTAAACTAGTGCAACCATTAACTGATGGAACACAATGACAAGCAAGGTTGATCATTGGTGTCTAACCATTGCTAAATGTTGCAACAAATGCAAAGTTGACAAAAACATAGTTGCACTGCCACAAGTCTCAGCCAGTGTACCCTGATTTCCCTTCTAGCCCCAGTAAATAGAAATTCCTCCATCTTCTGTACCCACCTCTAGTATAAACAAGAAGGCTGAAAGAAAAGCTAGAACCTTCGATTCCTTAAAGTGTCATTTTAGGCCTAAACTTGCTCCAATTTTAGTCAGGCACTGATATGTTTTGTATTGCTTTTGTTCTCCGATAGAATGAAAAGCAAGCCTTTTATAGCTGGAAATGTAAACCAAGAGACAACAACGCCTCTTTTCTTTGCAAAAGATTTTTTTTAGAAATAAATAAACTACAGCTTTCTTTGTATGCTAGACAATTGTGGCTGAGAAGTCTATAATTTCATCATCTTCTACTTGCCTTAAAAAGGCAGTCTGATACCAGTACACTATACTTAGGATATCTGTTTTTGATTAATGTATGCTTTTTAGAAGAGTGTAATGTCCTAAGCTATTGTCATGTTGATGGTTTGGGCTAATGAAATCATAGTATTTGATCGTTCTTGGATTAACTATTTCCCATAGTGGCTACGGCAACCAAGCAAAACTGCAACCAATATTTTTATGCTTTTGGACACTTGAAGCCTAAGCAGTCTAACAGGTTTGGACACTTTGTTGCTTGTAGTGCACCTCCTTTTTCTTTTTTTTTTTTTTTCTTCCTTCTCTCCTTCCATTTCTATTGAAAATAAAGAAGATAAAGAACAATATTGAATCCTAAGTCAGATAGTGCATATTTATTGTTAAGTCCTTATCCAAGACCAGATATGCAATGTTTGTTTTGCTTTCAAAAATATCCTCACAGCTCTCTCATTTAGATGAGAAAGCATCTACCAAGGTTGATTTCATATCCAATACTATTGTTGAGATTCAATCAAACATTGCTATTGTTCATGAAGAACTCATGAATCCGAAAACTCGATATCAATTCTTCCTTGTTCTATGCTAAGGAAAGCGAGAAGAGAAGCATTGAAAATCAACTAAGGTACTTTGAAGAACAACAATATCGACCTCAAGTTTTCGTAGGGATTGATAACAATCCAGACAATCCTTACCTTACAATTTTTCACATTCGAGATTTTAACTCCTTTCCAAAGATAGCTTTATGTTATTTTTGATACTTTCTCGAAACTTACTTAATTGCCATAATTTTTAATGTGGATAAATTGTTCGCCTATCTTTGGATATGTGACAATGGAAGAGATATTCCTCTTGAGAGGAAATATTTCTCCAAAATTCTTGGTTAGTTCCAAGATCCAGCATATTGGTATAGATTTACTTCTGATAGGTGCAAAAGATTATGTAATTGTTTACTACATAGGCCTGTGGTGAATCTTATGCCCAAAGAACAATCACCTAGTGTCTATCATCTTCCATCTTGTGAGATATTAGGATGTCAGTCTCATTCCTGCAATAGTTCCATTACGTCCAGACTGGCCAAATCACTATATTATGTAGAAGTATTGTATTCTCAACTAGAATATCATTCATATGATAGGAATGGATGCACTGAGCTCATTTATCCAGAACCAGCTTGCTCATATGAAGATTTCATAGGGCTACCATATGCTTACATTATCATAGATGATGACAGTGACTTTGATAGTGGTTATGATTAAAGATCACTATTAAGGACAAAAATCTTCACAAAGTCTAATCTTTGTATTTAAGATGTGTCAAAGTGTTGCTATTGTCATATTTACTTTTCAGTGTGTTGTCTTTGTTTTTTTTTTTTTTTTGACTTCTAGCTATAGTCTTGTATATTCAAATTTGATTTTAGCATGTGAATATTTATCTTTTATAAGAATGTAGTGTATTGTATGTTTGAAATAGCTTCAAACAAAATCAGGTGCTGCCTTTCCGTCTACAGATCCCGGGCAACACCTTCAAATTTCTCTGACTTTATAGCATAAGAATTGTGCTAAACATCGTTTAGTTGTGTACTTGATACAAATTTCTATGTGTATCTTTGTACTTGGAACTTCATGTATTATTATGGCAGTTCACGAAGACCTCCAGCATTCAAAACCAAAGGGACCATACTTCAGGGAACGTTTAGCACTTCCCTCGTTTTTTCCTTAAGTTGGTAGTTTTAAGACAATTCAATACTATGGCAAGGAGCAGGGACCTCTAAGTTGATTAACTGAGAAATCATCTGAGACTTGAAAACTCAAGAGGCAAACTCGTTGCGAGTACTTCACTCTACAAACTGCTTAGGTACTTTCTCAGATTTCACCATCCACCGCAGCATCAGGTATCTTATAAACATGGTGTCGCCATATTGCGTAAGTTCTTCAGGCAAGTTCAGTAATCCAAATCCGGTAGATTATAGACCACAGCATGAGACCTCCATATTCGTTAGAGCCCTTAATAGCTGGAAGAACTTTTTGATTTAAGATCAAGTGCAGGAAGAAAGCCACTTCCAGCAGCATCAGGGGCAGCTGGTAGTCTAAGGAAAATATTCGTTACAGGAATTGATGAAATCCTGCTTCCAAGAACTTTCCAGGTTGGAAATATCTCCTGAAGAGTAACTGAACCCAAACGTGATTCAAATAGGCCTGTTCTCAGTGCAGAGCTCCAATCCGAATATCAGGAAATGGACACTGGGGAGCAACAGATAGGAAACCTTCTTACCGCGCTTGCTCTGACTAGAAAGGTACCTAGCAAGATCATTCCAGTATTGGCCTGTTCCTGCTTCCATTTCAAATCAATTCCAGCTAGAACAGCATCACCAAGAAGGCAGTTGGATGACTGTCCACCCAAGTATTGTTCCAGATATAAGTAGCAACCTGACTGGCATCATCCTTAGAAGGAAGATAATAGCTGCCAAGTGCACCTCCACTAGGAAGCATGACCTTGATTCCTTTTGCTTTCATATTTGTATAGCAGAAATTTATATTCTTGCAAGCATTAAGTGATGGATCACAATGACCAGCAAGGTTGATCAAGGGTTTCTGACCATTTCCAAATGTTGCAAGAAGTAGCAAGATTACCATATCATAGTTCCCACTGGTGCAAGTTTCAGCTAATGTTCCCCACACCCATCAGCAGCATTAGCATCAGAATYGAAAGAAAACCAAGAACCTCTGATATCTCAAGTGCCATTTTAGACCCAAGAATTCTTCATTGTAGTCATGCACTGAATGATGTCTTAAATTTATTAAAGTTAGTGTTCTTCCCATTTGTCTCTGTCGGAAACCACTTTAACTAAATCCCATCTTTCATTCTCCTTCTTTACTCCTTAAATTGAAACCTAAAGTAAAGAAATACAATATCAAGTGATAATAAAAACGTAAATCAATAAGGAATTATGAGAAATCACTTTAATTAAATTCCATCTTTCATTCCCTTCTTTACTACTTAAATCCAAATTTAAAGTAAAGAAATATAATATTAAGTGATAATGAAATCGTAAATTAATAAAGAATTACGATATATGTCTCGTTTAAAAAAAGAATTAATAGATATATTATATTTATTTTTYCAAGTCTAGCCATCATTATTAATTCCCCCAACGCCACAGTCCGAATTTGCTGAAAACGCTGCATCAGAAACCAAATTATCAAGAAAATCCCAGACCAATTTCTGACCTTTCGATTTCCAGCTCCAGACCCGTTTCTTACCTATGTAGCCTTCTTGTTCCAAGTGTAATCAGAGCCACTAATTTGGGCAACTTGACCAATTGAATTGCCAAAATCACATAACAAGTATAATGGATGAAAAAGTCCACATTTTGTCCTCAATCCATCAATCCTCACTCACGTGGATCCTCCTTCTGGCCCATGTGATCACACACCAACTCCAGAAACCCCTTCAATTTCCTTTCATCATTCTTATTCTTGTCAATTATTGCCAGCAAAAGATAGATTTTTTAAAAAAATTACTCGTTATTCGAAACTTTTAACTGATTATTTTGAGATCGAGTCGAATAAGTTTATAAAGAAAACAATACTCTTCCGACGTTATTTAATTTATTAATAAGATCCGAACTCGAAAATTAAAATCAAATCGGAATCGATGGAGAGGGTGGGGCGGCTCTGCTTTTGGCTTCCTGGCCTTTTCTGTGAAGTCGACATCAGGATTTTCAAGACATGGGCTCCATTTTCAGCCTGCTTGGTGTTGCATTATCTTTTTAGGCGGTTGCTTTAAGGATTTATTCAAACTTATGCACATGCTTCATAGCCATCAGATATAAGCATAGCTGACAAGGGAGGTGGCCAATTCAAGGCAAAGCTTGTGTCTCTTCCAAGTTCTACTGCTTGAACTGGATTTAAAATTTTTCTCCGATCATCGTTACATACTTTAATAATTTACAACACATAATAGGCCATATATATTTTTGATAAATAAAAAAAAGTACTATTAAAAATATGCGATAATATTTTCAGTAAAAAGAATATGATTTTGACACAAAAATTTATTGCGGGGGATATATCATTTTTGTGGCCTCATAAGATATAAGGTAAAAGCGCTATTACTAGTAATATGCGTGCATATCAAGTGTGCTGGAATAAATAAAAAACAGTATTAAATTATGTAACAAAATAAAATCTCAAAAATTGAAATTAATCTGATAAAAATCCCTTTTCACAATTAGTGTATCAATATGTTTCTTCAAGTAGAAATTTTTGGATTTGACATATTAAGCTTAAACTATTGTTCGGATCTATATTCGATGCATTTAATTTAAAAATCAGATATTCCATCACTATATTAAATTATTACCTGCATAATAGTTTAGGAAACACCAAAAGGTTAAGTTTCCTATTAAAGAAAGAAAATCAAGAAATGACACAAGAGTAAAAAGGGCAAACCTTGTTATTCACCACCATCAAGGTGGAAAATTATTTACAGGACTGGTAAGAAAAGGAAACTCATCACTGAGCTCTTCAAAAAAATTTAAAGTAAAAAAAAAAATTGTAAATATTAATACCCTTTATCAAAAGGAGATAAAAAAGTGTTAAAGGTCAAAACTGCCCACCAACCTTTAACATAGGAGTACTAGAAAAGCCCCAAAAGGGGGAAAAAAAAAAAAAAAAAAGAAGGAACATCTAAATCCTAATGCCAAAATGGCCTCATCATGACATCATGGCCGCGCATAATCACATACATGATCCATCATCATCATATAATTGTTACCCTCATCATCACTGTCACCACTCATGCTTCACCTCAAAGAAAACCAGGAAAAAACGTCTCCAGTAACCTGCCGCCGCGTGAAATCCACGCGCTCGTCCGCCACCAAAGGGGACCGGCAAAGGGGGCAATTGAATTGATGCTGATCAAGCCACCCATCAAAGCAATCCTTATGAAAGACGTGCCGGCAAGCTAACTTGCGGACATGGTCACCTTCACACAACCGATTCAAGCAAAACACACATTTGAATCCGCTAGACCCTTCATCACCACCCTTCCCTTTGTATTCATAAGAAAGAACCCGGTTCAGATTCAACTGCTCGGCGAGCATAATAACACCGGCAAGACCCGACCCAACGGCGTCGCAGAAAGCGGTATTGATTCGATAGGGATTTGGGTCATCCAATCTAGTAAAAGAGAGGCCGAAGCTCTGGAAAGCTGCTAGGAATAAAGAACGAAGATAACATACACAGTTAGCTATTAGGGCTACCATCAGTATAGGGAAGGATTCTGATGACATATCCATGAGCTGGTTCTGTAAACCCATTTTCTCGTAAAAGAACAGAGCTTTTTCACTTTGAAATGAAAATTTTGTGTGGGGATGGATGTATTTATATATACCGGAGAAAAGAGGAAATTGAAAATGTAATTGTAAATTTTTCTTGGGGYTGGGGGTTTGGGTTTACGTGGGGGTGAGAGGAAGGAGACAGAGCGTCACGCGAGTTTGCATGTGTGTCGTTCGGGGCAAAGATGAGTATATGACGCGAGCTTCCTAGGGGCCACCCCCCCAACCACTCCTACTCTAGTCTACCCGGTAACTGACTCAAGGTTAAGGTAAGTTTTATAAATAATTAAAAGTATTACGTTTATTATTATTATTATATGTTTGTATAACTAATATCGCATCTATGTATTCCACAAAATTCTTATAAAAATTCAATGAAGTTCGTATCCACTAACCTCGAGAAAAAAATCAAAATATATATATATATTGCATTCATAATTTTACTATACTATTATCATCTCTAATTGCATTCAAAATTTGTACGTATAAATTAAATTTTATATTTCATAGAAGTAGAATCTTTAGACAGGCAATCCAAAAAAGGCCCTTCAAATAGTAAATATTTGCAAACCGACCACTTAAATAGTTGATCCCATTGCATTATTGTTAACATAAAGAAACAATGATCATGAGAAATTCCTCCTTTCATAACTAAAAATAGCTTAACCAGCCAATGCTGAATTCATACCTTAAAAGACTCGAAAGTTTTAATGAAGTTGTAGTATTTACTCATAATAATTCTTAGATTTAGAAAGTTTTGGATTTGATCTATCCAATATACCTTGTACATGGTGGAACTTTTGGATAATCCTTTTCTCCATTCCATTATCGACCATCTTTCTTATTCTTAACTTACTTTAAGGTTTGCTTGCACCAAAAAAAGAAATGAATAATAAATAAAAGAACCTTACTTTCTTGTTTTAGGATGGTTCTATTTAAATAGATTTGTGTTTATGGTGCTATTGGTCCTTTGACACTAATACTATTTGACATCAACTCATTGACTATTTGGCACATACCCTTTCAAGAAATGTAGSGTTTGAAATATTCAATTACAATATAAAATGAAAAAATAAAAGAATTTCCCAATCATAGGTCATTTTGTGGCTAAGATTAAAGAAGACAAATATTTATTAAATGGGATATATAAAACTAGTGAGATCAAGTAGTACAAGTCTAAAGTAGTACAATAGCTCCACTAACAATAAGTTTGTACAATGTTGCTTTTTTTTTAAACTCGATACTTTCACATTGATAAAATTAATTTAAATTTAATTCGAATTGCATTCGTAAAATCTCTTTTAAATTTTATTCGATAATCAATAAATAAATATTATTTTAAAAAGTATTTTTTACATCACTTTCTAAAAGAACTTTTCTTCAACTTATATATTAAGATCAAAAATGAAAAAAGGTAACTTTTTACATAACAATTATCAACATTATAGTCTTCTTCATTCGAAGTATTTTATTGCTGAAGGAAAACTATAAGGATTCAGGCCAAGGGTGAGGGGAGCTGCAGCCCAGCCCTGCCTCCCTACATTCGCCTCTGATTTAATAAAGGAGGAATAACGGGGAAAAAAAAAAAAAAAGAGAGAAAAAGGAGGGAAAAAGAAAAAAAATGAAATGGTATTTCGAATAATAGGTTAGAAATGAATATCGAATGCAAACCAAACCAAATTCTTAGATTTTCAAAACAGTAAAAATTTGAATAGCGATACTTTTAGGATAAAAATAGGGTAAAGAATATCATACAAATACAAGTTATATTTTCATTCTTAATACAGAAACAAATTTTGAGTAAAAAAACCAATCAAAATTAAAATTTATATTTTTAGAAATTATTACATTAAAATCTGTACGTATTATGTGAATTTCGTATAACAATCTCAAAAATATGTATACATATTTAAGAATTATTTATCTAATATTTGGTTGGCTTCTAGATAAAAATTTTCTCTTAATCTAAGCTGCCATTTGTTTTTACTTTTGATTCAAGATTTCGATTTTGATCTTAAATTCAGCATTCATTTATTTATTACCATAAAACCCAACAACTTACCATAATCAACATTACCAATATCAGTATTTAATAAACTTCATTAATTTTTTTCTCTTAACACTCGATTTTTTAATACTAATTTTTTATTTAATATTTGTTTCTTTTATCTTAAATCCACCCTTAATTTATTTTACGTCTACTAAAATCCAAGAATCCATTGCAATGAACCGTACCAATCCCATTACTTAACTGAGTTCATAGATTTTTTTTACTTTGAAACCCGATGTCCCCATTAGTGAGATTAATTCGTATTCGACTTAAGTTGCATCTGCATAATCTGACACTTATTTGAAGGGAGGTATAATCCAAAACTCTTTGAATATGGTGCTATAAATAGGATTGACTACAACATTTTACTTTCACTTAGCAATATGTTTATCAATCGTCCCGAACTATTAGGTTTAAAGTAAGCTCATGATATTCAGAATCAATCCCCTCATGTACCTTCCTTCTAACTAACAAAAATATACTATTACCATYATTTCGTAATATAGGTCATTTTAGGGAGAATTCTCTTTTTAAAATATAAKTCATTTTAYAATATCGRGAAAAAAATTTCAATTTTACCTTATATACCTTGAAAATTGACTTGTTTGACTCTTTTTTGTATTTTCGAGAAAGATTTTAAATGAGATTAAAAGTTTATTTAGAGATAAGAGAGAGAAAGAGGGAAAAAGATAATTAATTAATCTTGAATCTAGAAAAATCAAACAAGATAGAGGAARGGAATATTAGAAATTTTAGGTAAAAGATATCATTGTATTCAATAATATTGGTCTTGTATTTTTTGTCTAAAATGACTTATGTTATGAAACRTAGATAGTATTTAGTATTGAAGCTCTTTCTAGCAAAAGAGCTGATACATCAGCTTCAAACGTAAGCAAATTGTGCCCAACTATTACACCTAGTGGTCAATACAAATTTTAATCGAACCCAACTTCTAAGTATCAAGGTCCATTTGAATATTTTTGTGTATAGTGAAATTTATAATTAACTTAAGTTCAATTCTATATAAAATTTTCAAGTTTAATGGGGTTCGAAGGASTAGAAATCTTTTAGTACACTTTCTTGCTACACACACTTTCTGCTATATATTCTCTAACGCCAATTAGAGCATATATTTTTAACCCTTTMAGTACTGCTTTCGATCTTCTAGTATTCTTTTCTATCACGTTTCTTACTATACCAATCAGAACACGATATCATATAGCTTTAACTCCTAAGATAGAGAAAAATAGGTGCTGGAGAGGTTAATGATATATATATATATATATATATCATGCTCTTACTGGGGCTCTAGATCTTCTAATATATTTTTTTGTTACACCAATCAGAACTCGACAAGTATATATCTCAATTCCTAAAACAGAGGAGAGGAGGTATTGGAARGGTTAAGAATATATTATGTCGTGCTCTAATTGGTGGTAAAGGGTGTATAGCATGATGTAATATCTGACCCCAATTAGCCATTTTATAAGAACAAAAAATAAAATATAAATAAGGAGTAAGTAAATAAATAAAAATATGATGACGGTTAGGGTTTTCATATAAAAACTCGTATTCTTCTTATGTCTCTATTATACTAAACGTCAGAGACAGCGAGGGTTAAGGAATATCTCCGCCTGCCATCGATTTGTCAATAGGTGATTATTCAAGGTAAGTGGAGCAACCCCTTTTACCTGAATTTTCTGGTGAATATCCTATTTAATTTGTTATAAAAAGTTTGGATTGGACATGTGACTTTTGAATGAGATTGATGATTTTCGTTACTTTATTTTTATTTTGAAGTTATTGAATTCAAAAAAGTAAGAATAGTTTGTTTGGGACATTATCTAATTAAGCGTTAGGAGGAACATTTTTCAATTATTTGAATGATCTATCTAGCATGGACAAAAAGCTATAACCTCATTGTTTTGGCCAACCTAGCGTGATAAATAGTTAGGACTGAATTTAGGTTTTGACTCAATTGTCTTAGTTTGACTTTGTCCCCAAATATTTGAAATTATTTAATTTTATTTAGAATATGATCTAAGATATGAAGTGATCTTTGTTATATAAATTTCGATTCATTTTAGGTATAGTTTATTCATAGCGGCATCCTTTGCATTTGTATTGCTTCCGCCAATTTCTAGTTTGAACCATGACTTGCTTATCTTTGTGATCTATTAAGTTCTTTCTTGTTTTTTCATTCTATTGGTCAAGTCATATCTAAAATTAATTGAAATTTATATAACAAAGATCACTCCATAACTTGGATCATATTCTAAATAAAATYAAACAATTTCAAATATTTGGGGACAAAGTCAAATTAAGACAAGAGTCAATACCTAAATTTAGTCCTAATTGTTTATAGCTTTTTCTCCAAGCTACATAGGTCATTCGAATAGGTGGAATATGTTTCTCCCAGTCCTAGAAAAAATATTCCTTTTTTGAATTCCTCGCAATGCCTAATTAGACAATGTGCCAAAAAATATTCTAACTTTTTTGAATTCAATAACTTTATAACTAAAATAAAGTAAATAGAAATCATCAATCTCATTCAAAAGCCACATGTCCCGTCCAAAACTTTTATAACAATTAAATAGGATTTTTACCAAATATTTAAGTAAAAGGGGGTTCCTCCACTTACTTTACAGTGACGCTCTCACAGATTTACGTCAAAACACACTTCTTGGTTCTCCTAACTCATTTACAAGGATTGGTGCGATAAGAGATGGTCTCCTAGTCTCTGGCGTAAGCCCTCTGCCTCTTGGCGTTTAGAATAGTGGATGGAGGTGTAAGAATAAGATTTATATCTAACCCTAACCCTAACCCTAACCCTAACCCTAACAACTAATATATAAGATTCATAATTCCATCACTATTTTTTCCCTGCTTTATTTGATTTGATCGACTCCCAACTGAATATGTTCAAATAGGCTACTTCAATTATTTTTTTTTCCAGTGATTCACAATATTTTAGTACACTATAATTGATACTAGATTGGCTAAAACTTAAGAAAATGCTAGTTACACGAAGTATGGATATATAAAAAAAATATTGAAGTTAATAGTGTTATAGTCTATAGTCTATAGTCTATACACAAAATACTAAACTATGTCTATTTGTGTTTGGAATGAAAGGTAGAACCATAGGTTCATGCATATTGATAACTGAATGATTGTTATACATGCTAAAACTAGTCCCATACTCTACCTTGACATTCTTTTCTGCTCATTCAAATTTCTTGGTGGTTAATAGATATATATATGTGTGTGTGTGTGTGTGTATTAAAGAAGGGAAACATGTTAAGTCTAGTGGTACAAAGAGCAAACTGCTGTCACTAAAAAGACCCAAGACAATGTTGATTCACGGGACTTGGGAATAATAGTAATGAAGGATTCTGAAAGGATGGATAAATGTACCTTTGAAGGAATTGGTTCAAGAGAATAGAGTATGTGAAAAATACTTTCAGCTGCATAAAATAGCTTAAGGTGAAAAGAAAATACTATTGCTGGATTTATATATGAAGGGGATAGCATTATCTAGTTTTAGGATGTATAAATAGACATGTCAGGTGCACTTACAATAAGGTAGTTGTGACTTCTTCCAAGAGTTTTGAGAAATCTATTGGTATAAAGACGATGGTGGAATGTAGTAAAATTAGATTGGATAGACTCATATTGTAAAACATATTGWTCGTGCAAGGACTTTTTAGGACTTTAAGAATGTGCTTCAGGTAATGTACATGAAAATATTGCATAAGGTGGAATAGTCCAAACCCAATTGAAGTTCGTAATATTTTCATTGTTAGGATTTGGTATTCTAGTTTTGATAGAATAAATTCTATGTTGATTTAATTGGGAAATACCATTAGAGTTGAGTTTCCAAACTATTTTGTCTATGTAAGGGGAAACTAGATATTTGAGGTATGCAATTGTGACTGGTTGGTCGGTAGATGGATGTAACGTGTGCAGTGACTTTTTACTTTAATTGGAGTTGTTCTATTCCTAGGTTCAACTAGATGTGTGTAATGAATTTTACAGGTTTCTAGTAGGGTGGGACAAAATTTGAGCCTATCTTTCRTAAGAAATAAATAAGACTAAATGACATTTAAATTATCAAGGYCGAGAACCARATTTATCAAGACGATGAATCTTTCTTCCGAGTCATATTACATGTTTGCTCTAGTATTTTATCTAAGAACATTATACATTAAATTAAAGCTCTAGGTGTCTAGTTTTTATGGCTTCAAACGGATCATGATATCAAATTTTTGATGAATTTATCAATGTGTGTTGAAGTTGGGAAACTTTCCTRGGAAGTTGATTTTATTGCCAACTTTATGACCTTAATACCTATTATACCAACCTTCAAATTCGAACGTAGACCCTTGCTTTTGACTATGATTAAGAAAGTTCAAACAAATAGCCCATTTTTCCAAATTTTATACACTCTTTGTTGAGATGTACATTCACAAATACTTTTATGAAATCTATTCTATAGGTAGATAAAATACATGAATCTGTTTCCTGGTACTTACTTCATGATTAATCTTCGCATGCCCCCATTGCTGCCATAAGTTGTCATCCTCATGTAACTTCAATTTATGTAGAGCCCCTTCCCTAACTTAGGCACAATTGATATATATTTGAGCATAAAATAGGTCTTTCAAGAATTCTGTTTACCTATAAAACCTTAGGGGTGAATAGTTAAGTTATGCTGGAAACTTAGGATGGATTTGATTCAAATTGATAAAGATTAGATTCCAACTTGATTTAGAAACATATTAGTTGTCATATAATTACGCGTTTGTTGACTACCTTAAGAAGCATTGAAGTTTCCAATCCTTAGGAGGAAAATATTTTTAACTTCAAGAAGACCTSGAGGGTCAAAATAAACACATAATACAAACTACTTAACTTTGAAGACACATCGAACCTTTAGTGAAGAGCACAAAGGTTATCTAGCTACATGATCGAAGGAATGGAAGTTAAGTTAGAAAGTATTCCAATAGTAAARRAGTGTCGTTGGAATGAAATATTTTATTTTACTTACAAATTTAATGATGATTTAGTAAGTTATATTATTCATACTAAAGAGCCTATAGTTGTTTATAGATTTGTGATGATCAGTTTCAAGGACAAGTGAGATAAATGTTCCAATTGATCCAGAAGGAATACATCGGGATGTCTAAATTAAGTTGAAGAATGAGTTTGGTCTAGAGCCTTTATAAAAAAAAAAAAAAAAGGGAAAAGAGTGGTCAAGTGCATTTGAAATGAATTAATTAGATTCATTCCAGCAGTTCTCAACTAAGTTTGAACTAGAATGATTAATGGGTAGAATTCAGGGTAGATTGTCTACAATAGCCTCAAATGTTTATGCTAATGCATACCACATGAGCATTGGAATTGAGGTGAATATTAAGAAGAGGGATGTAGAAAAAAGAGTTAAGAGGCCCCACACCTTTGGCAACTAGATCCAAGGGCAGAGCTCAGATCCAGCGATTGGATGGTCGAATTCTAAACCACGACTAGTTAAGAAGTTGCACCAGCTTCCTGGTAGACAGACAYAAATCAGGCCTCCTAATCTAAACAAACCCTTTGGAATGCTCAAAAGAGTGTWCCCTGGTTGGTGTCGATTGAAAATGGGAGCTTGCTTCAGTTGTGAAAAATTCGGACATAAAATAGCATATTGTCTTACACGAAACCAACCATGGGTAAAAATAACAAAGCAACGACAACAATGGCCTCAGCCACTGCRAGGGTTTTTTCTTTAACAAAAGAGAATTTTGATGCATTAAATGATGATATAACATGTATAATTTGCATAAACCCTCTTAGCTCACATTTATTTGAGATTAAGGCCATCCTTTCTTTTGCGAGTAAAGATTTGTTAAGACCTTATGACTAATTTTTGAGTGGGTATAAGATACTTATTATTTGGCCATGCCTAAAGAAAATATTTAGTTTCAAGATGTTGGGGAAAAATTTTATACCCGCTTATGATAAATAATAGAACTCTGAACCTCTTTGTTACTCTTATGATTATTAGAGTCCTCTAAGATGAGCAAATTGTCTGAATGTGAAATTTCAATAGTCCATTTCCTAGAATTACATGGGAGTAAGAGCAAATGAGGAGTTGATATCTTCACCCAATTGAAGGACCTGAATCGCCATGTTTCACCACCAAAACTTCTCATAAGGAGGAGAGGGTGTAATACCAGGCCCCAATTGGCCATTCTATAAAATCTAGTTTTAGGTCGGATTTAAGAACAAAAAAATATATATAAAWAAATAAAAATATGATCACGGTTAGGGTTTTAATGTACAAACTAATATTCTTCTTATACCTCTATTATACTAAACGTTATAGACAACCTAGGGGCTAGAAATAAGGATTATCTCCATCCGCCATCGATTCCTCAGGAGTTGATCACTTAAGTTAAGTGAAATGACTCCATTTTTTTTAATTTTCTGGTCTAAATTCGTAGGTTATTTTCTTATAAAAATGTCAGATTGAACTTGTGTGTGTCAAGTTGTGATTTTTATTCATCTATAATATATAAAAATAAATTATTTTAATTGTCTATGCTATATGAAAATTTAAACTTTTTATTTTGTCTGGGATAGTATTTGATATGAGCCTTGAGGAGAACATGTTCTGTTACATATGATTATCCAAGTAGTATGGATAAAAAGTTTTAACTTTATCTGTTTATCTGACCGTCCTAGTGTAAGTACAATTAGATCTAAATTCATGATCTGACTCAATGACGTGTTCTTGTCCCAAATGTTTGTGGATTCATAAATTATATTTGAAAAACAATTCGTATGAGTGATTATAAGTTCAATATTTTCTATGTTCACGTTAATGTTTCCCATAGCTGAAGGCTTTACTTTTGTTTCTTTTCCCTGCTCAATTCCTTGCCGAATTTCACTTTGTAGGTGTTTTGTTTCTTTTTTCATTTATTTTTTAAACCCTTTGCTTGCCTCACTTTTCCTTGTAGTCTCTGCATCTCATCATGTTCATGTCCTTAGTTTATAGCTTATCATTGTCCTCCCCACATGACTTTCAGATTGAATGAATGCTTCTTTGTTTTCTTTCAATTCTTTTGGTCACTTTATTTCTTGTGATTGCTGACTGAATGAGGTATTCGTGTTGTTCGTTTCTTTGTTTTTTCTTTTCCACTATTTATTTTTCTATTTATTCGATCATAGGTATTGGTCTTCCTACCTTATCCATTGTTCTTTGGGTTACTATGAATTCTCCAATTCCTTCTTTTTAGTTTTTACCTTCACTTGTCTTATTTTAGTTATTTCTTTTGTTAAAACACATTAAATTGGACGATGTCTTACCAATGCAATTTGCTGACGAACGTCAATTGCATCTCTAATTCTTACTTTCTTTGAGTTATTGATTTTAATCTTGATGTTTTCTATTAAGAAAATTATAAAGAGGTTCGATATTTGGTTCTAGAAGTATATTGTTTAAACCTTGTTCAATCGTAGGKAAAGGGGGATTGTTCTACTTACTGAGCCAAATTTACTCACTCCACCCCTTTTTTCCTCTCAGAACTGGATGTCTTCGCATGTGAATTCGGGGATGACATTTATGGATGAGCACTAAATTCGAAATTGAAGACTAGTTAGAAGTTATTTGTATTTCGAATTTTATTTTTAGTTTTATATTAGAACCTTGTATTACTATTTTAGATTTATAATTATTAAGACTAAACGTCTATATGAAATAAAAGATATTTATTTTTTTATGGAAAGTATTGGAAAGCTCGATATRTAAGGAGACCTTATATTCTTTAGGAGAAACTTTAGAGAATACAATTGTGCCACGTCCGGATACGGGTTTAGATCCGGTTTAGAGGTGTAATATAGGGAGTGTAATAGGAAATTATACTAAATTGATCTCCAGCCTTTTATTGGAGTTAGAGGGTGTGTAGTAGAGAGTGTAGYAGAGGAGTGTATTAGAAAATCCCAGCCTTTCCAACACATATTCTCATCTAATTTAGGAGCTAAGATATTTACATATCGTGTTCTAATTGGTGTAGCCAGAAAGTGTACTAAAAGATCCGSAGCTAGTCCGAAGTTCGATTAGTACATTAAATTCATAATTATACTCAAAAAGTTTAAAAATATATTGTACTATTATATAATATATAAACAAGAAATAACATAAACACAATTTCAAAAAGAAGATAAAGTTCTGAGTTATCATTAGAAATCATAAGTGAAYGGAAGTAGAAATGCATAGTTAGTAAGYATATTATTAAATTAAAGYGAGATCATGTGCGAATACTTGTGGCATTACATTGAAAGAGCTCTAGGACAAACTTTCACTGAATAAAAGGTCATTGTTAAGCAGATTAATAAGTCAAAGCGAGGTCAATCTCGTGTGGTTCTTTTGGCATTGTATTGGAAGAGCTCTGAGATAGGCCTTTTTTGAATAAGAGTCAAACTACGGTACAACTYGAACCTCATCCAAGCAAGTCTGATGAGTATGAAAATGATAGATCTCAAGAGGGAAAAAAAGGGAAAAAATGGAAAAAATGTGGAAAAATATAAATAAAAAAAGGTGAATGGAAATAGGTAATGTATATCTTTGTCACCGATTTCATTTGATGATCTACATATAAATCATAGTACCTTTATTGTCTCTTTCATTTRATTGTTTTGATTTATTGAACAGTGTCATCTCAAAGAGAAAATAACCAAGAAAGAAGGAGAAGTTGATGAATCTCAAGACTACTTTCTTTTGCAATTTCTCATGAAAAACTTGCTCACTTTCAATCATGGCTTCTTTTGGAGAGAAGCAATCTTTGATTTTTTTTTTTGCCCCCCACTAGGTAAATCATACTGCTATCTTTCCTGTTTTTACTGTTTACCCCTTTTTCTAATTTACAATAAACATTTCATTAATTTCATATTTTGCATCAATGTTTTTTAGAGAAAATAATAACTTTGCATCAAAWTTTAAAAATATTTAAAGTTTATGGTCTAAAAGATTACGATCCTTGATAGAACTTCCCCATCCTTACTGATCACATGTTTCTAATTTTTTTTGGAACAAAAGCGCTTTAAAATGATATATCTTTCTAAAATGAGTTAATAGAGTTAGAGGATGAGGGAGGTTGTTTAGTAGAGTGTTGAAGGCCCAGATACTACAATGATACTAATTTCCTTCAAGCTAGGGAAGGGCAAAGAAGGGCCTRGATCTTCTAGTATACTCTTCTGCTCCATCTCCTGCTACACTAATCAGAGCACGTTATGTATATATCTTAATTCCTAAAATAGACGTGAAAAGGTGTCGGAGGGATTAAAAATATATACATGTTGTGCTCTATTGGTGTTAGACAGTCTGCAATGGAGAGTATAGCAGGAAAGTGTACTACAAAATCTCCAACAACAAAAAAACTCTTATGTGTGGCAATTCATTTTGGAAGATCAAAAGCTTTTAATGCAAGGGCTAAGGTGAATGGTAGGGAATGAGGAGCGAATTAAAATTTGGATGTACCTATGCTCCTGGCTCCTTACGATTTTAAGATTGTAACCAAAAACCTTTTTCTCCAAATACCCTAAGGGTGAGTGCATTACTGCATAATGAGCCCCTTAGGTGGAACGAAAAATTGTTTAAAGCTCTTTTCCTACCTCGAGACGTCAACGAAATCTTACGATACCCCTACTATATAGGCAACGGAGGATGTTGTGGTTTGGCATTTTAAAAGTCTAGTTTGTTCTCAATGAAGTTCACATATCTAATAGGGTTAGGCTTCATGAACAGAAATAAAGGGCAACTGACGAAGGATTCTATTTTGTGGGAAGGGTTGATGCATTTAGAGATGGGTATGGAGTGCTATTGTTCCCCCTAAAGTGAGGGTAACAGCATGAAGGTGGGCTCAGGTGTTCTTCCTACATGGGAGAACCTGTTGTGGCATTAAATCCATGTGGAGCGATCGAAGTGTGTTTTTTATGTGTAGTCTTTGGAACTAGAATATCACCTGTTTTTGGATTGTCCATTTGCGAAGTGTGCTTGGAAGATGGCGAGGGTGTCTATAGCATGGGTTGTGCATGACGCAATCATAGTGGTAGAGGTCTTTGGCAATATAGCAGCATATTCTGCGTGGTGCAATAGCCTAGCAAATGCTAACATGCCAATGGTGTCATGGCCATTTGGCGCGAAAGAAATGCTAGAACCTTTTAAGGAAAAAAACTCCAATAGAGGGTGTGATAGAGTTGGCTCTTAATTATTTACATGAAATCCTTATTGTGGTGCGTGTAGAGCAAGGTCAGACTCCAGMTGCAGCTTGCTRGATATCTAAATGGAAACCTCCACAAAGTGAAACTTTTCTTGTAACTGTTAGTGTCGTATATACGGAGAGAAAGTAGGCAGGCGTAGGTGCATTTTTGCACAACTCAGCCAGGCAGGTGATAGTAGCAGAGCCGAGAGGTTTCCARCTGGGCYAGAGYATACTGAATTAWATGCGGTGCTCATGGGTTTTTCGCTTGTGACACGCCTACGATTGGAAACTTTATGCTGGAAATTGACYGCCTCATTGTTGTGAACAAAATCCTAAGCCCAAACAAGGAATTTTCCAATGTTGGGGCATGTTAAGATGTTAGAGTCGTATTTTGATTTGATTTATATGGAATTGTATTTTGTAACCTTTGGTAGCCTATATAAATAGGCTCATTCTAGTGATACTTTCAATATGATTATTATCTTCCTATTTGAATAACGACCTAGCCTTCCCTCCTATATCTCGCTTATATTACTTTAACATGATTTCAGAGCACGGTTAAGGTAAAATTAGTGAGTTTAGAATAAATATTTTAGATCATACTATGACTGATAAGAAGCAGCCCGTTGTATCACATTCTAGTGCTAAGTTGGAATAYAGAGCTATGGCACAGTCTGTATGTGAAATAATATGGGTACATCACTTATTAACTGAAGTTCGTCTTAAGACAATAGTACCCGCAAAACTTTAGTGTGACAACCAAGCTGCTCTTCATATTGCATCTAATCATGTATTCCATGAACAAAGTAAGCATATTGAGATTGTGACGGTCACTTTGTTCGTGAGAAAATTTAATAAGGTTTAATTTCTACAGAGTATGTGAAGATTGAAGAACAATAGGGTGATATTTTCACAAAGGCATTAAATGGAGCTTTGTTAGATTATCTTTGTAGTGAGTTGCACATCATTAACATTTATGATCCAATTTGAGGAGGAGTGTTAATATTAGAGTCATATTTTAATTTGGTTTGTAGAGTTAGATTAGGATTGTATTTTGTTACCTTCGATAGCATATATAAATAGGCCCCTTATATTATACTTTCAGTATGATTATTATCTTTCAACTTGAACAATGACCTAGCCTTCTGCTCTATATCTCTCTTATATTACGTTAACAGGACGCTAGTGAACGACATATAGCAAATGATAYGAGAGGTGGATTGTGATGAGGTTGGCTTTATACCTAGAATTAGGAATAAACTTGCGCACATTGGATGCACATTGAGTGGTGAAGTTTTCTTGGGTGAGCATTTTCCCTCAATATTTCGCAGGCGGCCAGGCCGACCTTTATGATGAATGAAAATTTTTTGTTTGAAAAGAAAAAGAGTTAGAGGATGAGAGATTTTGAAAGCTGAAGATATCATATCACAACATTATTGTCATGAATTGATTTTTATATAAAAGTACCAAAATATAAAAATAATATACATATATATATTTCGAGTTTGGGTTAGGGCTCAACAAACTCGAGCATATGTGAGTTCGAGCTCAACATATTGAGCTCGAGCTCAAGATGCAATCTTTACTTTTATCTGTTCGATCCACATTCTCCTATATTAATCTATCATAAAATGCAAGTTATAGAGGGGGAAAAAAGCTTTTGAAAAAAAAATTCATTTAGAAAATGAATATAATATCTTTTAATTTTTCAACCACATCAATAAATAAAAGTTCTTTTGAAAAAAGAATCTTTAAGTTGTGGTCCTCAAAGTACTTTTTTTTTCCCCCGAATCTTTAAAGCTAAAAGCTATTTAAAAAACAATCTCAAAATAACTTTTGATTTAAAAAATAAAAAAATAGGTGTTTGTAAGTAAAATAGAGCATGACCTAGATCAACCCACAGCAGATCCAGGTCAATAGCCACAGTGCCAATTCCATGAAATAAGGATGAGAGCTTTCTCACAAAGCAAGAAAAGCCATTAAAGAAACTAATGCTTTACTTGTAACTAAAAGATTCTGCAGAAGAATTACTACTATTAAACAAGAAGACCTAATTAATTATCAATTTTCAAGTCAATTAAAATAAGAATAATAAAAAGAATCTAATCCAACAAGTTGAAGAATGGTTTWTTCATATGTTTCTTTAAATTCCACTTGTGTTCCTTTATCATGGGACAACTTCTTTAGCTGGAGTAATACCCAACATTACCTCTTTAATTAATTCTTTGTTTATCCTAAGGTGGTTGCGTTATGGATGGAAACTGGACAGACAGCTACAACACTAAATATATTAACTGGAATCAAAAGCTGACATRTGATGTAACAATGTAAATGGATTGGTACGTTAACGACGGTGTCACATATTCTATCTATACTTGTTACGTCATATTAAAAGAATTTTGAATAATATTTTTTTGAGTAAAAGTATGTAAATATAATTCAGAACTAATTCGTATCAGTTTTACCGGTATGAGAATTATGAATCTCAAAAAAAAAGAATATATTTTTTATCGGATAATAACATTTTTTTAATATGCCATATGTGAAGAGATATCGAAAATAAAATTGTTCAATTTAGATTTTCAGATTGGGTAGAAAATAACTTTTGATTGAACGTATCACTCTAATACGCGATCGTTTGAAGGACTTATCTACTTAAAATGATGTCAATAATGAATAAAATTTCACCACGATATGTTAATTAAAAAAAAAAAAAAACATTTCTTTTAGATGATACGAGTAGGTGAAAATTTTCAACATTACAGCGCGGTGTCACTCTCAAAGCGTAGATTTATCAGAATTGGGAAGCATAATTATTTAGTGAGGGAAGAAAACCGCGTTTGGACGGTGGAAGATTAGGCCTAATGACAAAGACCATCACTGAATAAAATAGATTTGGCCGAGATCTTCGACAACTTGTGAGGCCAAAAAAAATAAAGGAAGAAAACAAAAAAGAAAAAAAAAGAAAAACAGACAATTAAATAAGTTAAAAAATTATATAAAAAATAATTTGAAGAAATGAGGAAGAAGATGATGATAGAAAATCAGAGCCATCAACCAAGATTTGCAAATCCACCGACCACGCTCTTGAGGGCCAATAAGAATTGGTCAAGTTGAGGTATTTTAAAAGTTGAAATTCAATTGGGTTTTTAGTCTGGTGGTGATGATCAATGGCCACTCTTATTTTCTTGATTTTGCCACATGATCATGATGTGATGATACTGATAATGATGATGAGTTGTTAATGCTGTCTAAGCATCTTATATGATACCATCAATCAAGTCACCAAAAAGCACAAGGTGCAACCACAAGGTAAGGTTAAATTTGCCAAAGAAAGTTTTATCATTTTTTTTTTTTTGTGATAAAAAGATTCTTCTTCTTTTTTTACCATAAGTAAGAAAAGATGACTTGTTATCTTTTTCTGAAGTATGTGAGAAGAAATGGAAGTGACCTAACTGGATTCAAAAGAATGCAACCAAAGTGGATTTCACCTTTTGCATAGTAGCAAAAGAGCTTTATTGGATTGATTGGGAAGCTTTTGTAGCAAAAATATCTCCCAAGCGCTTTCCCTTCAAAGTCTAACTTTGAACCGGATATACATTCCGGTTTTATTAAAGTCAATTGATACTTTATTAGGATAAATTTCAATGAATACCGACAAACTACTATAAGAGAGGATATCAAAAAATGTATCAAAAAATCTGATTATGTTATTTAAATTATATAATTTTAACAAAATATATATGTTACAATACAGGTAATTATCAAGACTAAGTATATAGAACAACAAATGGAACATTCTTGCAAAAACCAAAACACATCAAATCTCTAGAAGCAGCTCCTAATCAAAATTAGGAACTTCATTATTGAACAAGAACTAAAGAACTAAATACCTAATAATAAAATGAGGAGAATGTTCTTTGGGGGTGGAGTAATGGAGTACGACTATATATATCTCTTATAGTGCTCTAGCTAGTCACTTTCAATGGCCACRAAGCTCTATTCTACATGAATAATTCAATTATTAAATTGAGGAGTTGTATGTCATTAGAACAATCGAGATAGAATTTGATTGTTTTTATTCATATTGATGTTGACATTGAGGACAATTTCGAAGATGACATTAATTAATTAAATAGASAAAAACTGTATATTCTCAAGATAAATCAATAAATTTTCAATATTTTTGTTAATTTAAGAGCTAAATTTGTGGTGATTCTCATCTCTCATCGTGTTATTAAATATTATTGATTATCTTCAAAAAAACAAAAAATCCAATTATCAGTCAGAAAAGAAAACAAAAATTTAAGTCCTTTTTACTTTTTATTTATGTATTTCAAAAATATTTGTAATAATCAACCACTTGGTTGCATCTTAAAATGTGGAAAGATCAGTCAATAAGAGAAAGGAAAAGGCAATGCTCAGAGTGATGTCTGAGTTTGGAGAAGCTTGGACGCCATATAGATAGAGGAATGTAAATGGAAGTGTCACCATTGCCATTTTTTTCAACAAGGTAGATAGACGTGCTGAAGACATCAAATATTACATAAATTTGGTAAGCAGATTATTAAGTTAGAGTAAGTTTTCGTATTTGATCCTTGTTGACAAAGTTTTAGATCAAATTTTTCTTTGAATAAAAGTCAAACTCTACGAGTGCAATCTAAAACGAATTTAAATTAGTTTTATCAATATAAAAATRTCGAATCTCGAAAGAAAAAAATCACATAGATATGGAATTGAATTGAGTGTKTTCTTGAAATGTTTTTGCTTCAAGTGGAGGGATGGAATGTATTCATATTCCTTGTTCTTGAGTTTGGAGTTTTAGAGCACAAACAAAAACTATTAGTGATTGATGTTAAAGGGCACTACTAATATTTCAAATCAAACATGGCAGGATAATATTTAATTTTGTTCTTGTTTCTTTTTGTTATTTTTTCTTTATTGTCCTTTCTCTTATGTATGTCTTTTTATATTTATTTTGATCAATGTTCTTTTTAATATTAATGTATGTCTTTCTATATTTATTTCGATCAATGTTCTTTTTAATATTAATGTACTTTTTGTATGTATGTATATATATATAATTTTCTTTAAGATAAATAATGGCATTATCATTCTATTGAAGACAAAAGCAGAGAGATATTTGAACACAAAGTTTCATCAAATCGAAACAATTAATATTCTATCGAATATTTAAATCACGGTAATACTTCTACACTTCAAAATGATATATTTTTTTTAAAGATGTTCAAAAATAATTACGACAAGTATTTTTTGGCAAGGGGTAAATAAAGTAAACATAATTATTTTAGGCGAAAGATGAATCATTAATAATAGGATGAACGAATCCATAATGTTATACCTAAGACATGATTCACGTAAAAATAATGGACGTGTTTTATAGAAAGATGATTGGTAGGTGACTATCGATCATAATCTAGTCTCTATCATATGGGAAGCAAATCCAATCCCGTGAATATAGAGAAGGGACGGACGATTCAAAAACTTGAAATTATTATTCACATGAAACTGGAGAGATGCCGACAGTCACCATAATCACATGGCTTGTAGGCAATGAAGAAAAAGAGAAATGGAGAGACAATAAGCACTGCATATATACATCACAGATTATATCAAGTTAGATTGTACTCGTGCATGCACATTATGTTTTACAACTATTAAGAGTTCCATTTGTAAATATTAATGTAAAGAAAAAAAACATTAAGTTTTTCATCTAAGACTATGATTGTTTTATGATGTATTAAGTTAATTAGAGTATATRTAAATTTTACGATCATAACATATAATTAGTTAACAAGAAGACTCTAGATATATGATATTAATGTTTTGAAATATTATACGAATATCAATTACGTATACATATGTATAACTACAGTGCATAGATTGTGAAAAATTGATAAAAGAGTTTGCACGGTTCATTATTTAATTTTTGTATATTATGATATTTTTTAATTAAATGTTAAATGTGATTACGTTATATTAAATTAGTTAGAATATTAGCATAGCTAGAAACGAAAGAAGATGTTAGATTTATTAATATTATAATACATTATAAGTTATGTATATATACACATACGTGCAAATGCAGTGCACAAACAATGAAAGATTAACAAAAGAGTTTGCACACAAAATGCTACCCCCCAAAACCGCACATTATTTGCCTTTCGTCTAAGAAAGAACTTTTTTTGAAAACTCATCACCATTAACAAGCATGAAAACTACAAATAAAAATTGACAGGTTCATGAACTAAAGCTCAATCAGTACAACAACCTGCAGCGAACTTTGCCCAACCGAGGTTATACTTGTCTATATAAAGACAGGTGGAGAAAAAGACCTATCCGTATGATATAAGCTAATATAGCACTATTCAAGGACATCATCTTCCAATCCCCACAGGCATATGATTTGTGCATCTTCATTTCTATAGACATGCATATACAATTTCTCATCCAAAACCAATAGAGGGATCTGCAAATCTGTATATACATAAAGTAGACTATTAATTTGGAATACTGAATCACAAATTATAAAGAAAAGGCGAAGTAGATGTTTAACAAGTCATGATGTTGCACTTTTTCACACAAGTAACAATATGTACCACTGCATGTCAGACAAATAGAAGCTTATGCTAATCAATTCATGGACACAGAGGACAAAGTTTGACCATATACATATAGCTAAGAACTCCATGTTCAGGTGATATCCTCATCCTGGTCCTCTTCCTGAAGTTAAATCTTGTAATGGTGCATGGAAGTTTTGAACTCAGGCAGGTCTTGTTCCAATTCTCTACCTGCAGTTTCCAGTTGCTTTGTTGAAGCAAACTTCAAACCTGTAGAATTCATAACAAGAATCAGCTAGAGACCAGGCACACGTTGAATGAAAAAATCAGCAAAGAGTTGAACACAATACCTGAGAAGAGGCTTCTGAGGAGCCACAGAACTTGAAGTGGATACTAAGATGGAGGGAATTGCAGTCAACTCAAGAGGCTTTGGATAGGTGACCTTGGAAAAGCAGGATAAAAGGAAGAAATCAGAAGATTTTTAATAACACTATTCAGAAAAGAAAAGTAAATAAATAAAGTTCTAGTTTAACACCATTTTTAACTTATTTCAAAAGCACCATACCCCATGGCTACGAGTTCAGTTTTGCTCTACTTTCTCAACCTGCTGGTCTGTCTTATACAAGAAAACTGCAAGAATCACATAAATAATTAATCATGTAACATATATAAAGCAAGGGTGCAAAATTTTAATGTCATCTACACACCAACTGCGCGAATGACATAAATAGTTCAAGTAACAGAAAGAAAAAAAAAAAAAAAAAAAAGGGGGATGCAAGATCCATCTGTTCTTTGCACACGAGCTGCACAAGTGGCATAAATAGTTATTCATGTAACATACATAAAAGAAAGGTGCAAAAATCCATGTCTTATACACGAAAACTGCACGAGTTCATAAATATTCATTCATGTCACATATATAAAACAAGTGTGCAAAATCAAAGTACAGGATACAAACACGAGAACTTTGCCGCTGAAACTACATCATGAATGTTCTAAGAACAGAGGAGCGGATAAGTACTGAACTATAAAGATTCCAAAGAAAAATATATGTCGAATATATTTCTAGGACTATCATTCACCAATTTGAATTCAATCATACATAATACAACTAAACATGGATCATACATACACCATCATTACACATAATATGGTCTGTAAACAAGCATAAGATATCAAAATCCAAGTAAGATTAAAAATTGCACATTAGAATTCTTGGCCCTGATTGTGAATTGGATTTGCTTCTATTCTTTAATTGTTTAATTTTCAAGCCCGGAAAATAACCTTTTAGATTTATTTAAAAGTATAAGATAAGACAATTTCCTTCATATTTTGATTTTGCTTTTCCTTTTCTTGTCCTATCATGATTCCAGATTAAAAAAAGAGCTTAAAAATAGAAATAAAGGAACAAAACACAAAGAAAAATCTATTTTCAAAAGAAAGGACAAAAAATGTAAGCTGGTCTCACCTCAAGCTCTTTCAAGCCCTCATCATGCACAAACTTGGAGTGAGGTCTACCACACGCTTCCCCTGCTGACACTATTTCAATACCTCGCTCTATTCTACCGGACTCCAGCAAGCTATCCTCTTCAGCTCCAAAAAATTTCCGGACTTCATTATTCATTTCTGACAATATGGTGATCTCATTAACTACATTCGAAGAACTCTGTTGACCAACAATTAGCGCAGAAGATTGCTGTATGAGATTCTGGGCCAGTTTTGTAATAGATGAACCAAAGATGAAGGCCCAACTGAAGATCTGTTTTTAGGAGATCCCATGACCTCCTGATCAAGGAAGGTAGGATTTTCAGGAAACCTTGAATTACACGAAGTACCAGCTACGTCAGCTTCACACTGTCTTTGAGGAAGCAAACCTGCAGTGCTACTGCTCTTGGCCAAGAGCAAAGACTCTCCTAAGCCCACTCCTCCAGCTTGTCTCCTCCTGCACGGAAGACGAAACCAGGGAGATCATTCCTCATTATATGACGTACACTTAACGACATTGTTGTTTTCCAATGATAGAAACAATATACCTCACCCTTAAACTCCCTAATTGTCATCCTTATATCAAACGCTTTAGCTTTTTTAGGAGTGCTTCCTTGAATCCTTCGTAACCTCATAAAATAACAGCAGTTATAGCGTTTAAAATGGTCAGAGAATGGACCAGAGCAAGGATGGCAATGGCTATCACCATGGGTCTCCCTCTCAATCTGATTCATTTAGTAAACAAATGAGTGAACATTTCTAAATTGAAGCCTGAAATCTAATCGAACAAATGAAGGAAAAGTTACAGCATACCTTTAAAGTAAGCAAGCGTATTCTAGATTCATCCGAGCCCTTCCAATTTCTCATGTCATTATTGATCTCTCTTCTCTGCTGACATTTTATCTGCAAATAATTTGTGTATGCTCTAAAGAATGCAGAAGGTTCAAAAAGAGTTGCCCAGCTAACTCTGCTTCCTCTATTGCCTGTAGACATGATTGTCAAAGTAAAAAGGAAGCAAATTCAACAAAAGCACAAATTTCCTAATGATCATTGTGTCAAATTATATTTCAATTTGGAAAGGTTTAATTACTTTCATCTAAGGACTGTATAACTAATCTTCATTTCTTCAACGTTCAAGCTATTTCAAACTTTTGTTTGCACCCGCACTATGCACATGTAGTGCACATGTATCTGAACTAGATAATTTATATTGTCATTTGCACTATGCAGATGCGGTGCACATGCATTTGAACTAGATAATTTACATTGTCATTTGAAATTTTTAATCAGTATAATCATTCCTAGTTTTTATTTATTTCTATAGATTGGAAATTGTCTTTTTTGGTTATGTGGAAGTCGAAGTGCCTTCTTTGCAATGTGAATTTTTATGGTTTCAGGTTTGTCTGATTTAGTAGTGTGCATTTATTGAACAATGATGCCTATTCATTTAACCACTAAATGGTTAGACAACATTTATTTTGATATAACTAGTTTAACGATGGCAAGTTAAAATCAAAGGGCATAAGATCACTCAAGAAATCAAGAAATGTATTTTCCACAGACCAAGTTTATCCTCGTCCATGCTTTTAGAATTGTCTAGACTAGACTAGATTAGGTAGATAGATAGATACTGTACAACTAATAGACTCCCAAGTTACCTCCAATTGATTTTTCAAATGAATTCAGACATATGGTATTCCAACCTTAGGTTTTTCCAAAGATTTAAAGGTTCAGATTTTTCCTCCCAAATATTCACATACTTCCATCTTAAGCAATGACTAAGAAGAAGATCGGACCTACCACTACAGGTACCAGGAAAGCTGAGTGATTCAATTGATTAAAAAGAAAGAGGGAAGATCAAGATTTGATGCTGTTCTAATCTCTCTCATCAGCCTAAGGAGCCGAATCTTTTTGACTTCAAGAAAATCTGATCTACTCCCACAGTTCGCTAACTTTAGACAGCCTGATCCACTCTCAGCCTGCTGTCGAAAAAGAAGCCGCACTCTTCTGGCATGCGAAGGGAAGAGCGGATTGAATGGCTAGCAAACACATCATCCGGAAGGGTAATCCAACTTGGAGAAGATGCAGGTATGGTTTAGTTTCACAGCTTTAGACTCATTGTCATTATTTGCGATCCTCAAATTTTACTTAATATTTCAAAACTTAATCTACATCAGTAATACACTCTCAAGGTTCCTGAAACTGTCTTATGAAATACATTCAGTTATGATTAGAGTTTTTCCTTAGATATTAGATTCAAATCTTCTCTAATTTTCATCCAACTCTATTTAAAACATGAAAGGATGACACAATGGGTCTGTTCATGATTGCCTAGAATAACTCTACAGCATCTTTCTAAAGCCAAAAGTAACAATTTCCCCCTGACTTAGCTTTAAAATAGTTGAAGCAAGGAACCCTGCATTTCCATAACATCTTATCCTTATCAAGGGTTCTAAAACAAAAAAATATATATATTATTTTAATTGCAAACAAAGCTTCAAGAATCAGTTTCTTATTAAGTGGCTCAGAGAAAAACTATATTATGAGAACAGGTCCAGTATCTTCAAAAAACCCCACAAGAAAAATGGAATAGTAAAATGTTAGGTTTTCTTCAGACAAAAGGAAGAGGTAAAACTTTAAGACAAATAAGATGTTTTGCAATTCAGCAGGTTCTGAATACAGAACAGAGCAAATATAGGGACAGTATGAAGGTAATTTTGTCACTACTGGTAGCAGGCAGGCAACAAAAAAGGAATCCTAGAAATACCCTGATCCTTTTACGTGCAGTAGTCCTACATATTATAATTTCTATTACCAAAAAACATGGGAAATATTTGACACAAAGAACCAAAATATGTTGGCCAAATCATGAAATGCTATTATATTATCACTTCTTCTGAAAGGAACATATGAAACTCTCAAATGTATGCTCAAATGATGATATTTAATTCTTGCAACATTTGGAAGAATATAGATAATATGGAAGAGTAGTAACAAAGTAGGAAATAGAACGGACGATTACATCTTTCTCCTTGAGCTTTGACCATACTCCAGGTTTTGCTAAAGCTAAAAATCCTCCTCCAAGTCTGTATAATCAAGAGCATTCCTTACCATCCAACTGTTTGAAACAGTTGTTATCAGCTAACAGATCTAATGAAAATCCTAAAAATGTCCATAGGAAATTCTTAAAGACATACCAGCCTGTCTTAAACTACCAAATCTATCTAGAAACTCATCCTCTCCTACCATCAGCTACTCAAAATTTACAGCCAGATTTCACACCTCCATAACGCCATTCTCTATGCTGTAGCACTTCCTGAGAATGAAACCACGCTTGCACTTGATCAATCCAAACTGCCCTAACATTTAAGGCTTACCAAAGAATTATCACACATAATGCACAATTACTTTAATGTTTTTCCTTTTACTTTTTTCGCTTTTTTAGGGTCAGGGGCAGGGAGCGGCATGCAAACGGCATAGGGGACATGGATTGAACACCTTTGCCTTGCAAGCGTCCATCTCAACACCTTGACAAGGAAATGTGACATAATATGTAGCAAACAATTAATGATTAACACTGATATATATCAATATAACATTGATTAATCATTAATTGTAGATGCGTGATGGTGGTATGAAGAAAAGAGATTAGTAGAGTATGGGTTAGTTGTTCAGAAATTTATGTTTGGAGGAGTAACGGGAGGGATATTAAGAGGAGGGGAAAGAGCTCAGGAGGACTGGCAGGCAGGAAGGAGGAGGAATGGGACAGAAGAGAGTGACACCCAGATCCAGAAAGGGGAACATGCAGTMGAAAAAAGGGCGGGGCTAAAAGAGGGAGTACACCAAGGCTAGGATGGGTTTGGAGAAATGAGCCTTGGATGGATGCTGCAAAGAGGGAAGATTAGACGACAAAACAAGGACGCATTTCAGGGTCAGGGTGGAGTATGCGTGCAGCTTGTTATAGAAACCTCAATCATAGTACTATGTAATTAGTAAAACAAGAGGACATAACGTAAAATTTCCAATTCTTCATGGAATCACAACAACAGTCCAAAATGTGGAAATGGAAAGAGACATTGTGTTCTTTACAAACACAAGCGATTATAAATAACAGTTCTATGGGACTGTGTCAGATTTTAGGTTTCACCATAAGTTGAAGAAATTCATTGATTATGAATTCATTGACACCTAGGAATGTCAAACTATGAAACTATCACATGATTTTGTAAAGCTTCTCTTTTTGAAGACGAATTTTTTCAAGCTTCTTGATCCTTTGCAGTTGATAATGCTACAAGTAGAATCAAGTAGGATCTGCAGGTCTTTTGATATAGAGAGACCATAACCATTAGATATATACACCATGTATAGAAATGGCAATCACAGATGATAAAGAGTTACATTGTACTCGTGCAAACGTTACGTTTGACAAATGATAAGATACACATTGTTAACTAAGAGTTAAATTTGAAAAAATGTCAGCGTAAGAAAAAAGACATTAAATTTTCCCTAGATACTGTGATTCTTTTAATAATATTTTAAGTTCTATTATGATGTATTAAGGTGGTTAAAGTATACATAAATTTCAGAGTCAGATTATGCAGCTAGCAACGAAAGAAAACATTAGATATATTATGGTATATCATTSAAATATCAATTAGGTAAGTATACGTGCAAATGTCATGTATAGACTATAAAAGGATGAAAAAAGAGTTTACACACAAGATGCACACCCCAAAAACCGCACATTATTTGCCATTTGTATACTGTGATTTTTTAAATAGTATGTTAAATTCTGTTATAATGTGTTAAGTTGATTAGAGCATATGTAAACTTTAGAGTCAGATTATGTAGCTAGAAATGAAAGAAAACGTTAAATTTATCAATATTATGATAAATCATCCAAATATCAATTATGTATATGTATGCGCAAGTGCAGTGTATTAGACTGTGAAAGGATGAAAAACGATTTCGCACACAAGATGCACACCCCAAGAACCGCACATTGTTTGCCTTTCGTCTAAGAAAGAACTTTTGTCAAAACTCATCAGCATTAACAAGCATGAAAACTACCCAAAAAAAAAAAAGTTGACAGGTTCATGAACTAAAGCTCAATCAGTACAAAAACCTGGTGAACTTTCCCCAACCTCTTAGACTTGTCTATATAAAGACAGAAGGAGAAAAAAGACCTATCCGTATGATATAAGCTAATATAACACTATTCAAAGACATCATTTTCCAATCCTCACAGGCATATGATTTGTGCATCTTCATTTCTATACACATGCATATTCAATTTCTCATCCAAAAGCAATCGAGTGATCGGCAAATCTCTATATACATAAATTACAATATTAATTTGTGAATAACTGAATCACAAATTATAAAGAAAGAGCGAATCAGACGTTTAACAAGTCATGATGTTACTCTTTCTCAGACATGTAACAATATGTACCACTGACTGTCAGACAAATAGAAGCTTATGCTAATCAGTTCATGGACATGGAGGACAAAGTTTGAACATATACATACAGCTAAGAACTCCATGTTCAGGAGATATCCTCCACCTGGTCCTCTTCCTGAAGTTAAATCTTGTACTGGTGCATAGAAGTTTTGAACTCAGGCAGGTCTTGCTCCAATTCTCTACCTGCAGTTCCAGTTGCTTTGTTTAAAGAAGCAAACTTCAACCTGTAAAATTCATAACAAAAATCAGCTAGAGACCAGGCATTCTTTGAATGAAAAAAACAACAAAGAATTGAACACAATACCTGAGAAGAGGCTTCTGAGGAGCCACAGAACTTGAAGTGGATACTAAGCTGGAGGGAATTGCACTCAACTCAAGTGGCTTTGGATAGGTGATGTTGGAAAAGCAGGATAAAAGGAAGAAATCAGAAGGTTTTTAATCACATGATTCAGAAAAGAAAAATAAATAAATGAAGTTCGAGTCTAATACTATTTGAATTATTTCAAAAGCACCATACTTCATGGCTACAAGTTCAATTTTCTCTACTTTCTTAACCTGCTGGTCTGTGTTATACAAGAAAACTGCAAGAATCACATAAATAATCAATCATGTGACATATTTAAAGCAAGGGTGCAAAATTTTAATGTCATCTACACACCAACTGCACGAATGACATAAATAGTTCAAGTAACATAGGGGGAAAAAAAAAAAAAAATGGGGTGCAGGATCCATCTGTCCTTTGCACACAAGCTGCACAAGTGGCATAAACAGTTATTCATGAAACTTACATTAAAGAGAGATCCAAAAAGACATGTCTTATACACGCAAACTGCACGAGTGCATGAATAGTCATGCATGTAACATATATAAAACAAGTGTGCAAAATCAAAGTACAGGATACAGACACCAAGAACTTTACTGCTGAAACTACATCATGAACACAAGAGCAGAGAAGTACTGAAGTATAAAGACTCCAAAGAAAAATATATGTCGAATGTATTTCTAGGACAATCATTCAACAATTTGAATTCAATCACATAATATAACTAAACATGGATCATACATACACCATCATTGCACRTGATATTGTCCATAAACAAGCATAAGATATCAAAAATCCAAATAAGATTAAAAGTTGCACATTAGAATTCTTGGCCCTGATTGTGAATTGGATTTGCTTCTATCCTTTAATTGTTTAATTTTCATGCCTGGAAAATAACCTTTTACATTCATTTACAAGTATAAAACAAGACAATTTTCCTTCATATTTTGATTTTGTTTTTCCTTTTCTAGTCCTATCTCATCCAGACTAAAAAAAGACCTTAAAAATAGAAACAAAGGAACAAGCCACCAAGCAAAATCTATTCTCAAAAGAAAGGACAAGAAATGTAAGCTGGCCTCACCTCCAGCTCTTCCAAGTCCTCATCGTGCATAAACTTGGCATGAGGTCCACCACATGCTTCACCTGCTGACACTATTCCAATACCTTGCTCTATTCTATCGGACTGCAACAAGCTATCTTCTTCACCTCCAAAAAATTTCCGGACTTCATTATTCATTTCTGACACATTGGTGATCTCATTAACTAAATTCGAAGAACCCTGGTGACCAACAATTAGCGCAGAAGAGTGCTGTATGAGATTCTGGGCCAGTTTCGTAACAGATGAACCTGAAGATGAAGGCCCAACTGAAGATCTGCTTTTAGGAGATCCCATGACCTCCTGATCAAGGAAGGTAGGATTTTCAGGAAACCTTGCATTACACGAAGTACCAGCAACGTCAGCTTCACATTGTCTTTGAGGAAGCAAACCTGCAGCGCCACTGCTCCTGGCGAAGAGCAAGGACTCTCCTGAACCCACTCCTCCAGCTTGTCTCCTCCTCTTTCTACTAACAGAACTCTTCTCAAAGAGGTCTAATCTAGGCTGTTTTGTAGGCTTGACTCCTCCAGGGAAGACAAAACTAGGGAGATCATTCCTCATTATATGATGTACACTTAACGACATTGTTGGTTTCCAATGATAGTAACAATATACCTCACACTTAAACTCCCCAATTGTCATCCTTATATCAAACACTTTAGCTTCTTGAGGAGTACTTCCTTGTTTCCTTCGTAACCCCATAAAATAACAGCAGTGATAGTGTTTAGAATGGTCAGAGAATGGACCAGCGCAAGGATGGCAATGGAGATCACCACGGGTGTCCCTCTCAATCTAATTCATTTAGTAAACAAACAAGTGACATTTCTAAAATTGAAGCCTGAAATCTAACTGAACAAAGGAAGGAAAAGTTACGGAATACCTTTAAAATAAGCAAGCGTATTCTAGATTCAACCCAGCCCTTCCAATTTCTCATGTCATTGTCGTTCTCTGCTGACATTTCTATCTGCAAATAATTTGTGTATGCTCTAAAGAATGCAAAAGGCTCAAAAAGAGTTGCCCAGCTAACTCTGTTTCCCTCTATTTCCTGCAGACAATGATAACCAAAGTTAAAAAGGAAACAAATTCAACAAAAGCACAAATTTTCTAATGATCATTGTGTCAAATTATATTTCAATTTGGAAAGGTTTAATTACTTTCATCTAAGGACTGTATAACTAATCTTCATTTCCTCAATGTTCAAACTATTTCAAACTTTTGTTTATACCCGCACTATGCACATGTAATGCATGTGTATCTGAACTAGATAATTTATATTGTCATTTGCACTATGCACATGTGGTGCACAGGTATTTGAACTAGATAATTTACATTGTCATTTGAACTTTTTAATCAGTATAATTGTTCCTAGTTTTGATTTATTTCTGTAGATTGGAGATTGTCTTTTCTGGTTATGATGGAAGTCGAAGTGCCTCCTTTGCAATGTGAATTTACGATTTCAGGTTTTTGTGATTTAGTAGTGTGCATTTATTGAACAATGATGTCTATTCATTTAACCACTATATGTTTAGCCAACACTTATTTTGATATAACTAGTTTAACGATGGCTAGTTAAAATCCAGAGGCATATTAGATCTCTCAAGAAAGCAAGAAATGTATTTTCCATAGACCGAGTTTATCATTGTCCATGCTTTAGAATTGACTAGACTAGGCTAGATTAGGTGGATAGATAGATATAGTWAAACTAACAGACTCCCCAGTTACCTCCAATTGAATTTTCAAACAAATTCAAACATATCCTATTCCAACCTTAGGTTTTTCCAAAGATTTAAGGTTCAGATGTTCCCTCCCAAATATTCACACACTTCCATCTTAAGCAATCACATCATCCCAAAGTGTAATCCAACTTGGAGAAGATTTTAGGTATGGTTTAGTTTCAGAGCTTTAGTCACATTGTCATTTTTTGTGATCCTCGAATTTTACTTAATATTTCAAAACTTAATCTACATCAGTAATACACTCTCAGGTTTCCTGACACTCTTATGAAATACATTCAGCTATGTTTGAGTTTTTCCTTAGATATTAGATTCAGATCTTCTCCACTTTCACCCATCTCTATTTAAAACATGAGAGGATGACTTAATAGCTTTGTGGATCTATTCATGATTGCCTAGAATAACTCTACAGCAACTTTCTAAAGCCAAGAGTAACAATTTCCCCCGACTCAGCTTTAAAATAGTTAAAGAAAGGAACCCTGCTTTCCACACCATCTTTTGCTTATCAAGGCTTTTAAAACAAGAAATATAATTTTAATTGCAAACAAAAACTTTGAGAATAAGTTTCTTTTAGGCAGCTCTGGGAAAAAAAAATCTATAGTTTATGAAGACAGGTCCAATATCTTCAAAAAGCCCCAAGAGAAAAATGGAATAGTAAAATATTAGGTTTTTTTAAGACAAAAAGAAGAGGTTAAACTGCAGAACAAATAAGATGTTCCGCACTTCAGCAAGTTCTGAGTACAGTACAGAGCAAATATATGGACAGTATGAAGGTAATTTTTGCTGGTAGCGGGCAGGCAGCAAAAAGGAATCCTAGAAACCTGATCTTTTTACATGCAGTAATCCTACATATTATAATATCTATTACCAAAACCCATGGGAAATACTAGACACAGAGAACCGAAATATGTTGGCCAAATCATGAAATGCTACTATAGTATCACTTCTTCTGTAAGGAACATATGAAACTCTCATATGTATGCTCAAATGATGATGTTTAATTCTTGCAAACATTTAGAAATCTAGAATATGGATAATATGGAAGACTAGTAACAAAGTACAAAATAAAAAGGGTTGATTACATCTTTCTCCCTGAGCTTTGACCACACTCCAGGTTTGCTAAAGCTAAATTCCTCCTTCAAGTCCATATAATCAAGCGCATTCCTTACCCTCCAACTGTTTGAAACAGTTGTTATCAGCAAACAGGTCTAATGAAAATCCTAAAAATGTCCATAGGAAATTCTTAAAGACATACCAGCCTGTCTTACACTACCAAAAGTCTATCTAGAAAATAAGCCTCTCTTACCATAAGCTACTAAATATTTACAGCCATTTCACACCTCCATAATGCATTCTCTATGCTGCACCACTACCCTCACAATAAAACCATCCTTGCACTTGATCAATCTAAACTGCCCTAACATTTAAAGCTTACAAAAATATTATCACATATAATGCACAATTACTTTTTTTTCCCCCCTCCTTTTTCGGGGTTGGGTTAGGGGGAGGTGTTGGCATGCAAACGGGATGTGGATTGAATAGCTTTGCCTGGCAAGCTTCCATCTCAACCTACTTAGCTACCACCTTGACAAGGGAATGTGACATAATATGTAGCAAACAATTAATGATTAACACTGATATATATTGTAGTCTGTGCAGTGGTGGTGCAAAGAAAAGAGATCAGTAAAGTATGGCTTAGTTGTTCAGAAATTTATGTTTCAATGGAGAAGTAATTGAAGGGAGATCAAGAGGAGGGGAAAGAGCTCAGGATGACTGGCAGAGGGGAAGAGATTGAAGAATAGAGCAAAAAGGAAGAGAGGAAGAGATGGAAGCTAGGAGGAATGGGACAGAGGAGAGTGACACCCAGGGCAGAAAGGGGAACATGCAGTAGAAAGAAAGGGCAGGGCTAAAGGAGGGAGTACACCAAGGCTAGGATGGGTTTAGAGAAATGAGCCTTGGTTGGTTGCTGCAAAGAGGGAAGATTAGATGACAAAACAAGGACGCATTTCTGGTGGTTTTTCAGGGTCAGGCTGGAGTATGCATTGCAGATTATTTTAGAAACAGAAACCTTAATTATAGTACTTACATAATTAGTAAACAAGAGGACATAACATAAAATTTCCAATTCTTCATGGAATCACATCAACAGTACAATATGTGGAAATTGAAAGAGAAGCGAGGATATTGTGTTCTTTACAAAGACAATAGATTATAAATAACAGTTCTATGGGACTGTCAGATTTTAGGTTTCATCATAAGTTGAAGAAATTCATTGATTATGAATTGATGGACACCTAGGAATGTCAAACTATGAAACTATCACATGATTTTGTAAAGCTTATCTTTCTGAAGGTGAATTATTTCAAGCTTCTAGATCCTTTGCAATTAATAATGCTATAAGTAGAATCAAGTAGGATCCACAGGTCTTTCGATGATACAAGTTGAGAAACTGGTGTAAAAGTTCTCACTCTCTCACTTGAATTACCCAAAAATTATCGGTTTCCATAACCTCCGGAAGAAAAAAGGACACAAAGGAAACGAAAGAGAAAATCCTCAGAAGCACCAAAAGGAGAAGGAAAAAAAAAGAATTATATATATATATAACATTCACTGAAACTCCCTGCTACAACTGTCTATAAGAAACTAAGAAGATAACAAAGGGGACCAATGCAGTGGCAGAATATATACATTGAATAATGCCAACAGCAAGCCCAAACATTTGCAGACTGATGTTTCAGCCTCTTTAGGATATCAAAATGACTAATCACAATTCAGTTCATTAGATTCCTACATAGCTAGATAAAAATTATTATTGGTTGAAGAGAGAAACACAACAAAGCCTATAAAAAAGAACACAGAACAAAAGAATATGAATGGTTTTTTTCAGATCCCTCAGCGTGACCAAGAGGTATATCTTAATGGAATCAAACTTGCAACATCATTTAAGACAACATTCACCTGCAGAACCTCATGAGATAATAATGATTAGACCAAAAAACGAAAAAGTCATTCAACAGAAACAAGCATGAAGAGCTTATTGTATTTAACAGACAACAGAAAAGCAAAGAGAAAACTCAACATATTATTGCACAAGAAGTTACCTCACAAATCCCGTTCCCCCTCTGAAATTCTTCTTTCATGAAGCGCAATGTGCTCTGGGACACGTTGTAGCTAGAGTTCATGCAAGGATAGGCGGGAGTTATAATAGGCATCTGGTGCTTCCTATCTTTGTAATTTCTTCTGGGATCCCAAAAGGGCAGATTTAATCTTAGAGAACCTTCGTGAATTGGACACAACATAACTGGATTTGGCCAGCGCCACAAATTATAAATTTTGAAAAACCGAGACACCAACATGCTAGGCAGGGCATTTGGGTATAGCTGGCAAATGCGAGCTATAAGTATTGCCCAATTTATACCCCCAAGAAATCCCATGACCTGGTCATAAGAGAAAACCCAGAAGCAAGTTAAAGATGATATTAGGTTATACCATGTATGAATAGATGAAATAAAGGAGAACTTGATTGCTTGTACAATTCTTTCCTTACATTGGAATAAACTCCACGCCTCTTAGCCCACAGTCTCACGCATCTAAGTGCAGTTCGAAAATTCTAGAGAAGAAAGAACAGAAACACCAGCATTAGCAAATTAACGAGTAACATAGACATGTCTCAACATATTTGCATCCAGTAGAACCTGTATATTTGGGATCAAGTGCAAAATTTGATCAGTAACCCTGCACCCATTAAGACTTCGAACCGTCTGCTCATCCACATTCAACAATATGGATTCCTGTGTAAGATCCAAATCCTGCAAGAGACGTAACATCAGAAAGTGTAATGGCAGAACAGTCTACAATGATTATGACAGCCTAATGGACCAACCTTCAATGCTTTAGTGGGGAAAGAAGGAAAACAGCAGGAAGGATATAACATTCAGAATAAGAAACAGAGGTGGTATTTTATGTGAAAGAGAACATACAGGAAGATTAAAGACAGGAAAAATTTGAACTCTCCTCCGGAAAGACTAATATGCATTCCAGTAACTTCATGCTAATTGCCAGACAAGTAAAAGCTGGACATATTCATCAGAGCAAGTGCCCTAGAATTAAGCAAATCAAGAATAGATAAAGTAGGAGTTCTGCAATTTAAAATTATTACTCRTGTCTACATGCTGATCCTGCTGAATAATGTTTTTGTTTTCAATAGATGTTTAATGGCTTTACTTCTGCTCCTACCTTCCTCCTCCTTTCTAGCCCCCAGCAAAACCCAAAAGAACAATAATAAAAATCCAACACATGTCGCAATCTCTTAGGGTCAATTTCAGGTTATCGTACATCACTCCCCCAGACCCGTCTTCAACAACATTTCTCCCTCTTGGTATGCCCTAAAGTCTAAGCCATAACAATGTGAAGAAAGTTTTCCTAAATTTTGAAGATGTTTCTGCCACTTAGATAATAGACAGGAATACATCACATACAGACTGGAAACAGAAAATGATAATAGTAATAATAGAACAAAATATAACGCATTGCATACAGGAATTAAGATCAAGCCACAATTACAACTTCATACTGGTGGAAGAGACAGCAGATTTGAGTCAGGCCTTTCACAAGCACTGAAGAAAAGTGCATGAACACTCAAATCTTTTCCTTCTTTTATTTATTTATTTATTTGTTTATTTCTGGTTAAACTAAAGGGTATAAGGAGGGGTTGACCCCAGTACCCAGCATGGCCACTTTAGGCCCATACCCTCGGACAGGGAGATAGAGTTGCCACCTCAGCATAGCCCACTGGACCAGGGATTTGAGTCTGCATCTGCCAGGTGGAAGCAAAGATCCCCACCAACTTAGCCCATCTGTGGAGGCTATCAATCATTCCATCTGACAGTGACTGTGCACATAATGTGTCAATGCTTTCTTGTATCTTCCTCTACATGGTCAACTCCGTAAGCCCCAAAGCTTATACCTTTAGTACTAGCTGAAGATCTCTTCAGCCAACCCAAAAAGTAGGAACTATACATGCACCATTCAACAGTTACAACAAAATCAGCATTCTCCAGCATTTGAAATATTTTACTAGATACAAAGAACTATTGACGCCAAAGCCAAGGGCTAACCATGTTATCATTCCTATCCAAATTTCAACAACTTTGAGGAATTATCATCCATTCCCTTGGAGGGAATCAAGAAGAAAGTACTTGACAAAGGCTTATCAAAATCTGTCAGTTTTTGGATTCTTTCCATGCTTTCCACATTCATAAGGCTATAGAGCATAAAAGGATAAACTTAAAGTGAATATTGTCTACTCACTACTGGGTGAACCAATAAATCTTTGAATTGAATCAAATATTTTCTTCGATACATAGGAATTTTGATGTCTACCTAATTATGCAGAAACTAAAAGCGGCAGCTACTGTAATTTACTTGCTGAAGTCAAATTCAAGTCAATCTTAGGCGCAGCATTTTCTTATCTAAAATTGTTCAAGAAAGCCTTTCGGGCACAGGAAATGGCACTAAGCTGCAAACTTGATTCTTTAAGCCATAATGAGCACAGATGTTAATTTAACAAAGTCGCATCAAAATGAAACTTGACACAGCAAAGGAATAAAAAATGTTTAAAATTTGCACCTCATGAGATTAAGTCCATTGAGTCAATTTACACAATTAAAAGAAATTAAAGGGAAAAACTTAACAACAAAAGATTTAAAAAAAAAAAAGAAAAGAAAAGAAAGAATTTGCTTGTATGAGAATCAATAAAGATGCATGAATTTCAAATACATCAAAAAATGCACAAATTATCAGCTCTATATGATAAAATAGTAAAATAACAGAGATTGTTGCAAAGAATATTCATACTTCCGGTATAACCCAAAGCGCCACATTTGCATAAAGAAGATCTACAGAAACCCCATCGAATCTGAACTTCATCACAGGGACATAAGCATCGGGCACTGGATGCAGTTCCTGCACTTCAGGCATCTCTTCCAGCATCTTCTGCAGTTGCCCAAAAAAGTCTCCCTGCGTTTATGGGAACAGATGTTTCATCATCAACCTTCAATTCTTTCAAAAGATTATAAATACTACATATAGAAAGAAAAAGTTATCAACATACATCACGAGTAGCATGTCTAGGCCCCACACATAAGGTGTCTATATCTGCACCAGCACCATGAACCTATTAAAAAATGACAAGGAAAAAAGGTTTAGCAGATTTCAGTCATTAGTGAACTCATTCTTGATCTTTGAAAAATATACCATTTCATCAGATGAACCTAAACAAATAAATACTATCCACGCTGGGATGCGAAAGATACCCAGAAAATGGCAAAGCAACAAATATCGCAGATAGATGTCATTGGCAAGTTCATAGTTTCATCCGCGGAAAGCTAAATCATTTGATTAAATGACATCAAAGAAATAAAAAGTTCCTCAAAACTAGTGAGACTTTTCTTACAAAAACTGGACTTCCCAGTGAAAACTGAATGTCCAGAGAAGATGTCCTTCTGAATTTCTTGCTCCATCTAAATCAAGAACCACAAGGACAAGAAAATTTCACTGTGCAACACTGTCAGATGCTTTGAACTCCTATCTAATCTAAGGTAAAATGGTGCAACTGACATAGTTGCTATCATTTCCCTGCGTATCAAAGACATGTATTCATCCTGAAACTCCTCACAGTAAGATCTCGATAACGACCAATGCCTTTTTTCTCACTTTTAGTGTATTAGATTGGATTGATCCCTGAACTTCTATACTTTAGTTGTAATATTTTGACAGGTTCAGACAACCAAAGGTCGTAAAATTATAACATGCACGAAGAAAATTGCAGAGGAATATGACCTGTATATCACTTGTAAGAAGAGAGAAATTTCTATATTCTAAGGGATAGTGATAGCTCACTTAGCAAGGTCTGGGAGGGAAAGCAACAAGAAGTGCATAATATAGGGGAAAAAAAAAAAAAAGGGATTCAGAGAGTCCATAAAACCATCAATGGAAAAATTATGTTTACATACTATAATCTAATTATCATTATTTTGTAACATAGATGCTAATATTTTTTATATACATGTAACATTTATGATATGTCTTCCACAGAAAGTAAAAGAGACCATAACAAGCAGGTAATCAGAACCCAATCTTTTTATGGAAGTTGGGAAGCAAGTTCCAATCCTGGGGATGAATTCTTTTGGCAAACTTACAACTGACTTTAAAGCATACTATGATCACACTACACAAAGTGCAGAATTTTGGAGTACATGAATCACCTCAGGGGAAGAATTACATGACCAAGTGTAAGAGCTGCTCAACAAGTAACTCATGTTTCACTCTTTTAGTTTGTTTTATAGTTATAATAGAAATTGACCACAGAGCGAAATCCATAGAACTAAAGATCATAACTAACAGATATCTACTTCTAATTTCACCCGATCCAATATTTCCAAACTTTAAAAAAACGTTATTTTGCTTGTTCTTCCAAGTCCAAATACTTTTTACTTTCCAATGCTTGTTCTCTAAAGCAGTAGCACATCGAACTACATCAAGACTTGAGGATCAGACATTGTACATAAAGTCATTTACTTACCAAATTGGACCTTTTGGAAATTAAAAATGGAGTTAACAGCTATTCTTTCTTCTCTTTGGGACTAATGCTTTGGTGTTATTGAAAATGTAAACAGGGAGTTGAAATCTTTTCCTTTGTCTTTCATATGTACCTTTCCAGTGATGTTAATGCAGCAAAAAATAATGCCTCCATGATTCAATCTAACTAGCAGTCTTGTAGCCCCCCCTTCCCAATCAAAAAAATAGGAAAAGGTTGATTAAGGTGTGACAGTTTATGAGACACAAAACCATTCGTCATTTGACGAAATGGAGTAGATAAAATATAATTATGAAATTGACATCACAAAAGGGCCAACCACTGAATAGGATTTCTAAGCAGTTATCGAGATGAATCAACAAAAATAAAGACAGAGTTTCAACAACAACCTTTAGTTGGTTATTCAAATGGTCATGTTTCAAAGCCATCAATGCAAATGCTATTAAGAAAAAAAGAAAAGAAAAATAAAATAGGACTAAATAACGATTGTTGATACAGTGTACTTGACCATCTCCAAAAAATAAGATTTTTACCCCAAGCCGATAAGAACCAAATGTGAAAATTTTGGCATTTGCTTCTTGAACCACCTGTTCATTGAAACCTTTGGCACGACTAACATTTTTTGCCCATTTCTTTACAATCTGTTGAATTTCTCCACCATTAGAAATGCACACTATGGTAGAAAGAAAATTATTAGTGTGAAAATTAACAACAGGCAACCTGGTCCAATCTTCCAAGAACTTCCTGCCTTTTGCTAGCCTCTTCCTGGCTTTCATAGACTCCTTCACCTGCAAGGAACTAATGGCACAAACCCTCTTCAGGTATTAAACTGAAGAATCCAAAAGACCACAATAATTCTTTACAAAAAACAGAATAGGTTACAGAACATAAAAGGTTATCAAGTACAATTTCATAAATGAAGTTATATACTTCCCCTAGTCAGTAACATTGGAATAAGAGTTAGAATCAAATAAATAACACAGAAATAGAGGTCATCTTAATACGTAAAGACAAGATAAATGGCCCCTTCATTCAAAAACTGCAAGGAGAATAAAAAGATGGGGCAAAACAGGCCCTGTCAACAAGCTTACGTATACCCAAAAGGAAAAGAGATTCTCTCAGTTTTGTAAGTTATCTGACTGTAGCAATTAGGTTTTTGATCTTCTCCATTTCACATCTTTATCTTCACCATGGTTTACAGCAATTAGGTTTTGCGATCTTGTCCACTTCTCGTCCTTTATACCACAAAATCATCCTGAATTAGCTTCCAATTATATCACCATTCTTTGCTTTTTTTTATTAGGAAGTAATCAAGGGACCATAAAGACTGTTTAAAATCAAGCTAATTTTTTCCCTTTCACAAAATCGACATTATTTTTTTACCGTAAAACAACTACTCTTTAAGATACCTTCTTGTCTGTGCAAAACAACAACTGAATTAACCAAAAAAGGCATCAAAATCAATTTCTGCTCAACAAATCAATGAACATAACAACAATTGGAAAAGGAAAATGGCAAACCTCTTCCAATTCGCGGTTCTTGATCACATCAAATTCAGTAGGTCCAGCAGTCGAAATTGGTTCTGTCAATCCATATCTCCAACCAAAATTCACTGACGAATTTCTCATGATGGTCACAAAACCAATCAGTCTATGATCACCACTTCCTCTCCACAACTCAATTTCCAATTCTTTTGACGAAATAGAATACAAAGGAAAAAAACACGAAAAGTGACAAAACCTCCTTTATTGTACTCAATGAGTAATGACAGTAATGTGTGTAGGACTCATCAAAATATCAAATTTAAAAAATAGAAAAATGACAGAAATCCAAAGTGGACGTCAAGTAATACAGAATATTGCTCATTAAATGATCCATAGGTTACATTGGATCAAACCATACAATGACTGTATAGCTTAGCTACAAAATGCAAATACATAGCTCATCTTTTTTGCTTTCTCATTTTTTTTTCCAAGTACAAGGCAATTCACAAATAATGAGAAAACTCTCCTCCAATCTCTATATCGGAAAGAAGAAAATAAACAGAATATGAAATAAAACCCTAGAAAATATACTATTCAACGAAATCCAGGGCATATTGTCTTGATCAGCTATAAACACGACCGCTTTTGCTGAGGCTTCACTCTCGTTCTTTGCATGTATGGTCTATCACCTCAGCCGTAAGAGTTGCAAAGAAACTTATCCTTTGAAAACTTGACGCAATCTTTTGTCCTACGCATCATGAAAACAAAAGCAGCATAAAGCTATTCAGACCTTTATCTATTGCAAAAATCAAAAGCATAATAGATATCATTGATATTGTGCAGCAACCTAAGAGAAAAAAGCTCGATTAAACATCAAAATTGAAGAACGAACCTCAACAAATTTGCACTATGTGGTGAAATTACTTTCATATTCCCAAAATAACTAAACGGAGAAGTCAAATTGCTCCTACAAGTTCATTGCAAGGCAAAATAGAGAAGGAAAAAACCTCATCTTGGCGAAGCAAAACAGTGCCTTCTTCAGAGCTTATGCGATGCAGCTAAGCTGTTCAGACTGCAAAAACCGCCAAAATACGGGAAGGGCAGGGCAGTTAACTAGTTATCAGAGGACAGGGATATGCCGGAATCCCGAAACGGATCCTTTCAAAAAACATCCGCACTGGTATCCTTATAAAATATTGGAGTATCAATTCGATTATTTTTTAAAATGAATGGTCAACCGTTTAATTTTAAATTTTTAATCTTCAATGTTCTTTGAAATTGATCCTGGTTTTGAATAAATGGATTCAAATTATTCGAAAAAGTGAAGGTATACAAAATTATAGAATAATATATTTAATTAATTAAATGTATTATATATATATATATATATGTTTGTCCTCGTCTTTAGTGTGATTGTGATGAAGGGATGATAGGAATATTGGGTTTTTATTCTGAATTTTGAGTTGAAAGATTTTTAACAAAAGAAGCTGTGAAAATCAATCGTTTCTTGCAAAGAAGAAGCTCCAGTGGTGACATTAGGCGGAGGGTTCGTGACAAGTGAAGAGGAAAATGCGATATATGGTTTAGGGAGTGTCTTAGATGATGAGGATTTTGAGGTTAAAGGTACTGGTGAAGGTATAGGTAAAAGGTTAGGTTGAGGGTTCTGTTATTTAGTTAATTTTGGTTGTTTTTAATGATGCGGGAGATGTTTCCATAAGGGCATTGTTCGAGAATATGACAAAGGAAGACTGAGGTGGTAATAAGACTGGAGGTGTGGGTGCTAATTGAGGAAAATATAATGGTGGATATATGATGTTTGACTGAAATTTGCTCTTTCAAGATTTGATATTGGCTTTCTATATTTTGTTGGGACTCGAGAAATTCATATTTTGAAAGCATATTAGCCATCTGTGGCAACACATAGTAGTATATTGAACCAAATATGACAATTGCTTATGCAAATTATCAACTTTACTTCTAACTTCTGTAATTGATTGAACTAAAAATCTTATATGGGTTGGGACTTCAGTATTGTTTTGGGACATTTGTCCTTTGAGAGATTCTTTGATTATTGATGATAGTCTTAAAGCCGTATTCTGAGCAACATCACTATCTACTTGCCAATATTTGACCTCTTTCATCTATAGAGGTGGGATTTTTTAATTTTTCAAACATGATTGGTATGGGCTGAAGAATATGATTCCAATGAAGGAAAATATTCATTATATGGTGAAGAAGAGGGATCCATCATATAATATGGAAGTGGAGGCTCATCTTCATTCTTGAGATTCAGGTTTTGATTTATGGATGAGGGGTAAAACCTTCTCAAAATATGGATTGACCATGTTTTAGACGAATCTGATAATGATGAATTATGGATTGGTTTTGAAGGGTTTGTGGGAGGAACATTAGTTTTTGAGGATTTAGGACCATAGGAAACATAATAGTCAAATTTGTCACTTGGTTCCCAAGGAGACAAACAGTAGGATCTCCTGCTTGGCTGCTTTCTTACATACCTACTTCAATCTACATTTCCCCAACAGGGATACAATCGAATTAAGGATGTCTGCTCTTTATTGTTTTCAAATCATCTTCTGTTTTTAGTTTTTGAAAACACTGAAAATGCATTTACTTTCTTATTTTTCAAAATACATTTTGCTAAATAAAAGCAAAGAATGAATAGAAAACAGAAAACAGAAAACAGAAAGCAATAAAAACTTATTTTGAGAAATTCTCAAAACACTGAAATGCTAAGACTCTCAAAAACCATTTCCCTTCCTTAATTTCTCAGCTTCACAAAATCATCCCCATCATGCTTTTCACTCATCGTTCTCTCGCGTAATTCAATCTCAAATTCTGTCAAAAGCCTTCAGGCTTAGACCGATTTCTTTTTTTTGTATTAGGTGTATCTTTGAGTTCTAACTCCGTAATTTCATCTCCTTAGTTCAACATACTTGGTTGTAATTGTATTGAAATCTTGGGAAATTGAAATGAGGTTGATGTGGGGATCAGATGGACGCTAGTTTGGAGGGCATAGAGTTAGAAGCCATCAGGAACACATAAGAAATAGCAATGTGGAATAGTAATCAACTTGAGATTACACAAATTTATAATCAATCAACTTAGGTACAACATAACTCATAGTTTGTGGTTTTCATATGACTAACCTAACCCTTTGATTTATTCTTTAAGTTGAGAAAAAGGAAAGATTTAAATTTTGGAATTCATGTGAAGTATTTGATCATTTCATCATAGGTATAGATTTTAAGTATATAATAATCCTTGCAAAGATCAATCAATATATAATATCCCATTCAACAATCAATCCATTTATTTAATAYATATATTCATTTATGTAAATGGATCTTCTCATTACATATAAAATTTACATCGAAGAGATGTCTAGTAAAGCCATAGCTTTAGTACTAGCCATTTCATATTTTACAAATTTCTGTCTCAAAATGTTTAGTGTAGCAATCACAGGAGGTAATCTAAACTCAACATCATATAGCTGTTTATTTTGCCAATCTCAAATAGTGCAAACTATGATACGGAAATGCATTGCCCATGTTTCCCCTAGTAGCAAGTTCTCATCCACCCATTTGTTAGAGGAAGACTAAGAGAAGAATACATGTAAATGTCCTTGTCGTAGTAAACAATCCAAACCTTAGCCACCAAATTGCAGTCCCTAAGTGAGTGTAGGATTGATTCAGATTGCGCACCACAAATCGGACGTAGAGGTGAATCAAGAAACCCAATTCGATGAAGAAATTTAGTTGTCTTTAACCTGTCTCTTTTGACAAATCACATCAAAGCAAAACGAAGGGGACCTTTGAAGCCCCCTATGCTTCGCCATTTCTCCTGGCCCGCTGTCACCCCTGATAGCTGCACAGTGTAAGCAGATTTAACAGTTAGACAACCCGAAGCTACCCCTATCTAGATCTTTTCATCTTAACTTAAGCTAGTATCTGAAATGCAAGTTTCAGCTCGTCTAAAACATTTTGGAGCAGCAGGTTGTTCAGGTAACCAAGGTTCCAACCCGTGTCCTTGTTGCAATAGCTAGCCACCTGTACTGCCAGATCCACAGAGGAATGCGGATCCAAAAGGTGTTAGACAAGAGGCCCAACAGGTAACCATTTCTCTAACCAGAACCGAACCCTCTGACCATTTTCAAGACGCCATTCGAGATGATTTTGGATCTTCTGATAACCTTAAATCCCTCTCCAAAGATGAGAATATGGTCGACTGGTGTTAATACTCGAGCTGCCGTGATTCAATTATCCATACTTTGAAATGAATAACCTCACCCACGGAGCAGTTGGGTTCTTAACGACCCTCCAGCTTAGCTTTGCCAAGTTTGCATTGTTGAATTCCCTGAGTATACAAATGCCCAACTGCCAATAAAGTTTGGAAGAGCAAACAATATTCCTATTTACAGGTGAATCTTCCTACTATCATCTACTTCGTCCCACAAAAATTTCCTATTTAAATGTTCAAGAGACTTGATCACAGAGATAGGAAGTTTTGTTGTTTGTATAATGTGTGCAGGAAATAGTCAAGGTCACAGAACAAATTAAAACCAATCTGGATGCCATAGATAAATGACGCCTCTTCCAACCCGAGAACCGTTCATGAACTTTATCAATAAGTACGTAAATGTTGATCCCTTAATCCGAGAATTAATCAAATGAAAGCGACTGATATTATTAGATACCATCAGTTTTGATATATTAAAGCTAACTTTTTGACCAGTCCCTTTACAGAAATAAGATAAKAGACGTTTCATGAGTTTAGCTGGGCGAATTGAAGCCTCTACCCAACCARAAAAAAAAAAAAAAAAAAAAAGGAACGGTCATCCGCAAAGAAAAAATGTGAGAAATTTGGTCCATTCCAAGATGCCCTAATACCCTTCCAGTGACCCAAAGTCACACTATTGTTTATCAGATGACCTAAAACATCCATATATTGAACAAAGAGATAGAGAGATGAGGGGTTTCCTATCCAAATGCCAGGAGTCAGACGAAAACTGGGAAGCGGTTCAAATTCCAAAGGACCGACAAGGAGGTAGATCTAGTATAGTGCATGATCAACCGAACCATGTGAGAGGAGAAGCCCACTTACCTGATAAACTTTTCCACCTGAATGATTTCATATGCCTTTCAAGATCAACTTTTACAGCCATCCAACCCTTAGAACCACATTTTCTCCTCATAGAATGGATGAGTTCCTCTGCAATAATTATATTATCTTCCGCCTGACGTCCAAGCATAAAACTACTCTGAGATGGTCCGGTGATCTTGCTCATAACCTTCTGCAACCGATTGGCAATAACTGTGGTAACTAACTCCATAAATACATTACATAGGGCAATTGGTAGGAACTGGCTGATATGATCAGGCGATTCCATCTCCAGAATCAGGGCAAAAAGAGATCGTTCATTCTCTTCGGGACCTCACCAGTACTAAATATTTGCTCAATAAATTAGATCATTGAGAAACCTACAAGGTGCCAACATTTCTGGAAAAATGTCGTAATTAGCCCATCAGGGCCCGGTGCCTATATGTCTCCATCTGAAAAATGGCGTCTTTCACCTCAACCGGGATGAAACTTCTGTTAAGAAGTCGGCAGTCCTCATGCTTCATAAAGGGAACTACCATTCCTCTGGATTGTTGTGTAGATAGCAGAGTATGAAAATTGCAATATGCAATACTAAACAAATGAAAACTGARAATTATGTAAATGTGAGCTAAAATGAAGATGATAACTCAGAGATTTTAACGTGGTATCCAATAAAAAATTTGCTGATTAATCCACGGGCCAAAGCCACAAACAAATCCACTATGAACTGGAGTTTACAGATGGAGTTATAAAAATAGATTACAGCATTCACAGAGGTTCTCAAATCTGGAAATGAGATAGACGAATGCTGTTATACAGAGAGCTCTATTTTCTGGACTAAAACTGAACTAAACGTAAAGTCAAAAAAACTTATAAACACTGCAAGAAATCAGACAACATGTTCTGATTTCTTGCCTGAAATTAAGTACCAGCATGTTGATGTGATGACTGCAGCTGCATATCACTGCTGCAGTCACTGTAGCCATGCTGCAACCATGCTGCACTTCAGTTTCTTCATTTTTCTGAACAGTCTTTGGCCTCAATTTTTGGTTGCCTTTATAACTGATCCATCTTGCCACTTTTCCAGCTTTCAAGTGATTAGCTGGGTTGGTTAATCTCAGCTTTGTCTGATTCATAATCCTTAGCAGGATTTAATCACTGAACTTGATTAAGCATCTATGACATTCTCTGCACCATTGCTGCAGCTGCCTTGAACTGATCAAAGAATAGCTTCAAGTCACAATTCTTAACATGGATAGTTTAAGTCTGATTTTTCTGAGGTATATAGGCGGATATAAAAGTCTCGGGTCATGTTCCTTAGAACTTGTTGATCATCAATCCAAACACTAGTTTCATCTTTAAGAATTCGAATTCTGTTCTTGGCCTGTCGCGTAATAGTGGTGTGAAAGTACCTAGTATTGCGTTCTCCACCACCAAACCATTGAGCCTGGGATTTCTGAAACCAAAACAATTCTTCTTGTCGAAGAATACCATTATATTTGGTCAAGAGCTCACCCTCCAAATCTTTTAGAAAATCAGAAGGACCCAGCCATAGGCTGCATCGGATCCTTACCAGGCAGGCCAGGCATCTCTTCTTCCTCCAAAAAAAAAAGTTACCAAAAGTCTCCCTATTCCAGGTTGTGGCTGATTTAGTAAAAAATTCAATAGTATTGAACTGTTGAAAGCATGGCACAAATGAATCAAATAAATTCGCGAAATGCTTGGGGTAAACGATCATCGCATTTTCTCAATGCGTTTTATCTMTGCATTGACTTCGAGAAAATTTAGGAACGCATCCTAAAATATGATCATATCACTAACAACATCATTATTGAAAGTTTTCCTCAAAGGCTATAGAGATGAGATGTGCTATCTATGCTCAGAGGGATCTTTTTTGACGTGCATGGGAAAGTCTGGATTGCTTGTATGGGCATTTAATGCCACCACCCACCTCTACCTAAAAGCTTCTTTAGTAAGTAGTACTAGAAAGATCCATCACCTCCTCTCGTTATCCATCTACTTTATCAAACACTTGATTTTGGAAAAGAGCCAGAAAAAGAAATAGCTCATTTAGAATGATGGCAGATAAGAGGGAGAAAGATAATAATAGTTGGTAGCTCTGCAATGGAGATTAGGTCTCCAAATGATGATGAAAATGGAAGCTCTGGCATGCGAACAATGGAGACTTCGCTCAAGCTGCTGCCTGTAGCACTTCGTGTCGTGCCTCTGGCAGTAATGCTCAAAAATTCTCAATGTAATGACTTTTTCCTGGAGATATTTGCATTTTTATCTTGACTAATTAACATACGGTGGTTGTTGTAATTGTACCTCGTCCATCAACCATGTCTTAAGATTCACTGTATATTTGAAAACTTGTTTTTATTTTCATGGAGAAAGTCGGTGAAGATATTGTAAGAGACATGGAAGGGATGAATACATTTACTAAATGCATTCATAAAGTTCCTCGAAGTGGATACAAAGACCGAACACATTCAGCAAATATAATGAATTTTTTACCTAATGCATTTGGAAAATGTGTTAGATCCATTTATGCTGCTCTTTTAATATTCGTCCACTTTTAGAGTCCTTTTTAGAAGTACGTCCAAAAATGGCAAAAACTTCCTAAGTATCTTGGATGTGACCTTCAAAGGTTAGATGCAAAAACCAGGCATCTAGAACTCTGAAGGGTCATGGTGAGTCCGCCCCAACTAGAGAATCCATTAATACCAATATCAAAAGTAGTGGGTGATGGTCCGATGTAGTACGGGGAAGATGTCTCCCAAAAGCCCCTGGAAATAGAACCCGCCACGGGAAGAAGCAAAGCGCTTTGTCCAATCTCTGATCTTGTTTATTTGTCCTTGTAAATCAGGAAAACCAAGATCAAGTAGACCACATGTTTCCACCAAGTCCGCCAAACCCCTAGTGTGCCATTCTCACACTAATCTACGCTCTCTTCTCATCAATGTATAAAAACCTAGTTAAAATCACCAACCACCAGCCAGGGTCCTTTAACTCGCAGCCCCAGTTCACTCAAGTAAGTTCAAAGACTCTCTCGCAACTCCCTACTTGGAGTAGCATAAATGGCAATAAGAACTCAATAGCAATATTTTCCTGCCTAATGATCATATTGATAACCTGAGCATTTTTAGTAATAAAGTTGATCTCTCCCCAACCATCCCTTCCCAAASACCCAAAACCGCGAGCTTCTACAACTTCCACTCCACTAAAACACTCTGACTGAGAAAGTCTCAGAGCCCGTCTACTATGTACTTTAACTTCTATAAGCACCAAACTATGAGGATTATTAACTCRAACTAGTTCGAGAAAATGTGCCTAGAACTCCTYAGAAGTGGCAYCTTGACAATTCCATGTTATGATTGTTATTAAAAAATCTATGGTTTAGAGGTTCACGCGACCAATATCCTATGATTCCAAAAGCCGCGTTCCACATCAATAATACATGCCACTCCAATTTCCATAGATCATGAAGGTATTGTTCCAAGGTTTTGAAGGGTAATGACATCCCCAACACTTTGATGATCAATGTTCTTTTCCAAGATTGATGAAATTTGGCAAACTCCGAGTCCGAGAGGTCAAGGCCAATTTGGGGTGTCCCTGGTATTCCATTATGTATCCCGATATTAATATCCATAGAGCAATCATCAATCTCCTCCTCCTCATCTTCTCAGTGTAAACTGGATGGCGAACCTTGGGGTTTGGAGAATGTCYAGAAAAGTTTGACTCTGAGTTCCACCCTTAAAGCATCTTCAATGYTACRACATTAACATCATAAAATGACTGTCATTYATTATAGTAGACATTGTSTCAATAATATTATCTCAAATGCATGTCTTGAGTTATTTTATGCTCACATGGAAATGATAAATGTTAATAATGTCAAGCAAAATGTCTAGTTCAAAAAGTCTATTTAACATGCTAAGTCAACAATTAGAGATAACTACTGATTTTATAAATTATTTTTCCTATTATTTGTAAATAAATCTTGAATTTAAATACTATTTTTATTATGTGATTTAAATAAAATAAATATCACCTAAGCGTGATCAAATGACGTTGACATTATGCGTTGGAATCAATTTATGAGTTTCACTTTCTTTCCTTTTGAGATTAACCCGACGTGAATTGACATTCCATATATTAATTATAATTTGTCAAAATTATTTAATATTAACACCATAACATTGGAGATGCTCTTAAACCTCTGATTGTCCTTGCTTGGTGAGTTCATGGGCATCCAGTGCTAAGGTATCTTATAGATCACCCATTCCCTTGCGTTTGAATTTCGTCAAATGCCATTGCAGGCTATCTAGTTCAATAGATGAGATGTCAGCAGTCGCCGGAGTGATTATCACCTCTGTGGGCATCTCCAAGTCATTCTCAATGAGCTGTTTATGGTGGTATTTAATTTAATTTGTATGTAGAGTAGGGAAAAACACAGATTAAATTTGAATACAATCTAAATGTGTTAACCATTTCATTGGAATAACCCAATTTCTAAATTAGAAAACTAATGGTGCAAAATTACTAATTTAGAAAGAATTAAGGATTTATAGATATAAAAAGAATCTTTACAAAAACATCCGTCACAACTCTGTCCCTAATTGGGAGGAGATTTGAGAAGGATGATTCATAAAATTAATGTATTATTTTCATATTTTCTTATTCATATTCGTCTCTAATCTGGGACTTTTTTGAGCAAAATATTCTCTTCCAAAATGATGGACCAATTTGTGAGCAACTGTATAGAAGGTTTATTTTATTATTTTTCTTTAAATTTACTTGTAAGTACATCCCTAATTTTAGTTCATACAAAAAATTGAGGAGGGATATTCCCGAAGATTTTGCATTATTTTTTATTCTTTTTATTTTTATTTCTCCCCAATCCGTCCCTAATTTTTGACTAACTTAAGAAGGATATGCTCCATCCCTAATCTATCACAAATTAGGAAGGGATTTTGGACGTACTACAAGTCCTCCCAATTTCAGATGGATTAAGGACATATTGTATAGACTTTGGCAAAACAATTATCAATTTTCATTTTATCCCTTATTTGGGAACAATCAAAGAAGAATTAGTAAAATAYATTTTCCCTCAGTAATGTAAGGAGAGATTCAGTATCGGTATTTTTTTTTTTTTTCAGTCGCTAATTCATTTGAAATTTGAACTCCAAAATAAAGATTTTCTTGTAGATTATTGCAGACATTCAATTGTATATTCAAATAAATTAATAAAAAAATCGGTCCTTTAATAGGAATATTCTCCATCCCTTAGGCTTAGAACTCATAATAAAATGATTTATCCATTCGTGACGATTATATTTTTTCATCAAAAATGCAAAAATCATGGTAAACAACAGCTTCCATGTGAAGGGAATTAATTAAAAATTTCAGCACCTAAGTATTTGTGATATACTCTGTATGATGATTTTTTTTTTTTTTTTTTTTGTTGTCATGAACAAAATAGCTACAATAATATTAATGACACTATGTACCTCAACACAAAATATTAACTAAAGGTGACGAATTTTTATTCAAAACATTATCGTGATAAAGCCTCCATATGGAGGGACGGGTATGCGATTGACTCTTCACAAACACCGATGCCTTCACGGAAGCAAGAAATCTTGGACTCCTGCATTTCCTGTTTCCCCGTCAGCATTTTATGAACAAAGGCTTCATTTAGCTTCTTATAATTGCTACTCAACCGATGATCATCAATTCCTGCAACTCGAAGTCTAGCCACGCCCTTTGAGGCTACAATGGGATTTGGAGGCACCAATCCAACCACAACCTTCTTCACTTTAAGCCTTGATGAAGGCTTCAGTACATGGTGGAGTTCTCCCGTAATGGTTACAAGGTTCCCAGCTTTACATATGCTATCCGTTCTCTGCCAATTCCCAAGCATTTCTGAGTGCAAAAACCTAGAGATAGTATCTCATGTAAAGATCTATAGCAGGAAAGCAAATAATCTGCATACAGAAGTTTTGCTTCCATTAAGAGTCAATCAAATTCATGCTTGATCCATATATGATCTCCCTGTCAACATCATTTGCAATCAGAGTAGCATTAGCTCCTGTGTTTCATTTACCTTTTTAGTTTCCTCACTCAATGTCTAGTTATGAAACGAATCTTAAGTGGCAAGAAGCAACTTCGTTTTAACAAGGCATACATGATTTCTGCTACTGCAAATTATGAAGGTTGCCTCAGGTCCCTGCTTACTTGAAATAAGAGGAACATTTTCACATTATCCTTACTTAAGAAAGTGAAAATCTATAGGTGAATTTGCTTCAAATTGAAGAACCAAAACAGTTCTGTAATTTCACTCCACTGCGAGAAGAAAACGCAACTCACAACTTTGAAGTAAAAGCAGTAATTAAAAGGCAGAAGCAACAGAACACCACATTTCACATAGTGCACTCAAGAAAGCTGTATTCGAAGTATTTGGACTCATACGAAATCCTGATTAACCCATTGACATAAACCCTGGAAATAAAGTCCAACACTTAAATTTCAAAGTACGACCATAAAGACCTCTTTCACCAATAGGATTAGAATCCAGTAACATAAATAAAAACTTACCACATTCTAGTTCGCTTAAACAAAGCAAATAGAAAGAAAAGTAAGTCTCCCCAGCATGAGGCTGGCCAGCTTTAGGGTGAAATCCTTCACCAACAATCTTGCCATCTTTCACAATTACACAACCAACCATGGGATTACGGATAGCATGACCAACCGCCTTCCTGGAGAAGAATCCATACATTTTTAAGACAATCTGATCAATCACCAGAAGCTGTTCACTAGGTGCCTGTAAACCCCCCAAAAAAAAAAAAAAAAATAGAGAAAAAGCCCGGAAAACGCAAAGAAGGCAAATTCTTCTGAATAATTGTAATGGCTCTAGGAAAGTACCTAGACACCATCATTAACATACCAAAGCATAACTTGAGTAATCAGTTTGCGCATGCCTAAATTGGAAGAGTATAGTAGTGTAATACAGAATGCTACTAAGGCTATTGAGAATGATCCTAAATCTTCCAAGAGCTATTATAGACGAGGTCCAACTTACTTGGCAGCGGGGAAGTTCAAAGATGCACTTAAGGAATTTCAACAGGTCAAGAAATATGCTCAACTGATCCTGATTCATCTGAGAAATTAAAGGAATGTGAGAAAGCTGTAGTGAACTGCAATAATACTAAGAAAAGACAAGAAAACGATATGAAGGGGAAAAAATCAATCATGTAACATACATAAAAGAAAGGTGCAAAAATATATGTCTTATACACGCAAACTGCACGAGTGCATAAATAATCATTCATGACAAATCTGCCTGTCTTGAACACACAAACTCAACAAATTGCATAAATAGTCATTCATTAACATATTTAAAACAAGAATGCAAAATCAAAGTACAGGATACAGACACAAGAACTTCACCGCTGAAACTACATCATGAATGTTCTAAGAACAGAGGAGCAGAGAAGTACTAAAGTATAAAGACTCCAAAGAAAAATATATGACGAAACTATTTCTAGGACTATAATTCACCAATTTGAATTCAATCATACAGAATACAACTAAACATGGATCATACATACCCCATCATAGCACATGATATGGTCAATAAACAAGCATAAAATATCAAAATCCAAGCAATATTAGAAGTTGCACATTAAAATTCTTGGCCCTGGTTGTGAATTGGATTTGCTTTTATCCTTTAATTTTTTAATTTTCCCAGCAAATAACCTTTTAAATTCATTTATCAGTATAAGACAAACCATTTCTCTTCATATTTTTATTTGCTTCTATCCTTTAATTGTTTAGTTTTCTCAGGCATCTGTTGAATTAAAAAAGCAGCAAAAAACTGACCACAATACCTGAGAAGAGGCTTCTGAGGAGCCACAGAACTTGAAGTGGATACTAAGCTGGAGGGTATTGCAGTCAACTCAAGAGGCTTTGGATAGGTGACATTGGAAAAGCAAGATAAAAGGAACAAATCAGAAGGTTTTTAATAACACGATTCAGAAAAGAAAAATAAATAAAGTTCGAGTTTAACACTATTTAACTTATTTCAAAAGCATCATACTTCATGGCTACAAGTTCAATTTTCTCTACTTTCTTAACCTGCTGGTCTGTCTTATACAAGAAAACTGCAAGAGTCACGTAAATAATCAATCATGTAACATATTTAAAGCAACGGTGCAAACTTTTAATGTCATCTACACATCAACTGCACGAATCACAAATAGTTCAAGTAACTTAGGGAAAAAAGGGGGTGCAAGATCCATCTGTCTTTTGCACACAAGCTGCACAAGTGGCATAAATAGTTATTCATATGACATACATAAAAGAAAGGGGCAAAAATCCATGTCTTATACACGCAAACTGCACACGTGCTTAAATAGTCATTCATGTAACATATATAAAACAAGTGTGCAAAATCAAAGTACAGGATACAGACACAAGAACTTTACTGCTGAAACTACATCATGAATGTTCCAAGAACAGAGGAGCAGAGAAGTACTGAAGTGTAAAGACTCCAAAGAAAAATATAAGTCGAATAAATTTCTAGGACAATCATTCACCAATTTGAATTCAATCATACATAATTCAACTAAACATGGATCATACATACACCACCATTGCACACGATATGGTCCATAAACAAGCCAAAGATATCAAAATCCAAGTAAGATTAAAAGTTGCACATTAGAATTCTTGGCGCTGATTGTGAATTGGATTTGCTTATATCCTTTAATTGTTTAATTTTCAAGCCTGGCAATAACTTTTTAGACTCACTTACTAGTATAAGACAGAACAATTTCCCATCATATTTTGATTTTACTTTTCCTTTTCTTGTCCTACCATGAATCCAGATTAAGAAGACCTTAAAAATAGAAATAATGGAACAAAACACCAAGCAAAATTTATTTTCAAAAGGATGGACCAAAAATGTAAGCTGGCCTCACCTCCAGCTCTTTCAAGTCCTCATCATGCACAAACTTGGAGTGAGGTCCACCCCACGCTTCTCCTGCTGACACTATTTCAATACCTTGCTCTATTCTACCGGACTGCAGCAAGCTATCCTCTTCAGCTCCACAAAATTTCCAGACTTCATTATTCATTTCTGACACATTAGTGATCTCATTAACTACATTCGAAGAACCGCGGTGACCAACAATTAGCGAAGAAGATTGCTGTATGAGATTCTGCGCCAGTTTTGTAACAGATGAACCTGAAGATGAAGGCCCAACTAAAGATCATCTTTTAGGAGATCCCACAACCTCCTGATCAAGGAAGGTAGGATTTTCAGGAAGCCTTGCATTACACAAAGTACCAGCAACGTCAGCTTCACATTGTTTTTGAGGAAGCAAACCTGCAGCGCTACTGCTCTTGGCCAAGAGCAAGGACTCACCTGAGCCTACTCCTCCAGCTTGTCTCCTCCTCTTTCTACTAACAGCACTCTTCCGAAAGAGGTCTAATCTAGGCAGTTTTGGAGGCTTGACTCCTCCAGGTAAGACGAAACTAGGAAGATCATTCCTCATTATATGACGTGCACTTAACGATATTGTTGGTTACCAATGAAAGTAACAACTCACATTACCCTTGAACTCCCTAATTGTCATCCTTATATCAAACACTTTAGCTTCTTGAGAGTACTTCCTTGTGTCCTTCGTAACCCCATAAAATAATAGCAGCAATAGTGTTTAGAATGGTCAGAGAGTGGAACAGAGCAAGGATGGCAATGGAGATCACCACGGATGTCCATCTCAAGCTGATTCACTTAGAAAATAAATGAGTGACATTCTAAATCGAAGACTGAAATCTAACCAAACGAATGAAGGAAAAGTTACAACATACCTTTGAAGTAGGCAAGCATATTCTAGATTCAACCCAGCCCTTCCAATTTCTCATGTCGTTGTCGAACTCTGCTGACATTTCTATCTGCCAATTATTTGTGTATGCTCTAAAGAATGCAAAAGACTCAAAAAGAGTTGCCCAGCTAACTTTGTTTCCCTCTATTGCCCGTATACATGATAGTCAAAGTTAAAAAGGAAACAAATTCAACAAAAGCACAAATTTTTTTAATGATCATTGTTATCAAATTGTATTTCAATTTGGAAAGGTTTCATTACTTTCATCTAAGGAATAACTAATCTTTAGTTCTTCAGGGTTCAAACTATTTCAAACTTTTGTTTATACCCGCACTATGCACATGTAGTGCACATGTATCTGAGGTAGATAATTTATATTGTCATTTGCACTATGCATATGCGGTGCACATGTATTGAACTAGATAATTTACATTGTCATTTGAACTTTCTAATCAATATAATCATTCCTAGCTTTTATTTATTTCTGTGGATTGGAAATTTTCCTTTTTGGTTATGAAGGAAGACGAACTGCCTCTTTGCAATGTGAACTTAATGTTCAAGATTTGTGTGATTTAGTAGCATGCATATGTTGAACAATGATGCCTATTCATTTAAGCACTAAATGTTAATTTAGTCAACATTTATTTTGATATAACTAGTTTTAAAATGTAGTTAAACTCCAGGGGCATATTAGATCACTCAAGAAGGCAAGAAACATATTTTCCATAGACCAAGTTTATCATCATTCATACTTTTAGAGTTGTCCAGACTAGACTAGACTAGATTAGGTAGATAGATTGATATTGTACAACTAACATACTTCCAATTACCTGAAACTGATTTTTCAAATGAACTCAGACATATTGTATTCCACCAACCTTAGGTTTTTCCAAAGATTTAAGGTTCAGATCTTCCCTCCCAAATATTCACATACTTCCCTCTTAAGCAATCACATCATCCCGAAGTGTCATCCAACTGGAAGAAGATGTTATGTATGGTTTAGTTTCACAGCTCTAGCCTCATTGTCATTACTTGCGATCCTTGAATTTTACTTAATATTTCAAAACTTAATCTACATCAGTAACACACTCTCAAGGTTCCTGAAACGGTCTTATGAAATACATTCAGTTATGTTGTACTCCCTTGAGTTTTTCCTTTAGATATTAGACTCAGATCTTCTCTAATTTTCAACCAACTCTATTTAAAACATGAGAGGATGACTTAATAGCATTGTGGGTCTATTTATGATTGCCTAGAATAACTCTACAGCAACTTTCTAAAGCCAAAAGTAACACTTCCCCCTGACTTAGCGTTAAAATAAGTAACCCTGCTTTTCCATAGCATCTTTTTCTTATCAAGGCTTTTAAAACAAAAATATATATATATATTTTAATTGCAAACAAAAACTTCAAGAATCAGTTTCTCTTAAGCAGCTCAGGAAAAAACTATAGTTTATGAAGACAAGCCAATATCTTCAAAAGCCCCTCAAGAAAAATGGAATAGTAAAATGTTAGGTTTTCTTCAGACAAAAAGATGAGGTAAAATTTTAGGATAAATAAGATGTTTTGGACTTCAGCGAGTTCTGAATACAGTAGAGCAAATATAGGGACAGTGGATGAAGGTAATTCACTACCAGTAGCAGGCAGGCAGGCAGGCAGCAAAAAGGAATTCCAGAAATACCCTGATCTTTTTACTTGCGGTAGTCCTACATATTGTAATTTCTATTACCAAAACATATGGGAAATATTTGACCAAAAAAACGGTCATATGTTGGCCAAATCATGAAATGCTACTGTATTATCACTTCTTCAGAAAGGAACATATGAAATTCTTGTATGTATTCCGCAAATGATGACGTTTGATAGTTGCAACATGCAAAAACTAGAATATAGATAATACGGAAGACCAGTAACAAATTACAAAATAAAAGGGTTGATTACATCTTTCTCCCTGAGGTTTGACCACACTGCAGGTTTGCTGAAACTAAAATCCTCCTTCAAGTCTATAATAAACAAGAGCATATCAAACTGTTTGAAACAGTTGTTATCAGCAAACAGATCTAATGAAAATCCTAAAAATGTCCATAGTAAACTCTTAAACACATACCAGCCTGTCTTAAACTACCAAAAATCTATCTAGAAACTCATCCTCTATTACCATCACCTAATCAAAATTTACAGCCAGATTTCCCACCTCCATAACACCATTCTCTATGCTGCAGCACTTCCCACAGAATGAAACCATCCTTGCACTTGATCAATCTAAACTGCAMGGAACTAATGGCRCAAACCCACTTCAGGTATAGAACTGAAGAATCCAGTAGACGACAATAATTTTTTACCAAAAAACAACATAGGTTATAGAACGTAAAAAGTCATCAAGTACAATCCAGTAAACAAATTTATATACTTCTGCTAGTGACTAGCATTGGAATGAGAGATAGGATCAAATAAATAACCCAGAAGCAGAGGGCACCTTAATATGTAAAGACAAGATAAATGGCCCTCCATTCAAAAACGGTAAGAGGAATAAAAAGATAGGGCGAAATCGGCCCTGTCAAGAAGCTTACACATACCCCAAAAGGAACAGAGATGCTCTCAGATTTGTAAGTTATATGATTCCTAGCAATTAGGTTTCTGATCTTCTCCATTTCACATCTTTATCTTCACCATGGTTTACAGCAATTAGGTTTTGCAATCTTGTCCACTTCTCGTCCTTTATACCACAAAATCGTCCTGAATTAGTTTCCAATTACATCACCATTTTTTGCTTTTCTTATTAGGAAGTAATCAGGGGGATCATAAAGACTGTTTAAAATCAAGCTAATTTTTTCCCTTTCACAAAATCGACATTATTTATTTACAGTAAAACAACARCTCTTTAAGATACCTTCTTGCCCGTGCGAAACAGCAGCTGAACTAACCAAAAAAGGCATCAAAATCAATTTCTGCTCAACAAATCAATGAACATAACAAGAAATTGAAATGGAAAAGGAAAATGGCAACCCTCTTCATATTTGCGGTTCTTGATCACATCAAATTCAGTAGGTCTAGCAGTCGAAATTGGTCCTGCCTATCCATATTTCCAACCAAAATTCGCTGACGGATTTTTCATGATGGTCTTCCAAAACCAATCAGCCTACGATCATCACTTGTTCTCCGCAATTCAATTTCCAATTCTTTCCACAAAATAGAATACAAAGGAAAGAACTCAAAAAGTGACAAAACCTCCTTTGGTGAGTAATAACAGTAATGTGTGTAGGACTCATTAAAATATCATATTTTAAAAATAGAAAAATAACATAAATATAAAGCGGACCTCAAGTAATACAGCAAAATGCTCATTAATGATCCATAGGTTACATTAACCGTACAATGATTGTATAGCTTAGCTACAAAATGCAAATACATAACTCGTCTTTTTTGCTTTCTCATTTTTTTCTAAGTACAAGACAATTCACGAATAATAAGAAATATTCCTCCTCTTTTTCCCTTCCACTTTCTACAACCGGAATCGACAAAATAAACAGAATATGAAATAAAACCCTAGAAATACAATACTATAAAACAAAATCAGGGAATATTGCCTTGATCAGCGATAAACACGACCGCGTTTGCTGAGCCTTCACTCTCGTTCTTTGCATGTATGGTCTATTACCTCAGCCGTAAGAATTTCAGAGAAACGTCTCTTTGAAAACTTGGCACAATCTCTTGTCCGACACATCATGAAAACAAAAGCAGCATATGCTATCCCCAACTTCATCGATCGCAAGAGACAACCGCATAACGGAAATCAATGATATTTTGCAGCAATTTAAAAGAAGAAAGCTCGTTTAAACATCAAAAATTGAAGAGCGAACCTCAACAAATTTGCATAATGTGGTGAAATTACTTTCAAATTCCCAGAATAACTAAACGGAGAAGTTAAAATGCTTCTAGAAGTTCATTGCAAAGCAAAATAGAGAAGGAAAGAACTCACCTTTACAAAGAAAAAGAATGCCTTCTTCACAGATTATGCGATGATCGGTGAAGCTGTTCAGACTGCAAAACCACCAACATACGTGAACGGCAGCAAAGTTAACTAGTTATATAGTACGAGCACGGGGACATGCCGCAATCCCGAATGCTGGATCCTTTCAAAAGAAAAATTCCGCACCGGTAACCTCGATGACCAATCTGTACATAGTTTTTCTTTTGTTTTTTTTTTTTAAGAAATACCAAGCTGTACATAGTTGGTATCAGTACAATTATTAAGTATTTAATTATTTAAAAAATATTTGTAAAACGATTCAATTATATGATTATTCATAATGAGACTTAATGGGGTAAATTTGTTTCAAAATTTAATTAATAGATCAACTTGAATAACTCGATCAAGTAAATTGTATAAATAGATAAAATAATATGTATAAAATATTTAGTTAATTAAATGTACAAATAGAATATATGTATAATTGGCCAAAAAATCTAACATGGGATAAGAATTCTCTATTGTCKATCCTAAATTACCCATATGATCTATCTTCCACTAGCATCATGTGCATGAACTCTGTCCTATATGCTAGTAGTACAGACGCTTAATAAAAAGACTAAAAAATTTAAAAAAAAATGATTGGAATTAAAATTGAAATCGTATTTAAAATCATAATCGTAATCGTTTATAATTATAATTATGTTGAAATCATGAAGTTTAAGATAAAAAATATTTTCATCAATATATTAAACATTAATTAGTTTATGTATGGCATGAGTTTGGAGGTAGGGACCAAACCAAATATGTCAATTGGGAGCGAACTGTACAAAGACATAGTATAGAAATTTTAAAAAAATTAATTATTTTTTCTGAAAATTTAGATTTTATATACTTCATTTTTCTCTTATACTCGTCATCTAGTATTACTTTTTGCGCCTAAATATTTTTCATTTTATAAAATTAATAGAGTATTTATTATACTTTCCTATTTTTTCTTTTTTTAATTGTTATCTAATGAATGATTATTAAAAATTTTAATAGAAATTCTTCATCAATATTAAAAGTATAAATAATTCTTGTATTTTTAATAAAAAAGATTTCTTGAGAGTTTCCTTTGATGATTAAAAGAATATAGCCAAACTTTATAATTACAGTATTAAATTTCATTTATTAAGTGTTATAAAAGTATGATAATTAAAATAAAAGATAATTTAATATTTTATTTTTATAATTTAACTTATTTATTAAATTTCTTAGTATATGTGAAAGGATCTTAACGATAAATATAAAAAACGATGAAGTGAATAATTAAGAAGCAATTATCGACCTATGAACAGTTTTAGCTAAAATGCTTTTTTTTTTTTTTTTTTAACACTTCGCTTAGCTTCTACTTTTGAGTCTAGATGTAATAATGGCTGTAGATAGTTGACTATAATTGTTAAGCATATGATAAGTTACTACTATGTCATTTTAAAGAATCTTTTTAGCAAGGTTGCTTATACTTTATTTCTATCTATAGTAATCCTAGTTATCTGCACAAGCTAAGTTTCTTTAATTAAAAGTCTAAATATTACATTTGAGAGAATCTCCAATATCAGTGGGGGAGATGAGAGTGATGGTCGGCTAGCATCAACTTATGATCGGACAAACAATATTTTTATCAATTAAAGTTTTTATATATTTCATATTTGATTTATACATTTTTTTAATCCAATAAAATATTTAATGATAATGATATTATTTTAATAACAATTCACGTAAATTTAAAATTTACTTTATTTATTTAATACCGTAACACTAGTCATGATAAGCTAAATAAGATGAAATTAAATATATATTAAAATCGCAAAAAATAAGTATAATTAGAGGATTTTGAATCTTTTAGTATACCAATACATCTTCTATTAAACCAACCAAAGCCACGTGTATATTTACTTCACTTAGAGCTAGTATGGGGGAAGATGGCTTAAAGGAGTTATGAGGCTGGGATTACACTTTGGTATTGGAGGAGAAAAAAACTCTTTTTTGAAGTTGGGTAGGTGGGAAACTAAAATTTTTTGAATTTGAAAAATGTATTTGAAGTTAAGAAATTTCTCGAGTTAAGAAGCAAATTGAATTACAAAATAATAAATGAAACATTCCCCAAGCAATTTCACTGTATGATTTAATCTAAATCTAAAAAAAATATGATTTTGAGTTAATTAACCATGCAAAACTAATTAGAGGAAAAAACATCCATGCAAAAAATTTACGACTAATCGGTTATTCTCTATGAATAATTGATTATTTAAGGTGATTACTCATGATTCTTAGCGTCGTCTATTATCAATAATGTATTACTGTCTTTGAATAATTGATTATTTAAAGTGATTATTCATAATTCAAAGTAATTACTGTAGCTAATACTCTAAAAGTTCATTGTCTCAACTTTTGTAGGAAGGAAAAATGGTAGTGTAGATTTTTATTTTTAGGGATGATTGGAAGAAAATTGATCGGTTTTGGAGTAACATTCCTTGACTCAATGTGTAAAACAAATGAAATTTGAAACTGGAGAAAAAAATTTCTTGGCCTCAAATCTAATCCAAATATAATATAAATTTATCCACGTGTTGTGGTTCGATTGGTATAATAGAGTGTATTTGAAGTAATTAGAGGGAAAGAAAAGGGAAAGAAATGATTGGAGACTAAGATATTCTAGTACGCTTCTTATTAACATTTTATGCTACAACATCAATCAAATTATGACAAGATGGATGAAAAGAAGCATTGGGAAAGTTTAGTAAAGAATGTATTGGAAGATCTCTGATAATAATTAAATACTTATATGGTGCTTGATTAGTCAAAAAAATGAAAGAAAGAGGGAAATATAAACTCTGAATCTATATATTTATCTATATTTATAGGTGAATAATATTTATTCTTTTTTACTTACAACATTTATTATTATATTTTTTCAAAATACAAGTTGCTTTAGAGAATCAATAATGAATCTATTAAGTTTTTTTCTCATTTTATCCCTCAATTTATTAATTTGTAACGTGTAATTAGTCAAATTTTTTCATTTCCAACAAAAAAGCATAGGATTGTGAGAGATATTGAGTCAACGTAGAAATTTTTCGTGAAATTAATTAAATTATTTTAATTTAAATATTTTATAATTTCTTATCCTTCTTGCTCTTATATAATGTAAGTAAAAAGAACGAAAATAGTAATAAAAATATTGAATTTAAAAATCATTAAAGTTGATTTTTTTTCATTGTCTCTTTTTATTTATGAATTAGAAACTTTTATGTTTTATTATTTTAAATTTCAAACAGGGAGGAAGACGTAAAAAGAATAAAATTTTAATATTTGTCTTCCCATTTGATTTGCTTGGAAGTCCTTGAATTAGTATGTTCCAGGATTCAATCCCCACCGCAGAATGTTCCTGAAAGAAAAAATCCTGGGTCACTTGTGGTCGAGGGCGTGGGGCCACTGGTTTGGTTAAAAAGGTCATTTGAGTTAAGATATCGCGAAGATGGTTATTCCATGCAATGTATTTCACGCGCTTCGGGGGGAAAAGGAGAAGCGGCGATGGATTTTTATACTTTATATTTTATAATTAAAAAATGGCGGAAATGAATGAAGGTTGTCATGTGACTTTTTGGGGCTCCATAAAATAACACAAACCACGGAACAAAAGTCCTTTTTGTGCTCTCTCTCTCGCTCTCTCTCTCTCTCTAGCCATTATTCTCTCTCTCCAATAATAACCCACCGTAGTTTGAGAAAAGAGGAGGGGGCCGCATTGAGAGGCGAGAGAGAACTTTCACTTTTGGCCTTTGAGATATATTGAGATTGAGAGAGAGAGAGAGAGCACAGAGAAGAGAAGAGAAGAAAGGACAATAATCGCAATAACAACAGCAGAAATTACAGAAGAAAGATAAGAAATGGGGAGTTGCTGAAATGGGGTCGTTATTGCATTCTCTCTCTTCTTACTCTGCTGCTTTCTCTGCTATCACTGGCGAAGAAGCTCTTCAGTAGTCCCTCTCTTGCAAAGAGACTTTCTTTTTCTTTCAAAAAGCCAAAAATGGCAGTAATCAATATTGTTAGTAGACTAGCAGTAGTAGCTTAAGCAGAAGAGGACGAGGACGACCCCAGCAGGGCAGCCAGCAGCCCCATCTTCTTCTCAGAACAGGTTTCTTCTTTTTATCTGTTGCCATCGTATCATCATCAGCTCAAGGGCAACAGCAGCAGTTACAGAGACAAAGTCATACTCATAACCCCCCCACCCCCAACAAGATCTTCTCTCTCTCTCTCTCTCTCTCTCTCTCTCTCTCTGTGTGCTGTCTTCTCTGTGGATTTCTTCTGCTGAAAGAATTTCAGAGGGCCCACTTTCACATAAACAGCTTCTTTCTTAGATTTTGTTACAAGATTTTGAAGGGTTCTTCTTCAGCTTCTTCACCCCTRCAGATATAGACATTTTTAGGGAATTATTATTGTTTTTGTTTGTAGGAGTATATTACAAGAATCTGCGGTTGTGGCTACTGCTAGGAGGTTGGCTTCTGACTCTGGTGCTGTAGCTGATTGGGTGGCTTCATCATCATCTGCTGCTCGGGACCTCTCTTTAGGATTCAATGCTGGACCCACCGCCGGTGGTGGCGGAGGCAACGGACCTACCCCCGGCGGTGGCGGAGGAATGTGGTCCTCATCATCAAATAGGCAGATCAACTACGGAATCGCACCAGAGATGGGGATGGTGGGTCTCCGTGATGTCTTCGTGGTAGCTCCTGCTTCCTTCCACCACAGCAACCAACACCAAGAGGCTACGATCAACTTCGATCCTCATTCAATCAACGGCTCCAACGCGGCTACGGCTCTTGGTGTTGGCGTGGGTGTAATCCCTCTCCTTACTACTGGTCCTTGTTTAGCACAGCCTAATGTTGGTGGAGATGAAGATTTACTGAACAACAATCGTAGTCGAGGTGGTGCAATTCAGTTTTGGCAGAACCAACAGCCCGTCCAGGGCTCGAATAGTTTTAAGAAACCCGCCATTCTCGACCATAGTGGTGCCTCAAATTTGCTCCAAGGCGGTAGTGCTGGAGGTGGAGGAATTGGTAGTTCGGCTTCGACTTCAACCACGACCTGCCAAGACTGTGGAAACCAAGCAAAGAAAGACTGTTCCCATAGGAGGTGCAGGACTTGTTGCAAAAGTAGAGGTTTTGACTGTGTTACACACGTAAAGAGTACGTGGGTTCCTGCTGCCCGTCGTCGTGAAAGGCAACTCATGGTCTCGACTGGTGCTGCAGCTGGTTCTACCCAGTCCATTTCTAGCTCAAAAAAACCTAAATTTTCTTCCCAAACTCCCACGGCTTCACATACCTCAACTTCCAATACTACTCCACCAAGAAGCTTTGACACTGGTTCTAGTCATCAAGGTATGCGGTCCAAAACACCATCTATCAGTGCATTCATATATGTTCTTAAATTTTTTAGTTCCTAGAGGTGAGTATGCATCCGATCACTAGATGACAACATCCATCCAATGGCATGTGTCTATACGATAAATATACATTGAGTCTTCCTTTCCTTCTGAAAGGGTGTTATTTACTCGGTCAATTTGTTTATTCGTGTCAGATGCGAGTTTTAAAGAGTCATTGCCGGGACAAGTACGAGCACCAGCAGTTTTCAAATGTGTTCGAGTGACTTCTGTTGATGATGGCGATGACGAATATGCTTATCAGGCAATGGTGAAAATAGGAGGCCATGTCTTCAAGGGATTCCTTTACGATCAAGGGGTTGAAGGAAGAGATGCATTTCCTAATATTTCCGATTTGCATTTGGGTGGTGGAGCTCATGGTGGAGTAAGAAATGGGGCTTCTTCTTCATCGCCAATGCTTGATCCCACAGATGTTTATGCTGTCTCCACTGCTGGACTGCTTGGAGGATCATCAACTTATGGTAACCTAATAAATTAACTATTCACCGCCTCAAAACCATAGAGGCAAAGACTAATTAATTAAGCATTTCATAATTTTGTATTCTAATGATATTTCTATCATTAAAAATGACTATAGGGTTTTCAACCATTTTCCTCAGAAATGTGTAATCTATTAACATCTCCCGCAAATTTAGCTTCATCTTCTCAAATCTATTGAAGATGATGATTATTTATTTGCCTAGTATAATATATTGAATCATCCCATCTATGATCAAGATTTCAAAAATGTTGATCTTTTCTCAAATAAGCCAATCCGCATCACATTTTTGCTCGCAAGAATCACTTACAAACTTTGTTATGTAAGAGGGCATGCTTCTAGGGTGTGATTCTTGAAAATAGGGGTCCCCCCCCCCACCCCCTCTTACAAACTGTGTTAAGTGAGAGGGCATGCTCATAGGGTGTGATTCGTGAAAATGGGGTGCCCGGAGGGGGTGGGGATCGATATGTTTTACCTCGATATGTTTTACCTTTCTTACAGGGTTTTTGGCACTCAAAATGCATTTTGATCCATTGTGCTTTTTTCCATTTTGCTTGTGAACAYTGTTTCACTGGCTTAGTGAATGGAATGATTAGGCTCATGTTTGTCCTTTCCTAATGTTTATTACTTTCACTATCTAGTTCATGATTGATCATRGTWGGTGATCTCATAAACAGTTCAATCTCTCTTCTTTTGCTTAATCAACATGCATAATGGGAAAGCCATTATTAATGGTGTGTCTTCTGGGAGCTTGCACTTCTCCCTTTCACAATCATCTAATGCTTAACAGCTCAAGAAGAGCAAACTGCATCAGATGAAGAAGGGAAATATGTGTGCTCCTTTTCTGGGCATTTATAACTTGTTCAGATTATTCATCTTAGCTGCTTTTGCTGTTCTTGACGTATGTTCTTGATGGATGTGATGCATTGTCCATCGCACGTTCTTTGAGGACATCATAGATATTTAATTTTTGTTTTCGCACGACTGGTTTTTCAAAATCTTTGAGACACAGTCCCTGAATTGCGGCCTTTTGCTTTTCTCCTACGTTTTAGATTGCTGATGAAATGACCTTTTGACATGCTGCATTCACATTCTTGGCTTAGTTCTTCTTATTATTATATTTTAGATTTGAGTTTATCATTTGGGCAAATTTTTTTTGCCTTAGCTTTTCAGTTGTAGTGGTAATGGTTCGGACGCAATCGTGGATCGTGTTTATTAAATATTATTATCTTTTCCGGAACTTAATAGAGTATGAACATGCAGAGCAGTTTTAATTTTGAAAGATATGAAAACGTATTAGGACCGTCAACTTTGAATTTTTTAGCCAATTGTGGTAAAAATTTAAAAGAAATAGCCTAAAAAATCCAGTTATGTACTCTTTTTTCTTCTTTTTAAAGTTCTTGAAATGGTTTTTTGGTGGGTTTTATTTTTTTCCAGAAAGTACTTTTCTTGGTGATATGTGTACTGATTCTGAAATTTGTTATTAGGGTTTATGTGTGCTATAGTTTTGGAGGAATTAAGGATTCTTAGGCCCTTTCAGTATTGCCACTGCTTGAGAGAAATAATATTAAAAGTCCGCTTAAATATTCTAAAATATTTGCACTAATAGTATTGAGAATATACATATTTTTCTTTCAGTCCTCTTTTGTTTTGGTGCTTTTCTACGCAAGTGTTCATTGATTTCTATATAATTTTGTATCTGTTTGATCGGGTTGGTGTTGTCTGGATATGGGTTTGGGTTTCTGCAATATCTGGAGTAATCTTTTATTTATTTTATTTTATTTTTTGGGAATCTCAGGGGACGTAATATTTCAGAATTTTATTTATTAATTTATTTTATAACTTAAAAGCTTCTTTTAATTATTAGTTCTCTCAAACTTCATTTTATTAATGGGGACTTTGAGGTTGGGCGCGACATCCCCAGTCCTTATGGTAGTTACATGTATAAATGCAAGAGGCTAACAGTCAATCTTTTCTTTTTTAATTTTTTTGTCTATAGATCTTGTGTAATTAAATTATTTTCAGTTGAGACATGGTAAGTTATGATGAGAAGATATGTACTTCTTGAGTCACTAACAATTAATTTGCTTGGAATAGAGACAAGGGAGAGTTTAGAAATGCATCATTCTTGGACGAATTAGTTAGTGATACAAGGGTCTTAGTGTCGGCTTTCTAAGACATTTATATTACCATGTAAAATGATGATTTGCAAGATTTCTTTTCCTAAGTTTCTCAAATTTTTTATATTGAAAACAAGAACTACCTTGTATAAAAGTTTCAGATAAAATTTATTAACAATCATCGAACCCAGACACCAGAGGAACAGCAAAGAATCCTCTTCCAGGACCATATTTTCTTAGATTTCATGCTTGCTTCTGCACAAAGGGCATTCCAGTTTCAGCTTCAGCCACTTGTAAATGCACTTAACATGGAAACTGTGCTTACAAGCCATGGCTTTAATGTTCTGCCCTGGAATCATGTCATCTTTACAAATCGCGCAAACATGGCAGCCATCATCTTTCTCAAGTTCAACATCTTCAAGAGCTGCAAGAATCGGGTCAATGAAGGGTGCCAGATACTCTGCAAACTTGACATTAACCTGATGCTGGATTTCCATGTACACAGTCTTGAAACCTTGCTGAGTTTCTTCGGCCTTGGACATGGCCAACCTTGCCAGCCTCGTCTCCAACTTTGCCTCCCAAATTTCTTGCAGGTTGATCTGATTCAATGGCTGTGACATCCATGGATTTTCTGTGAGCAGCTTATAAAACGACCTTCTTGTGTTGAATTCAATAACGTGAGCCATAGCCTTGGCCTTGTTTACTTGAATCTCTTCGTACTCCAGCATGGTTTCTTCGTTTTTTTTTTTTTTTTTTTTTTGGGAATTGGAATGAGAGCGACGCTTTTCTCTTCTGAGGCGGTGAATATATATTGGAAAATGCCTGTTATATAGACCATGTACCACTCTAGAAGGTATAAAGAATGTATAAAATATTTAATGAATATCTATATACATAAGGAGGCAGATCAGATAGTAGATATCAAAGATTTATTAACACATATACAATAACTATATATGAATGTTCTCAGTCTTATTTAGAAAACAGTATTTGAAATATTTATAACGAAACTTCCATAGTGCCTTTTTACAAAATTTTATTATTAATGTACACAATCATTTTCCCAAAAAATAAAAAGGCAAAATGGGAGTAAGAAAAAAAATAATTAGACTTAACCACAATTCATAAATCATCGATTCACATTTCATCAAAATTATAAATTAAATGGATATCGAAATCTTAAAAATAACAGTTCATGAACCAACGATTCGCGGTTTCGACATGATTACGATTACGATTTCTATATGATTTCGATCAAAAGTTTAAAAGTTTTTAAGTTTTAAAAAAAGTACAAGGTAATATTTAAAATATTTACAAAACAAATGAAAGTTCGTTATTAAAATTAGTTTGAAGATAATTTTTGTTTCTAAAAATTAAGCAACCTATGTATTCGTTGAAGTAGCTTTACAATGGGGTTTGAAAATAATGGTTCATGAATCGACGGCCCACGATTTGATAAAAGAATTTTAAGGTTTTTTAAGAGTAGCTTTATGATGGGTAGGTGTTAACTTGTTGGTAGTCAAGAAGTTGTATTCAATTAATTGAATGATACAAAATTACGTGTAATACAAAAGTCAAATTATATTGGCTAGATAAATGCAAAATCTTACAAGTTACATATGGCTTCATATCATTGGATTGAATATAACTCATGACTACCAATAAGTTAAGACATACCCACTATAAAGCTTTTCTATCCTTTGAGGGTATAAATGAATCAAAGCCCTTATAGTTCTTTTAATTATAAACCCTCTCTTATCTCAATCGATTACTCGTAGGCTTCTACCGCTGGTGCTAATAGAAGTTTCCTTGTCGACGTCGATTGAGAGAAGTTGTGATGAAGGTTTTGTCATTATCATTTGTCAGTATTGACCCAATCATTAAGACAGGATTGGTCCTCTAAAGAATCAAAACTTAGAGAGGATTGATCTTTGATTATTTGTTTCCCTCGATACTAAAAGTTTGCTCGACTGCAACTGTTGATACTAGAATTACAAACACACAATTGACAATCAAAGACAAGACTAAATTTATTCATTTATTTATTTATTTTTAACTCCAAAAATATATGATATTGACGGTTTCAACATCATCGCTTACATTTTCAAACTTAAAAATAAGTTGTTAAATAATCTTAGCTGACCTCTTAATTCATCTTTCCTTTCCTGCTTCCTTGGTTTTGAAATAGAACTCGATTCATATGACGAAGATGTGTCTTGCTTTCTTATTTCATTGTCACGTTAGTAGACATGAATGACCCTTTTGTTAATGTATAGCATTGCAAGAAAATGATTTCTCAATTTGAACCTATATAAAATAAGTAGAATTATACTCATATACTTGATTATGAAATATAGGATGATTGAACTCATTTGAATTATTCGTACAAAAGGAATAATTAGTACATATATAATACTATAGATATGTCTTTATAATGCTCCTAATTCAAGCCAACATCTAAATTTTCTGAAATTCCCATGGCTTTAATATGTTTGACAAAACTTGATACTGGCAACAGGGCTTTAGTAAAAGGACGAGCTATTGATCTTTGATGTCTATCTTGATAACCTCAATCTCATTGTTACTCACATTCTCTTTGACTGAAAAATACTTCACAATTCATAGTTGAAAAGAATACCATAGAAGCATTATCACAAATAAATAGTCATAGGTCTCTTGGTTAACTCCAAAAAATGCGATTTTAGAATAAAGTTTCTCAACCATTAACCTTGTCCAGTAGCTTTATGTACTGCTATATAACACATCCAGCAAAGTTGATGTGGCTATCAAAGTCTGTCAACCATTAACCTTGAAAAGTTGATGTGGCCGTCAAAGTCTGTTTTGATGTCTTCCATGAAATTGCACATCCAACAAGCATAAATAAGTAACTGAAACAAGGCCTCATGTCATCAATTTCTTGCTAATATGTTGCATCTGCATACCCTTCTATCTTTAACTTCTTATATTTAAGTTTTATGTAGACTAGCATTCAGTCCCTTGTATGTTTCAGATACCTTAACACTTTCTTCCCTGTAATCCAAGGTTCATGTCCAGAGTTTGATTGATACCTGGATAACAGGTTGACAACAAAAGTTACATCTGGTGTGGTGCAAACTTGTGCATACATGAGGCTTCCAACTAATCTTACATATGACACATACATACTCTTCTTCTCCAAGAAATTTTTAGGACATTGCACCTTATGTGACTTATCTTCTCTTGACATAGGAAAATCTCCGCCTTACAATTCTGCATACTTAATCTTTGCAAAATTTTATCAATGTAGTCCTTCTGTGATAGACCTAGCAAACAATTTTCTCTGTCTCTAATTATTTCTATTCCCAGCATATAATGAGCCCTCCCATGTCTTTCATGTCAAACTATTTTAAAAGAAAATCTTTTGTTTCTTTTAACTTGAACATATTACTGCTAGCCAATAAGATATCATAAACATGAAAGATCATTAAGATAAAATCGCTCCCATTGATCCCAAAACTAGTGATTACCTTGTTAAATTTGAGATATCATTGTCTGCTGGCTTGCTTTAGTCCATAATTGAATTTTCTGAGTTTGCACACTTTCCCTTCACCTTGTTCATACCCTTCTAGCTACAACATATAAATGCTTGCATTCAAATCATCATTTAAAAAATATTATTTTAACATCCATTTGATGCAACACCAGATCATAGTATGCTACCAATACCAGTAACATTCTAAGAGAATCCTTTGTAGAGACTGGTGAAAATGTCTCATTTTAGTCGATTCCCTATTTATGATTATACCTTTTTGCCAAAATTCTTGCTTTGTACCTCTCAATATTTTCATAAGCATCTCTTAGTCTTGAAGACCCACTTGCAGCCTTTTAATATACATCTATTAGGCTCGTTAGCAAGTATCCAGACTTTATTCTTGAACATGCTCCCCAATTCTTCCTCCATGGCCTGTTTCCATTTATAAAAATTTGGTGAATTTATGGCTTGTTACATTGTAACTGGATCCTTTTCCTAATACAAATCAAGTTCAACTTCCATCTAATACACATAATAATCATTAGGAATTGCATATCTCATTTCGCTTGTTGACTCCTTAAAATAAGTTGTTCTAATTGGCACTATGGGTTGCTTCTTGATTATTTCCTCCCCATCATTCATGGTATACTTTCTAGTGCAGCAGGTATAATTACAACTTCTTACAATCTCCTCTAAATTATTTCCTTCTATATATAGAATAGTTAAACCATCCTGTAAAACCGTCATTACTCGAGTTTGTTTCTTTATTAAATTCTTCATCTATGAACATAGCTTTTGGTACTTTAATAATTCTAATACTTCTTTTAGGATAGTAAGTTTTATATCCCTTCCATTCCTTTATAAAACAGCCATCGATAGATTGAAAATCAAATTTTCCCCCTTCTTATACTTTGTAGATTTTTGCTCTTGTCTTGCATTCCAAATATGTAGGTGATTTAAACTAGATTTATAACCACAACACAATTCATAAGGTGTTTTTGTCATTGCTTTATTGGAAGTTCTGTTACAAATATAATTTGCAGTCTTCAATACTTCTCCCCATAGAAATTTTGGTAGTCTAGATCGAATAATCATGCTCGTTACCATATTGATCTCGATTCTATTTCTGCTTCTTGAAATTCCATTTGTTATGGAGTATATGAAGTTGTATATTGTGTTTGATACCACAATCTTGCAAAATGTAAGGCAAATGAACCTTTATGTTGGCCATTTTCTGTATTTTTTCGTAATATTCATCCCTACGATCAATCTGATAGTCTTAATGAGTTTCCATGTTGTCTTTCAACCTCAGTCTTAAAGATTTTAAAAGTTTCCAAGGCTTGTGATTTTTCAGAAATCAAATAGATATAGTAAAATCTGGAAAAATCATTTACAAAGGTAATGAAATAAAAATTTCCACGCATGATTTTGACTGGAAAAGGCGATAAATATCTATATGAATTCATTATAAAAGAGGTTCACTTCTTTTAGTTCCAAAATATGTTTATTCAATCAATTTTCCTTCTAAACAGTCAACAAGTTTTAAAATCAGTAAAATTTAATTCTTGAAGAATTTCCTCACTAACGAGTAACTTAAGCCTCTCTTTTGATATGTGGCCTAAATGTTTATGCCACAAAAAAGATGAGGTTTGCTGATCATGCTTTCTTTTTATAGCCTAAGTTTTATTTATGTCAAAAATCTCTTTATTTGCTGATGTATCAGATAGCATATGTTTAGAATCTACTTTCCAATATCCATCAACAATAAAAAAATTTCAAAATACTTAGACATATAAGTAAAATACATAATATTATTATCACTACTGAATTCAAAATCTTTGTTCATGGCATACAAAGATCCAGAGATCAAATTCCTATTTACACAAGGAATAGTACACATTTTCCAAAGTTAATACAAAAGTATTAAACTTAAGCTTGACAGTTCCTAATGCCTTCACAACCACTTTTTGTCCATTTGTTGCACACACCTTTGTCTGTTGCTTACTTGGGATTGATATCTTTAGCAATCCTCTTGCAATGAATTGACAATATGAATGGGTGAGCATACGTCAAACCACCATTAATTGTCAATTTCAAAACATTTTGTCCATCAATGTTTAGGATGCTTTGTAAAGGAGTTGTTTTATGATGCTTTATAATGGGTTTGCATATGATGCTTAGGATGATAACAAAATCTTTAATCTAGGATTCTAATCGTTTTTCCACTTTTGAATATGTCAATACGTTGAGTTAGTTTTTCAAGATCCTAAAATATTTTTTGTTACTGTATCCTTTTTCCACTCTAAATATTTGTTTTGGTAATGTGTATAAAATAAGGTTTTACTATGGTGCATTTGCTGAGTGTGATTGATATACCTTGGGTATTTGTTAAGCATGTTTTTAGTATAGTAAATTTTTAAATTGTTGCCATTGATTGATCAAGATTTACAAACTTTTGTGTGCCTTTTATTATGTATTTATTGCTAAGAGACTAGCAATACTTAAGTGTGGGGAGTTGGTGTGGGTGAAAACCCACTGTTTTTAGGGCTATTATTTCATGCATTTCCTCTTCTTTTCCTTATTACATTGTTTCATCTTATCACTTTTTATCTCATCATTGCTAAAATTTATATTTGTGAACAATTTATTGCGATTATGATAAATTGCTAGGTTCATGGGCATTTATTGATTAAAATATGGTTAACCTTGTAGAAATAATAATCAAGTGATATGGCACCTTGATATATGTTAATTGTTGGACGGGAGTCAAATAATTCAATCTGCATCAGTGTTTTGTCAATATTGTAGCATAGTTCAGCATTTTTGATACTGAGTGATACACGTATAAATATAATATCTGAGGAAAGAATGGAGGCTGGGCGAATCAGAGACTGTCGGGTATGATCTACTATGTGAGGAAAAAGGCATAAAATTTAGCACATGGCGGGAGGATCTTTAAACCAAGGAAAATGTGACATGTGTAAAACAAAAAGCATAAAGTGTTTTTTGCAACTATATAAAGAGCTTTTTAAAGGAATTAGTGTAAGAAGCAAATAAGCCAAATTTTCCTTGGTTTTCTAGGTTTGAGCAGCTGACGGAAAATACATCCAATGAAATAGTAACAACTGAAGAAGAAGAAGATTCATCTTGGAGAAGTTGGAAAAAGTTGGAAGAAGTGCAGTTCTACAGCAAGAAGCCATTGTCTTAGGATAACTTCTTATTCTYTTTAGCTTACTGAACTTAATGTCGCAAACAATTTCTGTAATGATCTTCGTATTTGRAATTATGAGCTAAGAACTATTTGTTGAAATTGCCGATGAAATTGAGTATTTGATGTGTTAAGAGTTTGTTTGCAAAGTAAATCTGATTCATGCTTCATGTAAGACTACGTACTGCTTTCATTTATTGCTGACTAATCACTGATGATAAATGTTTTACCTGCTTTTAGGTTGAAAAATTATAGAGTAGTGGATCTATTGCATGGATGTAAGTGTTAAGTTTACCATTTATAACTATTATAGGAATATAGAGTTACCATTTTTACCATTTATACTAATTTATGTTTTTTTTAACAATCGAAAAAATACTTTAAAAAAATAAAAAATTAAATAAATTATTTTTTATTTTTTCAACATCATGAGTAAAAGCAAAAGCTGTTTAAGAAATGTATCTCCATATTACTTGTTTTAGAGGTGGTTTTTTCAATTAAAAATTATTTGAAGCTCAAAATAACTTTTAGCTTAAAAATAAAAACGTCTAAATCTGGCTTATGTTTTACTATTCCATTCGAGTTAGCTATTCTAATATGAGTATGGAGATTAAATCTCTAAACTCTTTCAAATAATGAGAATATTAATTCACTCGTATCAATCAATTTTAATTATAATGGAATAATTTTATATTCATTGAATTTGCATAAAAAGTTTAAAAAATAAAAAACAATTGTACAAAAAAGACTTCTACTTCAATTAGTGGATAACCATGACCCTTTTCTCCCAAAATTCAACTCCACTATAATTAATTGATAGACCTTATAAAATTACAAACAATCCTCACGTGTTCTTTCTAAATATGATTATGCTGTCCTGTCCATGTTTGCCTGTTGACCTAAAACGCAGTGCGCCATCTCCAAAGGTTCCCCTGGATATGGGTCTATACAACCTACCTTATGGACCTATATGGTGTAGATAACGGACAAATAAGTACCATCGTGATTCGAGACGTTGCTCCTTCTACTCATTTTATAAGGATTAAGAGCATCTTCAATAGAAAAATATTATATTTGAATAGACATTGTGTTAGGAATTTTATTTTTAATATATGATATCTTAAGTTATTTTCTTGATATAGAAACAATAAAATCTTAAATTATATTATGCTGACATTAAAACAACAATGTCAAACTCGGTATTTGGTTTCGAAAAGTACTTTAATATATTGATTTAATGAGGAGGTAACTTTTAGAATTCATGATCTTCTAATACACTTTTTTATTTTATTTTTCTTACTATATTAATTAGAGCACGATATATATATAATTTTACTCCTAAAATAGAATAATAAAAACTTGTTGAATGGGTCAAGAACATATATACATGTCGTATTCTAATTGGTATTAAATAATCTGTGATAGAAAATGTAATAGGAAGGTGTATCAGAAATCTTCCGCCACTTTTGAATTTTAAAATTTATTTAATGTTATTTTAATTTTAAAAATAAAGATCATGAACAAAATTAAATATAGGTGATTTTCTAATTTTACTTTTCTTTCATTAAATAGTCAACTTAATTGCAACATTAGCAAAATTTGATCAATATAGACAGTGTAGCGTTATAGATGCTCTAAGGGAAGAGCTAATTATCGACTCGAAATTGGGGATAGATAAGGTAGTATCAATCTCAGCCTACATATGGGAGCATATTTAATTAAAAACATGCACAAGTACGACTTAGTAATTAGCTTTTCCCAAGAAATGGTCACTGCAGAGGAATTCAAGAACACAATTAGAGAAATTACTTGTATATATCTCCCTTGCATATTTGGCATTCTTGAAAACTAATAGATGTTTCAAAAGGAAAATATTGAAGACTGTAATGATCTGTACAACTTGATTTAGAAACAGCAGCTCAAAAGGATGAATCAAGAACAYGATAAATTTACACATAATACCACTGTTTCCATCTCGTTCTAACCGCCAATTGTATGCATAATCTACACATCAAGATTAAGTCTCTCCTTGTTTCCTTTCAAACCCTATGAATCTGCAAGGAGAATACCTAATTTTGTACTCTGAAATGGTGTCAAGCTTTGGCGACCATGCTTGAACTTTTGAAGATCCAACCAATTGATCATAGTGTTTCTTCAACTCCGGTGTGCTACAAAGACTCGAGCTAACCGAGCTTCCGCTTTCCTCTTGCCCTCTCTTCATCAGCTTAATCATATACTGCGGCATAATCTTGATCAAAACCCTTCCATTTGAATCCTTTACATACTGCAATGGACATTCTTTGAAGTTAATGGGAGCCGGTTTTTGACAAGAGGAGGAGCCTAGTGATGCCAAAGAAGAAACCGAGAGAACAGTACATGATGAGAAGCAATCAAGAGGAAGAACAAAATAGGTTTCACCCGCCACGAGCTCATCATCAATGGCTAGTGCAGGAATGGGATGTCCAATGAAGAAAGAATCTGCATGGCTCACCATATGATCCGGAAACTCGAACATAATCTCTCCGGCTAGCCTTTTCCGGCCCGACAGAACCCTCGTTTGACCACCATAAAATATCAACTTCACCGTTGCAGTTCTTGAACTCGTTTGGTAGCAAGAAATCACACGGCATTTTCCATTGATCCCACAAAAAAAAGAAAAAAAAAAAAAATATAGTATATATATATATATATATATATATATATATGTATATATCAGACTGAAGAATAAGAAGAAGAATCGAAGAAGAAGCAAGATTTTACTAGGTTTTGGCTCTACCGGAGATGGTTAAATATATATAAAGAGAAGGAATAAAGACTTCGGAGAGGAGTCAGTGGTCAGCTATGTCGGCTTTCAAGTTCAACTCCTTCTCCATCAAGTGGAGATGCCCTCACCTATACATACATATATGTAAGTATGTAACCTCACGAGACTTGCTTTTGAAAATTTTACTTATTTATATATATATGATTAATAAAAGTCACACCTTAATCTTTGTTTGACATTGCAGTGGATGTATTAATAGTATTAAAAATAGAAAATTTAAAAAAAAAAATTTGACATTTGTACGTGTCTCCATCAAATTATGAGGTTTCTTCAGAATATTATAAAATGCACATGTTTCTTATGCAAATTAAAATAGTAATTACTTTTGAGTAAACGAAAATATAGTAATTTGATTTGGCGCTTTGATATTAATTAAGAGGTAGTATTTATAGTAATTGGGAATATAAGTACTGATGATCTATTTAATATAGTAGTAACGTGTTGTACCTAACGAAGAAGTTGAAGGTTTCAGAAATGCTAGCTTGGATCCAACCATGTTCTTCAAGTTCGATATGTTCTTCCCAATCATAATAAAATTTGGAAATGCCTGACTTTTTGACTACATTTCAATAAATTAATAATCGATTGAGAATTCTCAAATGGATCAAATTTTTTTTTTTTTTACTTGTATTTGTCAAAAAACTTATTCCAAAATATTTATAATTTATTAACTTGATAAAATTAAAACGTCAACCAGACCGTTTCGTTTCAACTAAACATTTTCATTTATTAGTGAGGAGAGAGAAATACTTTGTTAGTGAAATTAAAATATGACTAATTTAGTGATTTTGTTTTAATATTTTATAAATTTTAGAATTTTTTTATTATGCGTATAAATTTTCAACGTGATACAAATAAATAAGAAACGATAAATTAATCCTGTCTTTTTTATCGTTTAACTATTTTTTTACGTTTAAGGGATTTGTCATTGCATTTTTATAAACAAAGGATCATCAATTTTTCTAAAATATTACTATTAAGTTTTCTTTTTAAAGATGTATTTCGTTAAAACGTTTCTGTTTATGAAAGCATAATAACAAAATTACCTCAAAGTCAAGAAGAGTGAAATTGCCAGAAAACATAACAGATTGTTGAGTTGCCCTCAGAAAGAGGTTAAGTGCCTGCTAACTAAAGTATATATATAGATATACATGAAAAAAAAAAAAGACAAATTGCACTTTTATTTCATAATAACAATAATAATCAAGAAAAATGAAAAGAAAAACACATTATTTATTTTCTACTTGGGAATTTGGAGAGTTTTTTGGAAAGGGTAAGATATATACTCCTAATTCTAAATCCTTGATATTTAATTTCCTTCTGTTGTTTTGGTCTCAAAGTAGAGACAACGTAGCCAAATAGAGGAAATAGACTGTTCCCAATCATCCCAGAATATTTATTGTCAGTTTGTCTTTGTATTTATATATAATTGTCTTTGGATTCTTTTGGATAATACTGCTATTTTGAATATTGTTTTTTTGTATTTATGGTGAAGTAATAGTTTAAAGATTATGAATATTTATTCTGAAAAAAATAATAGTAACATAAATTTAGATAAAAAAAGTTTTCGAGAAGTAAATCTATACTTGAATTATTAACTTATAAAGAGGAAGAGATGAAGGATTAGTGCCATGTTCATCACCTCTTTCTTTTAAAACTTTTTTAATATTTAAATTATGATTTTATAAATTACGAATTAAATATTTTTATGGTACGTAATTGAGGTAAGGTTTCTCAAGCAATCACTTCAATTTGAATGGAAAACTCTGGAGCAAAGTAAACTTGAAGTGTACATAAGAATACAACTTGTTTTGAAAAGATAAATGGGCAAATAAAATGTCAAACTTGCTTTTGAGTATAGGGATAGACATGTGAATAAAATTGAAGCTAATTTATGTGTTATAGAAAATGACATTTTCTTCAAAAGCCAATATTTGACCTATTCTAAACCCCACGAACATGCCAAGAATTGCAGACTATAAATGCATCCGTGATGCTAGTAGCCGCTTTTGGAGTACATGCTAAAGGATATATTGAGTACAACAGTTGACTTGTATATGCTACTGTGTGCCCGGAAGTTCTTCACCTCATATAATGCATCAAGTTTTCAAATTTAAGGTTCTAATCCAGTAGGAAAACAGCTGCTATATGTATAGATTCGACAGAAGGAACAAAATATTGAACAGACATGGTAACGAAATCTGTATGAACCCTACACGGGTAATGAGATCCCTATGTTGTTAATATGAATTTGCATTTTCATTGTTTTTCTCAACTTCAAAACTTAAATTGCTAACAACTATTAAAGACATTAGTGGACATAATGGAACGTCAGAGATATACTAGAAAAGCTTGCATGTCCCTCCTTTTGGATGTGTCAACAAAGGGTGTCAGAAAAGCTTGCCGCCTCACCAAATCTTGTTTTTCACCCAATAGAGGAGAGTGACAATACCAAGGACAATGGCAAGAGGTGCCCATTGACGAATCAAAGCCTACAAAAAATCGCACAGAAATATAGTGTCACACAAAGAAATGAAATAGCCGAGGTAATAAATAGCATTTGATGTATGTGACTTTTTACCACCATCAGATGACACAATTTCAGAAACAATAGTAATTAACTTTAAAATAGTCCAACTGTTACTGGCTCGGGAAGGTTCTACTTGGTAATCTTTTATGCTATAAACCCGAACTGCATCAATGATTTTATTCAAGCAAATTCCATTTTGTCTAACAGCACTGCTGTATAAATACTGGAATATAGTTTTGGAACTGAAACTATAATGTGCTCGTTATGGGAGAGAAAACAAAAACTTAAGAAGCCAATTTCAACCAAAGCAGAAATTTGCTGAACTTTAAACAATAATATGGGAATGTCTAGCCATAAACTGATCAATTGGCAGTATAAAGAAAAAATCAGGAAAACACTTGGGGGTAAAAAAATTTAAGACCATGTAGTAGACCAAGCAGCAAACCAACATATAAAGCACATGCATACATTGGAGGAAGGATAAGCGAAGAGAAACCATGGATTTCAGCACCAGTTAAGTACTGTATCCATGGTTCCCCGACCATAAAATCTAGACATGGTCCCAATTCAAAAAAAAATTAAGCAAAGTACAAGGCTTATCAGTGAAACGGCCTAAAGCCAATACTTCAGGAAACGCATAACAGAAAAAACACACTGCATGTTTTCTCTGGATCTCCAATACCACTGTGATTATCCGTGTTTTCTAAGAAAACCATATTCTAAAATCTAGCTAAAGTACATTATAACATGCAATGCACTTTCATTTAAACATCTTTGTCCGCATCCCCCTTTTCCCACAAAACTGGCATTTAATATAATTTGGATCTTCACTATCACTGTGACCATCCACGTTTTCCATGTGAAATAGCACATGCAACATATTTACCTTTAACAATCATTATCTTCACCCCCCCCCCCCCCTCTCTCTACCCCCAAAAAAAAATAACAAAAAGATGAAAATATATTGATATCCAATTGAACCAACCTGACGATTCAGATCTTTTGCCTTGTCAGCATACATGCGAGATTCTGAAGTCAAACGGCTAGACATCTGACTGACCTCTGCAAAAAGTTCACATATTAAACAAGTCAATCACATATTACCTACAGAGAAATACCAGGACAACAGGGTAGCTTTTACACACCCCAAATGATTCCCACCGAATGCCCAAAACATTATCAAATGCTTACCAAAGGTCAATACACCCAAAAATTCCAAACCTCAGAAGGAACAAAGATGCTACACAGGTGGGAAATGCAAAATCATGCAACCAAGCAAATGTAATCTGCAAAATGATTTGGCAATTCCAGTTGCCTATTGGTTTGTTAATTTGGTCCAGAAAATTAAGGCAACTGATATCTATGGTGCTGCTTCAGTTGTAAATGAACTTCTGTCAATTCTTTTTTCTCACTGCAGAAATATGCATTTACTTATTAATTGTTTAGTCATTTAGTCTAGCAATAGAATAAAAAATTTTCAACCAAAACTTGAAGACGACGAAAGGAGTTAAAACTGCAAAGCATAACTGGAATCACTCACGGTCCAACTTTTCACCAACACCAAGAACTTCTTGAACATTGCGTGTCATTATCTGGTGTACTTCATAAAGTTCATCATTCAGCTTCGCTATATTCCGTTGAGTTCCCGTGTCTTTGTACAATTTCTTTGTTTTCTGTATAAATGCATCTTTGAAACATGAGGAAGAAAGGAAAATATAAGATATAGCAAATGCAAAATAATCAATATGGACAAAGAAAAAAATGTAACAGGAACCAGAAAGCAAAAGTAAGAAGTATTACCAAACTTTATGAAAGCATAAGGTCTAGCAGCAGTTTCAATTTGACTTCCATTTACACGTTCAAATTCATTCTTAAGGTCTTCCAGATATTGAAAAGCAAGCTTCTTAGGATAAGCACGGTCACACATTGTCAAATAACAAACACGTCCTTCAATTATATAACTGATAGTTGGTGTTAAGAAAACTCCAAATGTCCATAATATTACAGCAGCACCATTTTACCATGAAGGGGGAGTACAACTTGTTTCTAGTTTTCGGAAAAGACAGTTCAAAAGATGAATGAATATCTGCAAATCTCAGTGTCAACTTCAAAATACAACCTTTTACTGCAATGGCATAAATAAAATGTGCCGGAAGCAAGCACCTTCGGGCTCATTCCCAACTTGAAAACTTAAAAGGCAGATCCCAGAGCTGTAAGGTTCAGAATCTAGAGAATGTGGTTGTCACTATGTCAAGACGGAAGTTAAGGGAACACTGTATCTACAGAACATACATTCTCTGCCCCAACATAATGCTATTCAATCACATTCAAGATAGAAATTGCAACACTTAGTGGATTTCCATTATAGGGAGAGAAGAGGGGCATGTGAAAATGCTTTCACAGAAAAAGCAAAAGGATACTGGAAAATGTAAGGGCCAGTCTCAATAGACATTCTAGAAGGATCATTCAGGCCTCCTGAGAGGTTTGTGAATAAGGCTTTGGCCTGCTTCTTGTAGAAATCTGGATCTGGAATATCCCGGGCATCATCTAGCCCCTCCGCTAGGGGAAGGCCATCAGTAACACGAGCAATCAGGGTCAATTTTACCATCTTTCTTCCAGGAGCTGCTGCCTATACAAAAATTGAACTAGAAAGATTATGCTCAAAGACCTTCTATTCATTCTATGTATCAATGGGGAAAAGATGAAAATGCAACAGCTTTTTTGGAATCTTAGAGATGAAAATCAAGAAATTCTTTATGGGATGAAAACTGAATGTAACAAAAAATGCTACCTAAATGTCAAAACCAATCATTTAATTCTTGTGTGCCATTAAAAGTTTAGATTCTTTAGAAAATGATCTACTATTCAGGCCATAAATATGATCCTTAAAGATGCTCAACAAGCACATGAATGCCTGTGCCCGCACACATACAAAGTTCATAAGAAGAAAAATACCTACAATATCAACTACCCATTTCCACACAAAAATGAAAAAAAGAAGCATATATTTAACTTTCATATTTCAATAAAAGCTTCAAAATCATCTGTCATGGAGACCATAATTACGACCCTCAGATAGCAAATGTTGATTTTGTTAGTGTAAATAAATCATGACAACCTAGAAGCAGAAGAAGATCAGATGTCGCAATGATCACAACCCACCAAATAAACATATTTCAGAACAAAAATAATAATAAGACTTTTTTTATCTTTCACCAATACTAGCATGTAAATCATACATGGCAACGAAATTGGTGCATAGCAGCAAAACGATCAGTTATATATAACTTGAAATTAGAGAAGGCTAAAGTTTTTGCAAGTTCACGAAAATTCATATGACATATTCATCAACTCCAACTCTGCAATTACCACAGATAAAATGTAGTTCATATTACATATTCATCAACTAAGGAAATCAACATCAGAAGAGCGGCAAGAGGAAAATTAAATTTGAAAAAGAAAAAAAAAACTTTAATCTAATCACGTATTCAAGAAAAATTAGAAGAGACAAAGGGGAAAAATGCATTGGTATAAATACTTCAAGGTAGCAGTGATGGCGCAACTGGTGTATCCCGATGGTGATCCCAGCGGAGATTGACAGCGTCTCCTGAGTCCGAGAAAGAGAATAAAGTAGGAAGAGGGAGTTTCGGGTTTTTCAAGGCCTCGCTAATAAAAGAAGCCAATTTTTATTCCACATTTAAAGCTCAGCAGAACATTTTTTTGGACATTTTTACTTTTATACTCGGTAAGAAATTCCATTTCATTTCTAAGAGTATGGTAAGTTATTAAAGAATTTACTCTCTTCATTTTAAATTAATTATTATTTTTTATATATACTATATTAAAATTTAAAAACATTAATTATTTTTTCTTACTTTATCCTTAATTAATTAGGCTTATTTAAGTCTAAAATATCACTTTCAAAATATTGGACATATGAATTCATCCAAACATTAAATATTTTAAAAATTTAAAAAAATATTAAAAACATCATTTTATTTTAAATTTTATAAAAATAATATTTTTTAATATGCATAATTTGAAAAGAAAGAAATATTATTATAATAAAATAATCAAAATAATTTTATATTGAATGCTAAATAAAAGACAAGGCAAGAATTATATACAATCATCCCCTAGAACAATGAAATCGATACTTTTATTTTTATAAATGACAATTCTAACTCATTTTCAATAAATTTGAAACTACTCAATCAAAACAAAAAACTAAAAATATATTTGAAAATGAAAATTTGAAATTAAAATATAAACCGAAGGCCATCTAAGTTTTTGAAAACGTAATTAATCGATAATATTATATTTTCTATGATCTTTTTCAGACATTTTATTAGGAATTATGGATCTTGATTATTAAAAATATTAAAAATAAGAATGTCAAAACCGTTAAGCATATCATCCAYTAATTGAATTAATTGCAACTCATAGCAAATATTTCTTTAAAATAAGTTTTTGGCTTCGTTTGGCCGCAAGTTTTGCGGCATAGTGTCATGCCCTATCTGCTTTTCGTAATTRTATCTCTTAGATCACACCAAGAGAATATTACATTATTTTTCTAGCAAGGTTCTAATTTGTAGTTGATTTAATATATGATTTAAATGCAAGATTTATCATGTATCAATTCATAAATAAGTTTGATTCAAAAATATTAATTTATTATATTATGTCCTATGCAGAAAAATAATATTTATATTAGTTCAAATGGAATTTGAATTGAAGGAGATATAGTGATTCATAATCAGATTTTGAATTCAAGGGATTGCAATACAATTATGAGTGCGATTGTTTGATATGATCTCTATATAAAGTTATCGATAATCTTTGTTTTATTAATTTATTATGCTTATTTTGYTAAGATCATATTATACTTAAWTTTATTTTTGYGAWTGTTTAAATTTATAATATTTTCATTATGTCTTAGTCAAGTTGGCAAAGTCATCACRAAATTTAAGTGAAGAAAATAGTGTCATTAAATCGATAAATGTAATCGTATTWTGAATTTCTATGTTAGTTTAGGTTCAATTAATGTGTTTTTAAACTTGATAATTATTTTTAGAATTATATTMTTTTTTGTTAATTTTAAATTATCTTAGAATTCTAATATGACATGTTGTGTAGAATCGAGGACTATATGATTATTATYTATTAATTGYACATTGCTCTCCATATAAATTYCTTTTATTTTYATTTATTTTTGCTTTACATAATTTATTTAATTATCATGAGATTATGTCTACAAATGTAAAAAGAAGTATTATTCAAAATTTTATTATCGTGACCTCTCATATTATAAGTAACTTGATCCGCAGTTTTATAATTCAAATTGAAACTAATTATACAAATAGACGTTAAGATCAATTAATCACATAGATTATAGTTTCCTCTTTTATTTTTTTATCTTCTATGACTTTTTATATTCTAAGTAATGTTATTATTGACAATGATAACAAGATTTATTTAAAAAAATGTAGAGAATATCAAATTAAGAAAACAAAAAATAACATTTATTTAAATGTTAAGAAAGAATAAGATCCTTGAAAAATAAGGTCACTCATTGAGCGTTTTAGAAACTGGAGCGAAATGGAGATATAATCTTAAAATGAATAATTCAAAATTTTGATTAAATGATCTTTGATTATTCAATTTTTTTTTTAACTAGATTAAGGATTTGTTCCCTAAGCTTATTATTATTTTTTTTTTGGTTATTGGTGAAGAAAAATACATTTGAAAATGAAAAATAAATAACTAATTTTTTAACCATCATAAATAAGTAAAATGATTTAAAATAGTATATTTATTTTATTAAAAATAAATTTAATTTAAAATTTAAAATATTTTAAAAAGTAATTGAAAACAAATCAAATAATTTTAAATAAATGCAAAAAAAATTTTTTAATAAGTAAGAAAAAAAAATCAAACCTAAAAGTAAATCATACTAAATAACTGGCATTCAAATGATCGAATACCAAATCAGTGCAGACTATTTTGACTAAATATTTGGGAATGAATGGACCTGGTATAAGTGCATTTTAATTGAAAAATGGTCATTTGGCACTTACTATTATTATTATTTTTATTATTGAAATGCTTTCATTTTTCTAAGGGGCTTTTGGGGTTTGATGGGAAAGTAGTGTTTTTGAAATCTAGTCCGTGCGATTTTTAAGAAAAATGAAGATCATAAAATAACTCGAGTAAAGTTTTTGTGATAAAAAGGACAAAAATTTATATTTTCTTACTGAAATGTTATTATGAAATTAGGCATGTGAGAATGGTGCTTAGGAGCTTAGAATCTCCTTTGGATGTGATATTGAAGACTAATTTAGATAACAAAAAATAATTTAGAATTGAAATAGAAAGATATAAATTTTTAATACAATGAACGAGTCAATATAAATATTTTTTATATGAAAATAAATTTAAGAAATTTTTTCGAATTTAAATGATTATTTTATAATGTAAATGTCATTTTCATTTGTTTAAACTCTACTTTTAACTTATTTTTAACTTAAAAATTATTTTAAGCAGTTTTCCACTTGTTTTCCTTCTAATCTTAACTTACAAAAATGATTGTGAAAAAAAAAAAAAAAACTAATTTTGAGAAGTTACATGCAAGTGCTCTTTGAACTTAATTTTAATGATTGATCAGATTAAAAAAAAACTTTACATTAATTTTTTAAATAAATATTTCAAAATAGTTGTTTTTTCTTTTTTCCGCTAATAAATAATTTATTTGTAAACCCGTTGATGCATTGATAATCCACTTTGAAGAGCCTTAAAATTTTGAGCGCGAAAAGAGCTTCGCGGAAGGGCCGCCAGAAAGCACTAGTAATATCTCGTCCACAATATTTGCGGATTTCTCATCTCCTCCTCCCTACAGTGGAAGGGCGCCGGCAAAAGCTTCGCATCACGGTCTTTTAGAGCACTGGGGATTCAATTTTCTTGGGCAACCCAGATTTGGATCCCGGAAAAGACAAGAAATCTCCAAATCAGAGCAAATTCATATTTTGCGTATGTGCTTTCCTGTGTTTCTCTCTCATTTTCAAGCATCTTTCTATTTCTAGGGTTTGTAGCCAAAAAAATACCTAAATTCAAATTTGGAATTACATAGGTTTTGGACTTTTCTTACTGTTTCTCACTCAAGATTGATACTCAAAAACTGCCGCAACTGGAAATATTTCTTCCTGGAATTCCCGTTTCTCTGGTACTTAGCTGGATTAATTTCAGTGTTTTGCCAACTTTGATGATAAATATGCACTTARAGTCTGTCCAGTTGCCGTTGATTTGTATACCTCTTTTGTATTACTCTCCAATTTCTTTTTTGGGTTATACTCTTTATATGATGAACTTTCTGATGCTAAATCATATGTATTCTTACTCATGCTTCTTAGCAGAAAAAAAAATGCTTGAAATGTGTTAAAAATCTCTGTACTCAGCATGATTTGTTGAAGTGTCTTTTGTTTTATAGTTTCTTTAAGCATGTACTATTGTTAAAAGCTAAACAATTACTAGAACCTGTTTACCGATAGAATTTGCTATTTACTATAGGAACTGAATCCTCTTTTTTTTTTTTTCCCCCCCCTTCTTGGAACATCTCAGGAGAGTTATTGATCTAAAATCAATAGTTTTGAGGAAGTGAATTACAGGATCATTGAACTCTGATGCTGGCCTATTGACTGAAGGCACTATTTTTCTTCTTTTTCTTCTTTGGTGTCTCATAATATGGCCAATTATTATGATATTGATGATATTTTAGCCGAAGAAGAGGTAAACATAAAATAGCCATCTCCGTTTCTTTTTTACTTTGCTTTTTCTAGAAAAGTTATATATTCCCTACTTTCTTTCTTTCTTTCTTTCTTTTTTGTTCTGTTTCTGAAACTTCACTGAATTTTGATACGCTTTTAAATTTTGTTTAAACAAAACAAAAGATGGTCCCAGCTGTCTTCCAGCAGGCTGCAGATGGCGTCGGGCTACTTGATTCTAGCGATGATACAAATAAGGTAATAACTCTGGAAACTAGTGAGAGTGGTCCGTGTATAGGTTTTATGTGGGTATTTTCTGACATTCATATTTCTCATAATTTCAGGTAGGAGCTGGTTCCAAAGCAGAATTACCCTTTTGGCTTGCTCGTGATCTGCACGTGAGAGGAGTGGTTTTGATTGATGTTCCCCCATACTTCAGGAAAGTGTAAGGCTCATTACACTACACTTTGATGCTTTATGCAAATTTAACTGTCCCTTACATCAGTCTTCTAACATGTGCAGCAAAATGGGAGAATCTTTTAAACTGCAAATATGAAGGACGTTTTAGAAGCTAGGCTACTACACAAACTATGCTTCTATATGTTCTTTTGTTCGAATGAAGCTGATTCAGTATACTAGACTTGATGCTTGTATAGTGATTWTATCTGGACTAGCTGTACTGTTTAGAGTTGATCTAGAAGATATTATATCTGGCAATTATATTTATTTCAGGGACCACTTTAGTTATGAAAAGATATTTGATTCAGTTTATACATTTTGCATCTTGTTTCCAGTTCTGATTTTGAAGTTCTTCAAATATTCTACGAAAAAAGAAATGAGGATGTTTAAAGCTTATAATTTTATTTTGTTTTTGTCATGGAATATTGACCACCTTCTTACTGTTTGTTAATTTGCTTCTGTGGCTTGTTCCTCAGTTCTAGAACGCGGAAGGAAATTGGTGCTGATGCTGCACATGTGGATCTAAGAAGTCGGTGCCAATACTTCTATGAATTAGGGCTCAAGATAGCACCATTGTTAGTTTCGTTCCCCTATAGTCCTGTCCTCCAGTATTAAGGAAATTGTGTACTTTGAAAAATGATCGATTCCAATGTTTTCATTTCCTATCATATTGTTTGTCTCCCTCATTCATATTAATTTTCTGGATAAGTAGGGTTGGTGACAAAACCATTGGACCTTTTCTCCTGATTGCTTTCCAGACTAGATATAAGGAAGTTCTCATCAAGGCACATACTACGGCACCTGCAGTGGGTCCTAAACATTTGACACTTCTCACAAATGAAGAGGCCAAATGTGAGATAAACATCTATATTTTATTCTCTCTCTCTATCTCTCTCTCTCTCTCTCTCTCTACATTTTAGGCCAAACTTTTCTAACTTTTACTTTTACAAAAATGTTTTTGTAATCGATTGTTGATCCTATGGCAAATATTTTGAAGTGTACGAGGCTGGCCAATCCTCAACAGCAGCATTTAAGAGGTGGAGGATGGGGGGACCAAGATTACAAAAAGCTTCTGTTCTTGGAAGGAAAAGGAAACCAATTGAATAGCTGCTATGTTTGATCTACTGGAATGAATCTAATTTACAAAAATCATTATGACCAGGCAACCAGATAACTAAACTGAGAGAAGGGCTAGAGTGACATAAATTATAGTATGCCGTGACTGTCTATGAAGAAATGCTTATTTTATCTAATAACAAATAAGCTAAATGTACCATTGGATGACTTCGAAGGTTAATATTTTGATGTAAAATGCATATATATTATATTGATTTCAATTTTCTTTTTGGTGCATGCAATAATTTGTATTGTTTCATGTACAAAAACGAATGTAGCACTTACAAAGCTAAGATAAAAGAATGTAACATCCTAATGTTCCTGATCTGATGCTGTTGAAGAGTCTCTTTTATTGAGATGAAAACTAATACTTGCAAATATCTGATCATTCCTCAATGTTGCAACTAGAGGATCTCCTAGGCTAACTACTCTATTTCTGTTTTGCTTTCGAGCTCTCTTTTTTCAATTTTCTATCTTTCTTTATTTCCACTGTTGTAAAGAAACCATTTTGCAAATATGCACTTAACTTCCTTGGAAGGGAGAGATTTTGCCACGGTTTTTCAACTTTGTCGAAATGACAGAGAGCTTGGATCTAGATTATATCTCTAATTCATGATTTTGTTTTTTGTTATACGCAATGTTTCCTATTGACTTTCTTTTGTCTTTTCAGCTTAGTTTTTCCATTTCTGGTCTTCCACAATTATGAGGAATACAAAGCTATGAGCTGAGAATGAAAATGACCTTAATTTTGAAACTGTTCTGTAAATATGCAGCAACTTCTTTGAAAGAGATGTTGTAATTTTCCTTGACTTTGTACAGAGACTGAGGGCTTGACTTTAACTTCACTATCTATGGTTTATTTTCATTATATGTCTTTAGCTTCTGTCCTTTTTGTCCAGCCAACCTCTGGAGACAAAATACATCCTTTTTCATATTTATCATTGAAAGCTTGTCCATTTAATGCCAGCAAAGCTCTAGATTCTATTTGGCATGCTTAGTAAACTTTTTGATCCTTTAGCTACAAATTTTCTCTCAGTTGAAATATCCAGCATGGAATTCTCATCAATTTGGTATTCTCATTTTGCYCAATCATGAGTCTGGTGTTTCTAATGCCTGGACTTCATGCGTTGGATAAAGCAGCCTTTCCAGTTCCTGATGGTGCTATGCTTCAATTCAAGATTGTGTTATCCTTCTCTATGTGCACATGGTCTTCTTATGCATTTCTTTTTCGTCCTTCACTGGAACACACAGAGCTCAACGCAGGCCATAAATTCCAGCAATTCTATCAACATCTTTTCGTGGTTCTTTCACCAGTCTTTTTCCTTGTTCATCTACTATGAGGAAAATTAAATCGATTTCCACCATGGTTTGTTGTGATTGCCGTTATTGGTTTGATCCGGGTTATCTTAACTTTTGGTGTTGTCTCCTTTCTATTACTAGCTACTCGGTTTTATGATTCCAAGGCAGTAGGAAGCTTTCTGACTGGTTTTTTGGGTCCATTTATCATCTATCCTAACCATACACTTTGCTGGATTCTGTTTACCAATTTGTATTTCTTGGATGGATATACCAAATTCTTCTTACGTAAATACTCAATATTTGTTGTACTTCTAACTCATTGGTACTTTTCACTAGCATCTGTATATGCCTCGAGTCTGTTTCAAACTTTACATCATTGGTTCAAAAAACTTGTTAGCTGCATCAGATTTCATGGCCTACATTTACAGCCACCCAAAAAAAAAAAAAAAAAAAAAAAAGGGTAATGGAAGCTATAGTTGGATTATCAGGTGTTCTTGTAGCTCAGTACTTCACTAGAGAAAATTCTGGTGCTCTTGTGTTGGCTATGGTGTGTTTTGGTGTTTCCTGGTTAGCTAACCTTTTCATGAATCAACCAGCTACTGATTTGGGGATATTCAACTTCCTCATTTTTGCTAGTATGGAATGTGCAGTTAATGTTTTCGGGTTCCATATTTATACATGGTTAGTTTTCGGCATCAGTCTTCTCCTGATCATTGTACGCTGGAACATAGATTGTATCTCACTGCAGTATAGTAGGATGCAAGAAGTTGTCTTGAGGGAATGGAAAGGTTTGGAGCAGTTGCATGATTCAAACTTCCACGTTGTTGAAGGATGCTCCGGCCCGAATCGTGTTTTTGGCTCTGAGGCATTGATCAGATATCTCCACAAAGGGGAACTCAAACACCTGCAGAGAGGAGAAGGTAGCATTGAGTCCAGTTCAAAACACGATCTTTTAATGATAGTTGATGCTTTTGAGCCCTTTTCAGTGAACAGCATCTCTTGCAGCTTACTGGTTAAATAAATAAATAAACAAATACTTTGAGGGATAGAGACTCAAGATTTGAACCGAATTCTTTTAATTTAACTTGATTGATTAGTTATTATTAATATCTTACATTTTGAAACTAACATGTATAGTATATAAAACTAAATTAATATGCAATAAAAAGGCTAGATAAGAATGATGTGCAGGAACGATCACTCATATCACAAAAAATCTTAAACAAAACGGTTACATAAAATAATAACTTTTAGAGGACAAAAGTTGAAAAACTTCTACCTTAACATTACATAGACTAGCTATAAGCCCTAATAGTCTTCGTTGCTAAGAGGCTTCCTTTGACTTCACGAATCATATATGGCTCCACCAAGGTTCTYGACTTTTGTCCCCCCACSGATCATCATTTAGCTGGATTTTGTTCTCACGATTGTATTTATAGGTTATACCAAATTATTCATAGGCAAACTGTTCAATCTTCTAAGGTTGGAGAAATTATATGTCTCGATACAGTGAGGGAGGCAAAGAATTGTTTCTAGTTATTAGGAACACTTATGTGTTGATTCATGTTCTGTAGTAGTAACCAAATATCACTATAGTGGGTAAATAGTCAAACATCTGTGGATTAAACTTGGGTTACTACAATGAGAGTTCTGGATTTCCCGTGGAAAGTTTTAGTAGTGAAGATCGTACAAGCTTTGGAAATTTTGAGGTTGCAAAGAGTCTGAAACCGAATGGTTTACAAGCAACACCACCTCGTGTGTTCTGGAGACAAGTTCAATCCCTAATTCTTCTTTCCTCAAAGTATCAAACACATAAAACGAAAATGACTTTATCAGAAACCTTGATGCATCAAAAACTTATGTATAACACCTAATGCTGATGTACAATTATGCTGCTTCATTCATCAAGGAGAAATGGTTACAAAAGAATTGACTGTACCATTAGCCATGGGGAGTGAGATATTCGGGATCACTGACAATCAGCATGACGCTGACCTAGTTTATCTGGATGTACAACTAATCTTGACATATGACAGGGAAACACCTTCAGCCTAATGGTTCGTCTTCACCATGCGAGTTGTGATATATTACAGATTATTCTCAGTATAGGCAAAAGCACTATAGGCAGCTCTGGAGCAGCTTCCTCCTCACTCTTTTCAGTATAGAAGTAGTTAAAAAGCTCAACATATAGCCCGTTAGGCAGCTTCGTCTCTTTTCAGAAGTTCCTGAAGTGAGAAAACTTCAACATATTAACTTTATGTATATCTTTTCTCTATTTGTTTTAAGTATTAAAGCAACTGTTGAACATGCTCCACTGGTTAATCCAAACAAAATTGGAACAAAATGTGTACATATATGTAGAATACCAATTTAGTAGTAGCAACATGGTGGTGCTGTCTTTCTTTCTTCTCTCGTTGGCACTCTGAGCACCAGGCAGAGAAATCCCTTTGATACTTCCTCAGCTCTCTAAAGATAGAACTGCAAAAGGAGGAAAAATATTTAGAATTTAAAACCTCTTATTGGAAAATCTAGTTTGCTAGCTTTATTTTCCCATTCTCAAGGCAGGACAATTGGACATGAATATGACATCCAAGTCCTAGAAAGTGACCAACSTAGGACTTACCAAGCATTTGTAGTCCCTATAAAATACACAACCAGATTTATGGAATATCTAACTGTGATATCAAGATGAAATGTTTCATTGCAACTCTCCTCATTTGGTTTACCCATCATTTTGCAGTGGCTGTAAACCAAGATACGCAGAAAGGTAGGAAAAATAGGAAAACCTTTCCCCATTAAGGTCTTTAAAAACAATTTACAAGCCGTTAGAAACGACTAATGCTAGGTATACATTTCCCTACTCAAACCACCCCACACTAGCGGCAACAAAGCAATCAAATTTACTTGTCCTTTTTTCCTGTCAATAAAACGTGTAGAAAAACATAAGCAGAAAAAACATGCAGAACATCCATTAACACTAGATACATTATACATCCTTGTTGCTAGTTAACAAAAGATGGGCAATCATGTCTGAGGAACTACTCTCTCTTCAGATAATCATTAAATCTTAATATCTTATCCAAGAGAGGGAATAATGAATAGCATCCATTCTTTTGATTCAACAGAATATGTAATACAAGACAGTCCAGATGATCATTAGCTACCTTGGTTGACGAATCAAGATACTTGTCTGTCACTGAGATCAAGTCATTTAGAGTCAACAAACCATTTCTTCTGCTCGGCAGAGCATTTATCAGGTAAATTCAACTAATGTAACTCAAAAGTGAAAAACAATCCCTTTGCCAAAAGGCATAGAAAAACCATACATGGAACAATGAGCTTCCAAAGTGATACACAAAATTCATCCAATTACCCTTATGTAGAGCTTATATTTTATCTTTATTATCACACACTTGACTGCTAAAACAGTCCTTTCAAGGAAAGCAAAAAAATTCCATTTCCATCAAGGTACACTTAAGTACGAAACCATGAACAATGTCAAAGGTTGAAAATAAGAAGGAAATACAAGAGGTGCATAGATTAGAATTACCTTTAGATTATATTCTGTTTTCTCAACAGAACAGGAACACTTAGGGAAGAAGTCTAGATGTCCATTAGCAAAGCACAACTATATAAACAGTTACTCCCTCTCTACTTCATATTAAATGTCCTAGGTTGACCACACACAAGTATTTGGGAAACATTGAACATGCATAATAAGCTTAATAAGGTTGTAGAGAACCTGCAATTTAATGTATTCTGGTAGTTAATAAAAGTCAAATGAGAATATAGGAACCATGGACCATGTGAACTACTTTTTTACTATAAGATATTAAGGAAAGAAGTATATATAAAGTTTAAACTTTCTGTTGAAGCAGGAAGAAACTGACATAGAATAACAACAAAAGTAGGACATTAAATTCTGGAAAGGAGTCAGTATCTGAGTGCTTTTAAGGCTCTGCAGTTTGCAGAGCAGCTATTAGAATGACTTTAGAAAAGGGAGAAGTGTTTGACAACAACATATTCCTGTTTCAATATTTTCCAGATGACAATAGTCATAGATCAAAATGTACCTTCTGCACCACAGCAATAAATTCATTCTATGCCCATTTGTAGTAGCTCTAGCGCCATGTCTGTGGCGACCACGATGAAGAACAGCACGGCCTGGGACATGGGAGTAATCCAAGATTTCCTACAGATGCACCAAAGCAAAATTATAAGATGCCTTTGACAAGCAAGATTAGAACTACTTATAATATGCTATATAACTAATAAATGGTTCATACCAAGGTTCAAAATGCGGCATATTTAACATGAACATAAACAATAAAGATATATTATTGTTTATGATGCATGACAAATTAGAAAGACCTCAGATGGTCTAATTTGTGCTCATGATAAGCTTCTTTTCTATTTTATTAACAAAAAGCAGAAGCTAGTTAAAAATAGCTTGGTATCAGTAAAGGCTCCTTTGGATGACTGATATACATKACTTATCAGATAATGACAAAAGTATCTCCCACCTCTGGTTGAGTTTCTGTATTTACATGTCTCTCACACCGCACACCACGGAAGAATAATTCTCCACCAGAGAACTGCTTGCCCAAGCACACATTTAATGTRACTTCAGAATCATCCACATGAAATCCTATCAACRTAAAGCTCTTGAAATTCAGAGATCCAAATTCACTGCAATGATTTATCTAACTAAAACAGGTGCATGCAACAAATGGTAATATGCCAATCACTAAACTTACAACAACAGCAGTAGAGACCCAAGGGATTGAAATCACAAATAATCAGCTATCTCGATGCATGGATATAATATTGTATCTTCCAACAACAGCATACAAAGAGAAAGCGGATGTGATAACATACTAAGAAAACTATCTCACAAAAACCGAATCATGTGATATGAAGAGTCAAAAGTTATATAGAATTCCATGAATAATGAGTCTAGCGTGTATGGAGGCTTCTTCTACAGAGAGGGGGTCAGAGAAAGTGAGAAGAAAAAACACCTGAAAAGATGTGGATGGTAAGAATTAGGAACACTACYAAATTCTAGAATTTGAAAGGTTCTGAGCTATCATATTACTGTATCCAGATTTTGCTTATTAGACTTATTAGAACAATGACCTAGCCAAAACCATGTTTGAATTCCAGGAGTCTTAAGTTGACTTTGAAAATATTCATTGCATCACAATAAGAAAATGAGAAAGAGAAGCAAGATAAGCTTGAAAATGATCACAAACCAAGGTCGACATCTCTATCCATTCCATACTCAACCACAAAACCATGATGACTGTCAAGCGTAGATCCACCAACTTCATGAAAGAAAACTGCAACAACATGTTACCGACATATAAATTTGTTCAGCTGGTATAACTCCTTAAAAAATTAACATCCTACACAGCAGATGAATCTTGTACCTGTTGATATAGGTCGTATGAAATCCTCCATCAACTTGTGCAGCATGGTTTCCAGGCCAAAATCATCTAGAACAGCGCCATATTTGTTCATTGTATTTGGCCTCATGATTCTGAACTTTGTCTCATGCACCCATTTTTCAAAATTTTCTACCTAAGCAATCAGAACCTGATAAGAAAATATAAAAGCTAAACTACAAGTAACACGATAAGTTAGCATACGTGATGACAGAACAAAGACAGAAGATACCTCAGCCAACAACATTTCGCAAAAACGAGGTTGCAGCATTTCAAAGACAAAAATTCCTGGAGATGGTTCGGACATTATACTTCTAAAGCTCTCCTCCGTCTTTTCATTTAGTGCATCACGGAATGAAGAGACAAAGAAGTTTGCAGCATGCATAGAGTATAGCTCCCTGTGAAGAGGCTGAAAACCAAAGCTTCTTAGAAGGAAGAAATTACACAATTCAGAATCATGCACTATTCCCAAGGTTATAAAAAGTTATCATAACAAAACCAATTTCACTCTTTTAGCAATTTCTCCATCCCAAAAGAGGCTTTTTTATTGAGATCACAAACTTTATCAAGCACATACAACTGAAATAGTGACAACTTGAGGAGCATCTGAAGATACAAACAAATAATTAAAATCCAATCATTCTCATCTTTCACTAAACTTAGTATAAATCTAGCCCACGTTAACTTGCAAAAGTTAAATGGTTTTCAGGATAGCTTTGAACATGATACAAGAAACATGTGTAAGAGAATGAGGAACTGAAGTTCAACATAGAAAGATGGCACTGTAAATTTTCTTAAGGGTGCCTGCAATTTGTTGTCTCTCATTCTAAGCCAGTGATCATATTTCATACATACTTGACATGGTTGAAGTCCAGATATTTTGGTAATCTTAAAAAGTTCGTAGTTTCAGAATTTCAGCTTGTTTGGTGATGGAGATATTGCAATTGGTTTAGAAGTCCGGCCCTATTTAAGATTTCTAATTGGGTTCTAGAACTATCAGAAGCCAAATCCATGGGTCCTTGTAGTAAAGATCTACAAGTAGTTTGAGACATGAAAGGGTAGGTGGGAGGAGGGTGAAATACACTTCACCGAGGTGAGGTGATTTGTTTTATTTTCTTTCTTGTTTGGTATGAGGAGGGGAGGAGGGAAAAGAGAAGGTTCTGATTACTATATATTTTTCTTCCTTATTCCCTCTAATGTAAATACTTTAAACTAAATAAGGCTATTTTTGTCTTTATTGCACTTCACCTACTCCAACCCCTTCAATCTAGGAGGAGAGGAAATGTTGATGGAGAAGAGTTGTAATACCCCTGGTTTACTTTCCCTAAACATCTATGTTCCAAGAAAAATGATATAAAAGGGTCATTTACCTCCACTTCACCTCTTTTCCTTCAATTTTACAACCCTACCAATTTGGTTATTTTGGTACACAGTGTTCTTAAACAAAACTAAGGAAATTTTCACTTTCACTGTTTCATGTCTAAAGTTACCTGAACCTCATAAGGACCCAGCCCACCAAAAGAGAGAGGGGGAAAAAAACTCAACCAGCCCAACAAGATTTCACTTGACCCTCTCTTCATGATTTCCAGCATATTGTGGCTTTCAAATCTAGGTTCAATCATATATTTTTAGTCTTCCACTAATACCTGTTACAAACATTCCTAAGATTCCTACCCTCAGGTTAGAAAACCCCCTGATAATATTCAGATTCCAATTCTAGTCTGTCAACTTGTTAGAAGAATGACTACTTGCTGCTTCAATGAAGAAAAAAATACTGCAGCTTATATAAAAACAAGCAAACTCATATTTCATGTTAGAAGTCCCGAGAAGACTTCAAGCGCCACAATCTAAACCATCAACCATCATTGTAGTCCACCAATTGAAATATTTACCTTTTGGTAATTTCCGTTGACGCCTCACAATATTGAAAAAAAAACGCATTTCTCTTGCACAATGGTCACAGTAAGTTCAAAAYGATGCTGAAGAGTTTCACCAGGAAACTTACCTGATAGTTTGATATAATCTTCTGTCTGTACTCTCTGTGCTTCTGCATCTGTTAAAAAACAAGCAGTCAGAAGCTCTAGAGTGTAATTTGGCCAGAAAGATACATTATGTATAGGCTCTGATAAAGGAAGAAAGAGAGCATGTTGGTAAAGATTGTGAAATTTACTACAATACCATGTGAGAGGTTAGCTAACTAGAAGCATGAAAAAGTTAGGTAGCTAGGGGGATTAAGGAAGATAAAGCAGCAAAAAAAGAGACATCAAAGATTAAATTGGAATGTAAGAAGTTTTAAATAATAACCTACTAAAAAATGGGAAAGCATTGGCCACTCATCCATCAAGTATTATGTAAACTATAACTTCATTTTACTAGACTACTCCCTTTGAGACCATCTTTCTTTTCTGGTYCATGCAAAATAAAGTCCACTCCCTTTGGTATCTTGTAATGAAATTTGAGCAGGATAATTGGAGACTGGAGGTAGAAGTTAAAGTCCACTTTCCTTGACCCCAATGTTCAACCTCAAACTATCCTTCGTTTTTACAAAATTTATACACTCACAAAGATAGTAGGCCCTCAGGTTTACCACTTTCTCTTTGAAGCAGTACATATGTTCCAATCTTCTTGACCATTCAAACGAACATTCATTTGAAAATGTACAATCCTTCATCACATTTTCCACCTCATTATACTTAATCCCGAGAGGAAAAAACAGAAAGAGGAATAATCTCTCACCAATCCTATCTGATAATATATTTCAGGACAACTCAAAATGAATCCTCCCTTCTACTATGAAGCCCAATGAAACTGGCATGCTCACAAGCAAGAAAGGTTTCCTTCATTAGAAATGCTTCAAATGGCATCTTTATGATCCTTCTATTAAACCAATTAATAGAGATTTTGTCTTCCTGGTTTCTGCCGTTTCCTTCATAAAGTAAACATTTTATTTGTTTCGATTTGATAAGTAAACCAACTTTCTATTCTCTTCAAACCAAATAAATGAATTCAAATGAGCAGCTAAACTCACTTCGAAAGGATCCCTAATGCAAGATCAGAGACTAACATGGTACTGCCTGCTAAGAGACAATCTAATGAGCGCGGATCAAATGTACAAATTTCACAAAATTCTCTATTATCTCACTTTGCTTGGCTCCCTTACCATACCAGCAATCCATTGAAATCCCTAACCCTACATAATCAAAATAAACATTTGATCACAAACACATGCGTGTGAAACAAACTTTAGTCCTTCCTCTCAAAAAGATAATTTCAACTTTAGGGCTTAAAATCACCCATCTGCAGGAGCAAGTTCTATTGGTGCTGTCAATCCCCTCCCATCCATTTCAAAGAGGCAAAGAGAGAAGGAAACAGAAGAGAAAAGGTAATAGTAATAATAATTAAAAAGCATGCATGCAGGTCCTCACCATATTTTTAATCTAATTTCTCACCTTCCTCCCCTGGAAAATACATGTGAAACATGTAAGCGTACATTCATATAGGCGGACAATTTATATTTTCCACTTCGGCGCAATATTTAAACTTTTTCGACTTCCCCAACTCTTCTCTTCATCGGATTGTCCAAACTCTCCTCATTTCACATACTCATTTCCCACATTACAAGCGGACAACAAGATCCATTCACAGAAGAACACAATTTTACGTAAATGATTACTTACGCGATTGCGCTCGCCGTCAGGGCAGTACCGCAGGAGGAGTTCGCGGATGTAATGGACCTTCGTGTCGCGCGACGAATTGAGAAGAGTCGGAGGCAAATACTTCTCCAAGTTGCTGAAAAGCAGTGGACTAAAGTCCAATTGCAAGTCCTCATAGTTGTCAGGCTTGTGGTCAGTGTTGGGGTTCAATCGCAGACGGTTCGGTGAATGCATCGGATAAGGCGCAGGAGGAGGTGGAGGTGGCAAAACAACACCGTTCCCATTGTTGTTGCTTACATTTCTCATTTCATTTCCCTGGGCAGCATTTGAAGGTATCGTCGCCGGAGCTTGAGGCTCGCTTCTCCGATCTCCGGCTCCTGCGTCTGTCCCATCCTGTGACATAGCTCTCAGAATTGTAGTGTATATTATGTCTCTGAGAATGGACGGAGATAGTGGACGGGCAATGCGGGAAAGGCAGAATACTATAAGGGCATTTTCAACGGTGATGAGGGTAGGGTTTCTAGTCGGGGATTTTCAGTTTCAGCTTGGGTTTTGATGGAGGGAATGATGAAAGACATGGTTAGGGTTTGGTGTTGCCAGGTGGACGAAGCTGACGTGTGAAAATGTCTATTTTTTTCCTTTTTTTACACCTAATGATTAAAAATCAAATAATGAAAAAGCAAAGATGATAAAAAAAATTAAATGATTACAAAATAATAAAGAGAAAAAGTAAAAATGTAAAATAAAGAAATTAAACTAAAAAAAATTATATGATTACAAGAAAATACTTTTCTATGCGTTAATATCACAACAATTTAAAGAATTTTAAAAGATAAAAAATATTAAAAAATTATATACATCGATAAAGGTCAAAAATATATTATAACAAACTTTCAAGATATCTTATTAGTTTAGATAATTTTTCTAAAAAACTATTAGAAAAAAATTTTAATGCTTGCTGCTTCTATAAAAAAATGTATTTATCATTTTTGCATTCTGCAAAAATCACAAACATATAATTAATATYTTACAKTTTACAACATAACAAGGAAATAGAACAAAAACTAGTAAGTTCCGTAATATTATATGCAATGAATATACTTATTTTTCTATTTTTTATTTGTATTATTCTTTTTCAAATTTTATTTCAAGTAAAAAAACATTTGATGATGTGGACAATGTGCACGTCATTGACGTTGTGTGATCTATATTAACGGATGCATGTAGATGTTCATTATCAAAATTATGACGTGTAATCACTCCTACCGTGTTACTCAAATTTTACACGTCATGTTGTTATTAAATTTTCAAATATAAGTGTCCCACATCATTTAATTTACGTGATCAAATCATAATATGACATGTGAAAATGTAAATGATTAGAATTCAAAAGTGACTTTCAATGATGAAAGATCACGTACAAGCATTTTTTTTTCTCTAAAGGATAACAATGTTACGATATTGATGTGTCATTTTACTCAATTATTACATTTAATATATTTCTTTTTCTATTTTAAATTTTATTTTTAAAATTTTATTTATAAGAGAAAAATATTTGATGATGTGGACAATGTGTGTGTCATTGATGATGCATGGTTTACTAATAAATTGATGCATATAGATGTTCATAATCAAACCTATGAGTTGTAATGATTCCCATCATATTACTCAAATTTTACACATCATCTTGATGTTAAAATCCTCTAGATATCATGCTTTGCGTCATTTAAGTTATGCGATCAAATTATAATATGACATGTGGAAATGTAAATTAGTAAAATTTCAAAGCGACAACATTCAAGGATGAAAGATCACATGATAAGCATTTTTTTCTCTCTAAATGATAATAATGTCACGATATTGAGGTGTAATTTTACTCTATTATTGCATTGACGTTAAATCTCAAAATTATAAAACCCTCCGATCTAATTTAACCATGTAATAAAGATGTCAAAATGAAATTTTAACAAAAATTAAACATCACTAAGTAGTGCATAATCAAGATTGAGTCATTGTGTTCCACTTGTACATAGTGGTAACCACCATGTTAAGCTTAGTCGGGGTGGTGTGTACCGCTTTGTTCGTGTTCTGTGAAGTGAATTATATTATTGTATACGGTACGAATGGAGTGGCATATGCCATTCCACTCATAACATGTTGTGGTTATAAGGTAAAACGAGTTTAATCAAAATTTAATATCTTAATCAACTTGTTGAGAAATTTTAACAAAAATAAGAATAAATTGGAAGAATCAATATAATATTACGATTAGAAAAATATAAAATTGATATGACAAGAAAAAAGGAAAAAAAATATTTTCGAGAAATATTTATTGAATCATTTAAAGCTAAATCGTTGCATTTTGAAGAACACAAATTTTTACAAAATTTAAATATCAAAGAGCATGTCCAACCTAGATCCCTTGCACTATTCCTGACATTCACCATTTTCCAAGTGTTGATAATAAGTAGAACCATGAAAAATAATATTTTAAAGTTTTAATATCATTTCTGAAAAAGAAGTAACCTATGATAGAAAAGATTAAAAGGTTTTATCAATATCGTTGGTTGCCAAACTAATTATGTATTTGATTATATAATTGACGAATTATTGTACCACTATATCTTTATATTTTACATGTAGATTAATTATTTTTACATTTAATTGACTTTTTATTATCCTATATAAATTTACAAAGAACTTATTTAAAAAGTATTTCTGCCATTAACAATCAATTGTCTAACAACTATTTACACAAATCTCTTGTCTGCAAAATATAATAATTAAATTTGATAAGAAATTGTTAGAGTCCATGAAATGTTCAAGTCAAGACTTCAATCCTTTTTCGATGGCTTCGCAGCTTAATCTCGGAATTTAAATTCTTTGAAATTTTTCGAGAACTTTTTAACTTGATCTCAAGATTTGAACTTATTTGGGATTTGAMGAGAAATTTGGTGTTCTTTCTTCTAAGCTTCTCTTAATATGAATTTATGGATCTCTCAATATATACTTGATTCATCGAGCTTTGATTTTCATTGGTTAAACCTTGTTATCATTGATACGTGTCATCATTTTATTGGTCGAGATGTCACATATCCCTCAATTTAATGTGAGTATTTAAAATTAACTTTTAATTATTTAAATAGATTATAAAATTTTAATTTAATAAAATTTTTATATCTATTTTTTGAAGTAAAAGAAAAACTTATTGCAAGATTCACCAACTTCCAAACATACAAATTATTTAAGGAAAATTAGCGATTTATGCCCCAATAATTGTACAATTCTTGATAAACGTCCCTAAACTTTATTTTACTTATTTACGTCCCTTTAACAATTTTAGTTCATTTATTTCTGCCAATCACCGTGGTAGGTGGCTATTTTAGGTGTCCTATTGCAYGTGTCTATTACATGTCCATTAAGTAGAGGGTAAAAAAGTCAATCTATATATATAWAAGGAAAATTAATTATTTATGCTCCCGTAACTATATCATTTTTTGATAAATGACTCTTAACTTTAACTTTACTTACTCATGTCCCTTAACAATATTTTTTGCATTTATTTCTCACCACTATATTTTTGTGGATTTATTTCACAATGGTGGGTCTGTTGGGACTACTCTATTCAGGAGAAATCGATGAAAATTGCAACAAAAAAAATTGCATAATCCAAATTCTTTTGGGCATCCCAGAAAAAACTACAAATCTAGTATTGTTCATTGTGTAATTTTTGCCATTTTCATCTCTTATATTTAATTTTTGTTTTAACCATATAAGCAATTTTGATTGTCCCATTGCATTGAATGCATCAACAAAAAATAGTCGTATAATGTCATGCAAATTCGGCCTTTTGAATAGCACTCAAAGCCCTAAAACAAGCAATTGAAATTCTATAAGACCATCAAACATAAGACATAAGCCAACAGTAATGTAACATAATACAATTAAAATGTCATAAGCCATAAACCAAAACACGCCAGTCATAAGCCAACTGAATATTTGACATTACAATATTATCACATTAGCTACAACTTAATATAATATATCAACCCTTGCAACGTTATCATCCCTTACATTATAAAAACCACAATCATTCATAAAAATCACTGTCATTTCATACTTTCATTAACCATTGTACCTTCTAAAACTAAGTTAAAAATATTAAATAAATACATGTTTTCCAACCATTCAACAAAATACCTATTTTCCAGGCATTCAGTAGAAAATATAAGTATATCTCCCAACAATCTATAATCCTAGAACAACTTCAATTTCCATTTGACAATCAATCAAGGCCTCATCCTAATATGCATTTTCCTCCATCTCTTAGCCATATAYGTTTGGCATGTTTGCTTGTTATGACCAGCCACGCCTCTGTTCTTTTGTTGGATCTCCAACTGGACACGTGGGAGTTTCAGCTGTTGGATGATTGCTATCAACAACATTTCTTCATTTTCAAATTCTGCAAGTGCAGTAAATTGATCATCTCTCACCTAGAGCAGAAAAAATAAACAATTATGTTTAGCAACATATATAGTGTTCTTCATTTATCACTAAGTAAAGCAACATATATGTTTAACATAAAAAAAAATTGAATTATCGATCAAAATTTAACTTCTTCTACTGTAATTAGGGTCTTAGCTACAAGATTTTGAATATTTTGTAATTGAGAACTTCTTGTAATCGTCACATGCAAGAAAATAAGTAAAACAATTATCATTCAATAAAAYAGCTGAATATAATTAGGATTATGCATAAGAAGGCAGTCTTAAGTAAACATACGCTTTACATTTGAGAAAGAATTTGGTCAATGAAATTTATCTCTTCATTCTCATTTGCAGGATTATGAATGTTAATGTTCTAATGCAAATCTTCATTGTCAAATGCAACTTGACATGTCCTTCTATTATGACTAACGTTGCCACATCTTCTGCATTTGTTCATGCTCATTGTCATTAAAACATTTTGTCCACTCTATCATCACTAGGATTTTGCCCAATATCTTCCTCATTTCCATTCTCTTGTGCATTGCTCATTTGACAAGTTCTTGAATTGTATCCCTTTTCCCTACACTTTCTACATGTTAGTGGCCCACTTTGTGCCCTCCTAACCTTGACTTGTCTATTAGAAGAAGAGATACATCCCTAGTCACGTCCTCTTCTCCTTGCGGATTTTGGCCTACCAAGCAGTTTTAGCCATTTGGGAGGTAGAAGTGGTTGTTCATCTATTCTAAGCCATAGATTTGTGCCACTTAGAGGATTTACAGCTAGCTCATAAGCTTCAAGTATGTTGAAATGTGGTAAACCTCATTAATGTATTGCTCAACTTCCTCTCCCCTATGCAATAGCACTCACTGCATGAATACATGGAATACCATACAATTTCCATTCTCTACAAGAACAGGTCCTAGCCTCCAAATCTATTGCAAACATATCACCCCATATTTGCTCAATCTGATATTTTGCACTCCCAACCCCTCCAGGTATGAACACCATAATTTTCTTTCAATTTCTCTACATATTTCATGATTCTTGGGACATACAACCCATTTTTTTTTTTTTTTTTTTTTTCATCCACTCTCTTTTCTCCTCCTGCCTTGTTATTAAGTATGTCATAATATTTTCTAACATGCGAAGTATAGGCATTGATCTAGCATGCAAAATAGTTGAATGAAAACTCTCACAAAGATTGTTGAGCAACATATCACACTTTGTGTATGTTTTAAAATGTGACTTAGATCAATGGATGTGAGGAACGAACTAACCACCTATGAGCATCCTCATCTAAGGCTTTCAAAGCTACCATGTAATCAGCAAACCTGTTTGGGTTTGTAACGGTAGCACGTGCCCATTATTGTTTTAAGGGTTGCTCAGGATAGAGTTTCTTAAAGTTGTTTTCTAGGTTTCTAACACAGTGTCTATGCTCTATCCTAGGCAATAATTCCACAATAAATGGAATCAAACCCTGCATTTGACATACAAAGAAATGTCGACGATCAGTACTATCAAATTCAGAAGGTAYTGTTTACATTAATCTCTCGTTTGTAAAATAATAATAGGAAAAATAAGAGAAATACATAACAACGAATTAATTTTATAAATTTGATAAGAAAGTGTTACAATCTCCGAAACGTTCTCAAGTCAAGAACTCAATCCATTGATTTTCTCTTTGAAATTTTTCTCGGGATTTGGAGAGAAATTTGATGCTCTTTCATCTAAGTTTCGCTCAAAATGAACTTCTAGTCCTAAATATGAATGTCTAAACCTCTTCCTTTTCGACCTCTATTTATAGGCAAAGCGAATTGATTTAATTGGTCGAAGTCCCATCTAGAAGTGATGTGGCATCACTTGATTCGCAAAGCTGCATCCTTGATTTCAATTGTCTGAACCTTGTCATCCTTTCATTAGTCAAGATGTCAAATACTCTCCAATTTTAATAGAAKGATTTAAAATTGACTCTTAATTATTTAAATAAGCTATGAAAATTTAATTTAATAAAATTTCTATATTTACAAATTACCCCCGACAACTTGTTAATGGCTACAACTCAAAGATGGATCTCGAATGGACAAGTTCCAAATTGATTTACGCAATTTGGGTCAATATTGCTGATCCAATTTGGATTATTTCCCTTAAGCCGTCTTTAAGATATTTGGGCTCCCTTCATTTTTCAAATATTGGACTTCTCTTTTTTTCTTCAATTTGTTGGRTTTTCTTTRTTCTTCAATTTGTTGGGCGTCCTTTTTTCTTCAATTACTTCTCACTATCTTGTCAACTTTGACTCCTTGGTAAGCTCCTTGTATGTCTTATCTCTTGTCCCAAATTATTTTCTTCATACTTGCCACGTTATTTTTACATGGATGATTTTTTATTGTTGATGCAGCCTCTGTTCTTCCACTTGAGGAATTTCGAGAGACACCTCAATAAAAAATACCTATATATCTTTAAAAGATAAAAAATCATGAACATCTCTTTTCTTCTTTTACCAGAATCAAATGATTTTTTCTTCTCTTGCTTTTTATCCTTTTTCTCTTGCGTTTTTTGTTTTTTTCCTTTTACTCTTGCTGCTTTCTTTTTGTTTGCTTTTGTTTTTTTTATTTGCACTCTTTGTTTTTTTTTTTTTTTTCTTCTTTTCCCTCTCTCCCGTTGCTTTCTCTTCTCTGTGTTTTTTCCTTCGTTATGGGCCGGCTGGTAGTGCGGCCCAAACCCAGCAGCCCATCTTTTTTTTGGTTTGCTTTTCCATATTTTCSACTCTCCTCACTTCGTGGGCGAGCTGGAAACGCAGCCGAACGTAGCTGCCCATTTTTTTTTCGGTTTGCTTGCCTTCGTGGGTCAACTGGACCTGTGTAGCGCAGCCCACTTTGTTGTTGTTTTTTTATTTTCTTTTCTCTGTGGGCAAGCTGGGAGTGGCCCAGACCCGGCAGCCCACCTGCVTGCCTCTGCCCGTCGTTATTTGCGTCAATTTCGCCGGTGGAAGCACGGTGGCGGCTTCAAGCGCTGCAGTGGCGACCTTTGATTTATGACGGCTACGTCCGGAATTTGCAGCGGCAAAGAATCGTTTCTGCCTTCTGTTTTGCGGTGGCCTGGACTTCTTCGCGGAGGACGGCGAGCAGTGGCGGTGTCAACGAAGAGGAGCGGCGACCCTGACTTCGCAACAGGTAGTGATGAAGAAGTCGGCGACGGCGACCGTAAATCCATATGTGTTTAAGAGGCCGGCTATTGATCGCCATACTTTTCTGCCTTCTGTGACTTTTCGGAGTAGTTTCCTGTGCATTATTTTCAGCAGATTCAAGAAGCACAACTCCAGGACAGTCCTGCCTTCTGTTTCAATTAGAGCCAAATTGTCCACAACTTTCAGAACCCCTGTTGCCACTTCATCAAAGTTGGCTTGAAGGACATTGGATATTTGCTCATAGGACAATCTACTGTTAGCATGCAAAAAACACAGCTGTCACCATTTGAATGAGGGTAGACCAATTAGTTGTGCAAATTATTGATATGAAAGTCAGCTCCGATCTCTTCAACATCAACATTGACGCTACCAATTGCATGCGCAGCATTACAAACACCCATTCCACGCTTTATTCTCTACACATCTTAACCAATTCGTGAACTAGGATCACAACACGGGGCATAAATATAGTATGATCAATAATTGCAAGGCGAATTTTTTCCACCATTAGCTTTACACCTGGCCAAGCCTTTGCGAAACTCGTCTATGATTTCCTTGTCCGAATGGACGGGGAAGGGCAGTTGAACAACGATAACAGAACCACTAGCACGGGTGACGTAGACTTCGTGGACTTCTGAACGGCTTGGCAGGCGCAGTGAATCATGCCAAACAGCAGCCCTTTTCTGGACGTGGCCGTGAACAAAAGCCCAGCATACTTGTTGAAGGACGATGGCCACGCTGTGATTGCGTTGTCGACGATAGAAACCTCATCAACGTTTACGACATTAATGAGCGACTTAATATGAGTGCGAGAGTGAAGGATGCTCTTTTGGAGGCGGTTGAAGAAGAAATCATTGGGTTGTTGGAGGAAGTGAAACTGCCAGCGTCTTTGAGCCGCGCTGATGGAGACGGGGCAGCTGCCAAAGTTGCCGTTATTAATTCGGACATGCCCAGTTGGTGATGAGCAGATTCTCGGCAAATTTTGGAACGTCAAACGAAGGGCTTATTGTGGATTTTGTTGCTCTGGTAAAGTTTGAGGGAATCTGGTATGGGCTTGTTGGACCTACCTTTTGGGACTCTCCTCTCCATTTTTTAGCAGAATAGGTTTGATGTTGGAGGCCTACAAATTGAGGCCTACCTTTTGGGCTTATTGGGCCTACCTTTTGGACCTACAACATAATCTGGTGTAGGCTTTGATTTGGAGGCCTACAAGTTGTTCTCTAGGGGTCCAACAGAGCGTCTATGCTCTATCCTAGGTAGCAATCCCTCCCTAGCTGGAATCAAACCCTGCATTTAACATACAAAGAAATGCTAACGATAAGTATTGCCAATTTAGAAGGTATTGTTTACATGAAATATTAAATTTTTATTTTTATGGTAGAAAAGATTTGCAAAAGTTTCGACARGTCTACCATATAATATCAACATATGTCCCCTRTTCACAAGAAAAAAACAACAATCAACTACAACCAATACTCCATCTTATAGAATGAAACTATTATTAATCCCCAACAACTCCAATCATCAACAATCAAGAAAATATTCCTTTAGTTACACTTGAAAGAATAAATCAATAAAGAAATAAATAATAAAACGAATAAACCCATAAATAAAGGTTGCTTTATCTCATGTTTCCCATTATTCAACAAAAAATWATTTAAAACAAAACTCCTGCGTATTAAGCCTGCAGCATGCGATCTCCACGCACCATCTGGCTAATCATCACATGAAATGTAAAATGAGAAAAATGAAATAAGATATAAAGCTCAGTAAGCAAATTTCATGCATAAATGCATGTATCATGCATTGTATGTCATGAGTTTTTAAAAATTTTCACTTCCTCAATAGAACTTTTCGAACGTTTCCATTTCATCAAAAATTTTCCAAAAACATCCATTTCAAATTGTGAGCTTATTTGGTGTATCGCCTAACCATTAAACTCTGCAGTAGACAATTTTTATTTGGAACCCGATCACATTCTACCGATAGAACCGCGAAGCGGTTAACATAACTTAATCTTTTCATGAACATCACCTCCTAAGAGGTGAATAATACATGAATTCCTACCCTACAAGAGGGTTAAGTCGGGTGCACTGATCCTCCGCGCTCCATTTCCAACTCGTGCTTTTCGTGTCTAGGTTTTACACCCTTTTTTAAATTTTTAACATTTGAAAATCATTCAACATAAAAATCACATTTTTTTCAAACTTCATTCCTCAAACATTTGCTTTTCCAAAATTCTTTAAACATTTACTTTCTTAGATGCATGAATATGCCCATGCCAATGAATTGTGCAAGCTATTGCAACTACATACTCATGATCATACACCACATGAACTCTGAATTTAAACCTTCCAACATGTCATCAAGTAATAAAATTTACATACTTGAAATAAAATCATAAATTACATCACATAAAAGCAATTCAGTTATAACCACAATATTTATATAATACAATTAAAGAGAATATAACAATGTATTTACCTAAAGTCGTTAATGAAACAACTTTAATTTAAATGCAAAGCAGAGTCCCTTGGCTGCCCACAACATTAATGTGTCAATTATCCTAATTTAGCTACAAAAGAATGCTCATACCAAACCTTCTAAATATTTCCTACTATAAATCTAAAATTTAMTATTAGATGCATAAAATAAAAGTCTTTGGCTAAGATGAACATGTAACCGATTATTTACTTGAAATCATGAATGCCAAACCCACCTATCAGGGTTCTACAGATCAGGGTTTCACAGAGTTTGAAGGTTCTTTCTTTTGTTTTTCTTTTTTTGCTCAGTTATACAACTCAAGTTATATAAAGGATCTAACTAAAAACTATCATATTTTCTTATCCATATTCTCTTTATCCCTTAAATAATTATCGAATTCAAATGAGGATTCATATGCTCTGGAACCAGGTTCAGTTACATAAATTACTTCTTACTTGTTCTTCTTTTATTGGTAAATATCTAACTCAGATCACCAACGGTTCTTTCAACCATACAACAGCATACCCTTTAATGACACGGAAGACCACAATGAACACCGACTGATACATCAAGGACATACATACATTAAAGAAAATTGCAACAGTCACCATTACAATACACTATGTCCAACTAGTAATTTAAAGATGTCATATTGCACATCTTGCATCTAGAATTCGCCTGCCTGAATCTCCCTAAAGGAACACTACTGATCTCACACAAGGACAGTGCGTGATTCAGAGAAAACCACACAGAATGCAACTCAGAAATCATTCGACTAAGCTAGACAAAGTCGAGAGTTCACCTTGAATTAGTGTCAACAGAAGAGTACGTAGGCGAATTCCCATGGTTTGGTCAGCCAGTGGCTAGCTCCAATAATCTGCTCTTCATCAGCAATGGACCGCAGATCTGAAGAACATGCTCGGACTGCAAGTAACAGTAGCAACTGGTCATGGTACTGCGCGAACTGTCGACGAGTAGCAACTGGTCGCGGCAACGAACTGAGCAGCTGCAAGCTCTAGCCAAGCAGCAGCACGTGCACTGGAACATATCATGGTCGGAGCTGTAGATTTGGACAAGACGATTGGTGATCTGGTGCCAAGCAGTGAATCGATATGGACAAAGAGTACAGCAATCAACTCACGGTTAACAAATGAGGAAAGATCTGAGCTAAGCAGCGGTGGGTCGATGGCAAGCAGGACCAATCGGTGAGCAAGGAAAGCTGCAACAAACTTCCAGCAGCTCCGATCGTCGTCGTGCGAAAGACGAGGGGCTAGAAGAGTGGCAAGCAATGGCCACTCATGGTGTGCAAGCTCCGGCTTTGGCCAGCAGCAATGAGTGATGGTGACGGCATCGGAAAAAAAAAAAAAAAAAGATGAGGTCCCGGTGATAGTGAGTGTGTGAAGATGATGTGAAGGAGATGGGGCGGCATTCATAGATCTCCAACCTGATTTTCTTCTTTCTTTTTTTTTTTTTAAATTAGACTTGGACCCTAACAAACTCCTTTTGGGCCTCCTTATCCCCTAACCATCCAAGCCCAATAAAATTAGAGTCTACAGGTTTTCTTTTGGGTCAAAACCAAACATAAATCAGTTTTAGGTTTCGAATAAGAAACAAATGGACTCTAAATGGGTCAAGCCTAAATTAATTAAGTAAAAATACTAATTCAATTAGCACGATAAATTTCATAAATAAACGTACTAATACATCAATGCACAAATAAATAATAATTACATAGATGAATTATTTAAATTCTAATTGGCACATCGAGCATTATGGCCTCCAAATCCTTTCGTTGCAAAATAACCAAAATCACTAAAAATCATGATATTAAATAAATCAGTGAATTGGAATAAAAATTTTATGATAATATAAAATTTGTGAAAATTGAAAATTAAAGTTCTGGGTATTACAATGAATCTCTTATCTGCAAAATAATAGTAGGAAAAACAAAAGACACGTGTAACAAAGAATTCATCGTATAAATTTGATAAAAAAGCCTTACAATTTATGAAATATTCTCAAGTCAAGAATTCAATCCGTTGATTATTCTCTTTAGAATTTTTCGAGGGCTTTGAAGCTTGATCTCGAAATTTGGAGAGAAACTTARTGTTATTTCTTCTAAATTTCTCTCAATATGAATTTTTGKACCCCTTTATTTTATGTTTTGGTCTCTATTTATATGTAAAGCGAATTGATTTGATTGATCGAAGTCTCATCTAGAAGCGACGTGGCATCACTTCATTTGCCGAGCTGCATCCTTGATATCCTCCTAAAACTTTGTCATCTTTGACACGTGACAACCTTTCATTGGTCAAKATATCAAATACTCCACAATTTTAATAGAAGGATTTAAAATTGGGTCTTAATTATTTAAATATGTTATGAAAATTTAATTTGATAAAATTTTATATCTACATGTATAAACAATAAAAGAAAATTGAATTGAAACTAAATTAAAGTGGTGGATTTTTTACCTTTTGTCTATCCGACATCATTGTGCATTTCTCTTGTTCAAAAATACCCAATTCTTCAATCAACCTCTCCAGAAACCATTTCCAAGTTTCTTTGTTCTCAGTTTTAGCCACCAACACAACTCGAGGGTAAACTAAGTTGTTGGCATCAATGCCAGCTACTGTTAGCAAAATCCCTGTATGTGGACTTCTTAAATGACAACCATCAAGACATATAACATTTTTGCAACCCCCCTAAACCCCAATTTTAATGCAACAAGTGCCAAATAGAATCTTTGAAATCTTTGCTTTCCTTTTTTGTCAATTCCATTGGACATTATCACAATGTTTTCGGTAGCAACATTTCTCAATTCCTTTGTATAATCCCACAATTTTGCGTATTGATCTTTGTATTTACCCTCAATCATAACTTTAGCCAAGGCCATAGTCCTATTAACCTGGTCCATAGAAATGTTATGATGCATCTTTTCTATGAATTCACCCACAGTTACCCCTTTTGTTGATTTAAAATCATCAATGTATCTCTTTACTAAGTAGGTTGGACCTACACTTCTTGTATTGAAACTCTCCCCCACTTGTGCTTTGACTGAAGTGATTTAATTTTCCAAGCTAGTATAGCCTTTAACTTGCTACCATGAATCCTCCAAAAACAATTTTTACCATAAAAATTGTCAAATATTCTATCATGTTAASTTTTTTTTTGAATTTAATCAAATGGCCATGTTTGATTTTGTGTTATCTAACGACATCTTTSAACAATTCTTGTGTTGAATATTATTTCCACCTTGAACAATTCTCGGACACCCTGGGCACCCAGCGGAGGTTTACGCCCGAGGCGCGCACCGGGGGGTCCCCGGCACATGGCCCGGCCAGCCTCCGACACCCTGGGCACCCAGCGGAGGTTCACTCCCGAGGAGCGGCGGGGGGGTCCCCGGCACTTGGCCCGGCCAGCCTCGGACACCGTGGGCACCCAGCGGAGGTGCACGCCCGAGGCGCCCGCAGGGGGTTCCCGGCAACCGTCGTGCTGGTGCCCCTAGCCGGTCGCCGCTAGCCATGAGCACCCCTCCTCTCAAGGTAGCATGAGCTACCGAATCATGAGTTAACATGCATGAATCATGGTGGCCCTTTACTTATCGTTAGGTACAATTAGGAGGGAATCATGGTGGCCCTTTGCTTCTCATTAGGTACAATTAGGAGTCAGCCATTTGCGCATCTTCATCTTAGATTCCTTGATTGGAACAGCCCATGATCCTCGCCGGTGAGGTTCATGAACGATAACAAAGTTACTCGTCGTTCGGGATAATTTCATAATCTACTACAACTCTCATCTCATCGGGGTAAATACAAAGATCAATACGCAAAATTGTGGGATTATACAAAGGAATTGAGAAATGTTGCTACCGAAAACATTGTGATAATCTCAGCACTAAACGTTTTCCRTGTCAATCTCAGCACTAAACCTTTCGTGGTTTGGTTGTTTAGGACGAGTTTTGACTAACTAAATCTTCTGAATAATTTTCAGAACTAACATATTCAATATTGATATCATCACCCCTATACAGCTTTATAAGTGATTTGTTTCCTCTCTCCCTTCTCTCATTTCTCAGCTTTCCCTCTTCTTGTGCCCTCCTAATTCGATTACTACTAGCCCCATCCCAATAACCAACAAACTTGTTATTAAGAGAGGACCACATTCTCTCTTCTTCATTGAGATTTTTAAAATCTAATTCAACAAAATTACTAYACTCGGTTGAGCGTTCTTCTTGTTCTAATTGGTAGTCTAGGTTATCCAATTCACTCCCCCCCCCCCCACCTTTTCCATCTCCTGAGTTTACCAACATAACAAATTAAAAGGCCCATAGGAAGATAAATTTAAGAAAAATGGCAGAAACTGAATAGAAAAAGACACAACATGACATTAGCGAACAACAACCAATTCAAACAAAAGAAAATGACCTACCATGATATGCTTATTGTTTATTGTTCATGCTAAACCCAATACTTAATACTAATACAACTAAAGGACAAAACTTTAATTGATCTTCCTCAATTATTTATCCAAAGTGCACTTCGAGTACAAGGTAATAAACCTTAAAATATCAATTGCCTATATGTTTTATTCAAGTGAGACAACAATGCTTCAAAATAGTAAATCTCTAACAAAAATCTCAATTCTAAAGCACAATTTAAAAAAAAAAAATTCTACTTGTTCTAGTGCAAATGGTAGGTGCAGTTATAGTCCTCAGTTCTAATAGGACTCCTTTTCAAGTCATAAATCTTATTTTTTTCATCTAAAAGGTAATCAAATTGTCAATTCAATTATTCAAATTTGGGAACTTTTAACTACCAACAATTATATATGCACTTCTATTGATTATTCTCCCAGTATAGGGTAGGGGCAACTGCTGCCAACCTAAGACAAAAAGCATAGCAGCATGTTAAGTTAATAGCACAAAGGGCTCTCGTTTTTAACCATGAAATGATTTACTTTTGTTTCTTCTAGTTTTATTTGATGCTATCTTTGATTGTTGATAACTCTACAGTTCATGGCTCACTCTTTTCTGGCTGTTCCTATAAGTTTTTTGTCTCATCTGTCCCAATCCTTTTTCTAGAAATAGTAGGGTTCAAAAGGATATGATTTTTAAATCTTCGGTTTCAATACAAATGCAATTATTTAACAAAAACATCTAGCGGGTTTGAAAACACTTATTGTACATAGCGTTTCCAAGATTATTAACCACCTCACTTTGAAAATGCATCTTCGAATTCCTTGCATCTTCATCTTTATGGCCCAAAGCGTTTCTAAAGGCAAGAATTCGAAGTGCAAAGATGAGATAAAAAATAGTTAAAATGCAAAGGGTGAATATGGTTAGAGTACAAACCCTAAATTGAGAATATGTTTTTTATTCTTTTCAAAAATAGACAAAAATTGACGTCTTATCCTTCACTTAATGGACATGTGAGAGGCATGTGCAATGGGGYGCCAGAAACCACCACTTAACATAGTGATCAGAAACAAACGAACTAAAATAGTTAAGCAATATAAACAAGTAAAATAAAAGTTTAGGGACATTTATATGGGTAAAGTTAATGAGGCAAAAATTACAAATTTCTCATTACTTAAAATCTATACTATATTAAAATAGGGTGAACAACGTCAGTTGACCCTGAACTTTAGCAATTTTTGAGTTTTTACCCTTAAACTTCAAATTGTGATGTTCTTGCCTCGAACTTCTAAAACGTATCAAACATTGCCTTTTTGTCCAAAATCTCTATTCAAACTTTCAAGGGTATTTTGGTCATTTCATTTTATATACTTATCTTAATAGTAATTTTTATTTAATTTTCATTTTTCCTTTTTCTTGCCTTTCTTTTTTTTTTTTTTTTGGTCCTTCTCCTCCTTCGAACCTCATGACGCCGCATTATCTCAGGTAAGCCCATCTCGTCTTCTCCTCTTCTCCTCTTCCCCTTCTTCTCCTTCATTATTCTTCTCCTTCATCTCCCAGAACCTGCTTTCTTCCTTTCTTTTTTCCCTCTCTTTCTCTGTCTTCGTGCAACTTTCTCTTTCTCCCCTTCCTTTTTCCTTCTGCTCTTTCCTTCTCCTCCYGCCCTTACCTAGGTTCCTCTGGGRCTGTACGAGTRTCGCCTGCCTCTCGATAGTCAATACAGTTGAATATTCAAAGCAACTAAATCCATAATTGAAATATGAACATCTCACTAATTACAACATCTTACAATGTACATGATTCTAAATTTTTATAAAACTAAAACATCACTGTACAATATTCCAAAATATAAAAGAACCATCCTTAATGACATTACATACATTCTAATCATTACAAATGATTAGAGTTCTTAGGATTCACAAAAATTATGACAACATGACTCTTCTAAAACTGAAGTTCCCGGACTTYAGTACTCGTCTGTACCTGTCACTAAAACATATAAAATTAAATTAGCTAGGCCCAGTAAATTCCATGAATGTGTGATAGTGTACAGTTTTAATCATAATATCCAGAAAATATGGCTATTCATTTTAATGAGAAAAGATCAACTGTTATTGGAAAATCATTATCTAAAAATGGATAGTTCAAAAAATTCAATTCTGGAACTAAACAAACATGCAAGAAAACTTCTCATGTCAAGTATAAGGTCAAGAGAATCAAACATTAACCCTAAGAGATTTACTCTACGGGGTCATGATATACCAACCTTATCGCTCTAAATACATATATGCTATTTACAATCGAATCCCCATGAATAATAGTAAYAATTTAGCCAGCTAGCCGTAGCTATAGGAGTCGGTCGCCCCCCGGTTAAATTTCCTAACCAAGTGTACGAGTGTCCAATATATATTYTATGGTTACAATATGATGCAACCGTCTGTCCGAACGGATCTGGTCCAGCATAGGTATGGTCCACAGATTGGCCATTTGGTAACTTTCAAAGCACTGTCGTTTAAGCGGTTCAAGAGATACTCGCGCTGAGGACCAGTCAAGCGCAGTACTTTGTCCACTAGACTAGTAATTGGAGTCACCGACTGAGTACTCATTTATTACAKTATAACCACATTCTAATAACAAGCTAATGTACAAGTTAATCGGTATATTCATGAAATTAATGATTAACGTTCATGTCAAATGTAAAAACAATTGTTCGAAATTCAAATTCAAATTTTCGTCTCAATYGAGTAAACATAATGTATGATAAATCATGAATTTAATATATCATGTTGATATAAAATTTATCATACGTGAAAGCTTTTCGAAATAACATGTACCCCAGTTCTTCAAAAGAATGGAGAAATATTATTATTGAAGCATTTGAAAGGTCTTGAAAATATTTTTCTAGAATACGATATACAAAATTACATGTATTTTAAAGTTTAATAAAAATAGAGGAACTCACAATTAAGCATACGAGAACTTTTATAAAACTTATCTAGAGTATGCTTAAATGAAAACAAGCACATTTTGTGGTGCTTTAAAAGATAGAGAAATTCACCTGAACATTCTTGATTCGCACACTAAACTTCTAAATCCCTTGATTATCGTGTCCTATGATTAGATTATACGATATTATCTTAATTTATATCTAAAGATGAGATGCAATAATTTTGAAAAATAAATAATTCATTAAATGCTACCTGAGATATTAAAATTTAATAAAACCGAATTTAGGATTTTTGAAAAAAATATTTTATTTAGTCGAATATTTTAGATAATAGTTTAAGGTTTAAAATAGTAATTCAAAATCCTTAATGATAATTAATAGTCCAATTTATTAGTCCACAATAGTAGTCCATTAGTCCAAATAATGTCCGAGATCCAAATTCATCATTCGGCGTATTGCAAGTCTGAAGCCCGACAAAGTGTTCCATWGTGGGCAAATGATCTCCAAACCGAATATGTTACTATCAAKACCCAATCTCGTTTGGGCCTTTACAAAATTGAGCCCAAGGAAATGTTATGTTCTGGGCTGTTAGTTCCAAAGCCCAATATGTTCCTCTCTAAACCAACTAACATTGTTTAATTAGCCCAACAATTTTCCATGTTTCTCTTCTTCTCATTTCAAGAGCAAAAATTTTCTTGTTAGGAGCTGCTGAACTCTTAAGAAGTTGAGGTTTGTAGAGAGGAAATAATTTCTTCAGTCTTCACCCAATTCGAAACCAAGAATCCCTTTTCTTTTTTAAATATTTTGATCTAAAGAATTCGCAACAGGAGAAGGTTATTTTCCATCCCCAAGTCTAATATAAGCAAAGTGAAACCAAACATGCAAAAGAAAACTCAGTTATAAACATAGGTGTACCTTCCTTAAACAGAGGTTAGAGGCACCTGCGGGTCAAGAGAAAGGAAGGAAGAGAGAAAGAGAACCAATAGAAAGGGAAGAGAATTACAGAGAAACAAAGAAACAGGCAATGAATTGAAGATGATGAAGTAGAGAGAGAAGTTGGGTGATGCGGTGGAGGCATCTACAAGATGACAAGAATTGGGATAAAATGTGATTGAGGAAAAGTGAGTAGGGTGAGATGGGAAGCAGAGGTTAGAGATTAACCAGAATTGCGGTGAAGAACAAGTGTAGCCGTGCAGCCCAGGAGGAAATTTTTTTCTTGTGCTGGTGACAGAGTCGAGGAGAAGATGAGAATTAGAGGGAGAGAAGATAGGTGGCGCGGTTTCTGAAGGAAGAAGAAACAAGTGGTGTTAAGTGAGGAGAAAAAAAGAAAAGGTAACGTGAAAGGGGCGAGAGAGGAATGAGATAAAATTTATTTGGTTTTCTGTTTTCTTCTTCTCCTTTTTTTGATTAATTATATTATTATCACTACTTTTTGAATAATGAATAAGTAAAGTAATATGGTGGGGTCAAATTTGATCAAATTAACTAATTAATAAAATGAATTAAAAGAAATGAAGAATTCTAATTATCATTACTAAATAGTACTAGGATTTTATTTTTCATCCAATAAAATCTTATTGTTCGAATTCTCTCAAATGCACAAATCAAACCTAATTATATATATATATATATATAAACTATTTAAGAACAAATATATCCTTTGGAGAAATCATATGGTTATTAAGATAACAATCTTTAACCCCTTCGTTAATCCAGTGAGAGAGTAAATCAATTGCAGGAAAGTGTGGAGAACTCAAGTATATTGGGTTGGATGCTCCAAAATCATACCAATATTTTATCTCATGTGGTAGAGCATCTTGTATGTAATTTATTCTGGGATATAAGATAAATTTATTAAAAGAACTTAGGATAAAAACAAGGAAACATCATTTATTCTTCAGATTAAATAATTTAAGTTTAGAAGATGAAGCATATATTTCAGATGAAGATTTTCCAGAATTCAAACAAAGATAGGCTCAAGAATGGGAAACTAATGATTCAGATAGCGTGTTAAATCAAAATAGTGTCCCATTAGATTTTATAATGATAACAATTCAGTAGATGATGAAGATTGGTATTATGATTGTCCTTAATAATGGATTGTAAAACTTGTGATGAAATACGAGAAATAGATAATCAAGTAAATTATAATTTTTTATATTTCAAATAAATAATAATTCTTTTGAGCTTCTAATTCTCTTACTTAATGTTTAATTGAATATTTATGTTAATATCGAATTTATGGCTCTGTTAAGTTCAAAATCACAAAATTTTCATCTATCTTAAATGGTATCATTATGAAGATAATAAACAGAATGTTATTATACATGTCGCTCTCAACAAAGACAATTAATTAATGTAATTACAAATATAAAAGGGTCCAACATGCTTCCATCACATGATTTCATATGCTATATCTAATACACATCATCCTGATTGCTTCCATTATTGTATATGTGATTTCAAAGCATGTTGGACCCATTTATATTTATAATTACATTAATTAATTATCTTTGTTGAGAGAARCATTTACAATAACATTCTGTTTATCTTCATAATGATACAATTTTCTTGGTTTAGATTCTGCTGCAAAAATAATAAAGATAGATGAAAATTTTGTGATTTTGAACTTACCTTTAGTAAGCCCCCAGACTAGTTTATATATATATATAGTAGGATCAAGAAAAGAGACTGGCGGCTCGAGTTAGAAGGAGGAGAGAGAAGTGAGCAGCGATGATTAGGGTTAGTAAAAGGAAAGAGAAGGAGAGGGTGAGAGAAGATGGCGGAGGCGGCTAGGGTGAGGAAAGAGATGAAAAGAAAAAAATAAAAATTTGATTAAATAAATATTATTAAGATTAATAGTAATCAAAGTGACAAAATAACCTTGAAAATAGGACTACATTAAGTTGTAAAAGGAGATTTTGGATCGAAGGGCAACATTTGCTACGTTTTAAAGGTTTGAGGGCAAGAACCACACAATTTGAAGTATAAGGGCAAAATCGCTAAAGTTCAGGGGCAAGTAACGTTGTTTACCTGTTAAAAATAATATAATGAGAATAGATTTTGGACAACTTTGTCCCCTTACGCTATTAAAAAATTGTCAATAGCAGCCCTATTTAATTTATTTAAAATATGAAACGTCACTAAAAAAGTATGTGTTTAAAATATATTTTATATTTCAATGAGATTAACGTTAACAATGTTCTTAAATATATATTTACAATGTTTTACATTGAGGAATGTACAACTTATAATTATGAAAAGTAATGACACCCAATATGACTGTTGGTCCATTTTCTCTTTTAAATAGTCTTTCAAATTGTTGTTGACTTTGATGAATATATTTTTGTAGAAATGTTTCTAAATGTAAAAATATATCCGATAAAATTTTAAGAATATATAAAAATACATTATTGGCAATATTACATTTACAATTGCAGGACTTGTAATTGTCTAAGAGGATAGAATAGAGATTTTGTGAAGGATTAAATGTAGAGAAGTGAACCATAGCCCATAACAAAGGATTAAGGATTAAGTGTAGAGATTTTGTGGTCTTCTTTCTTCATATAATTCTTTTTAGAAAAGATTTCTTTACATAACTTTTAAGAAGTTGATTTCTACGATAACATGTTTTTGTAAATGAAAATKTTACAATATTTTAAACTTCTTAAATTACTCATGAATTTAATACATTTTTATCCATGGGATAAAAATAACTATATCCTCTCCTATTTCGTCATTTATCTTTTTTTCACGACTATTGATTATTCTGTTTGTTCTTTTTTATCTRTCTTTTAAGGTTTTTATTTTTTGTTTCTAGACATGTGCCATTTTATAAAATCAAGTAAGCATTTATTATATTTTTTTCAATTTCACACTTATCCCAAATTAACTCCATCAAAGACTACATTATTGATACCACTATATTCAAAATAAAAAGTTTTTCTCAAAACTTGGAACTATGCATAGTTCAAGGCAATTTAGTCAAAACTTTAAATTATGAGATTATATAAATACCTAGAAATGTTCAAACTTATCTACTCCTATACTATATTAAAAATATCACAATTCAATGAAAATCTTTTTTGAACAAGGTCACTAGAAAAGTGCTTGCTTAAAATATATCATATTTCAATAACATTAGAATTAATTATATACTTCAATAGATAAAATGTTTTACATTGAAAAACATGTTACTCTTTTAAAAAGTGTTTTCTTACAATATGTTTCATATTTCAATAATTTAAAATATGAAAGGTCACTAAAAAATATGTTTGCTTAAAATATATTTCTTATATGGAAACTCTCCACCTTCTTCAATGAAAAGATAATTTTGAATAATATTTACTTATAGATTTGTACACATAACCTAATTATAACTTAATAGATTATGGACAAAAGTAAAAAATAAAAGAAAACTGAAACAATTGGTCATAACAATTATACTATATTTTACATGGTGAATAATACATAATTAATAGGTAGTAATCGTATCGTTTTTAAGTGTGCAAAAAATGTAATATGAGAATTCTAAGATATCTGGAAATCAACAAAAGATAATTCTATAAATAATCATAAAAAATAACATAATAACAAAAGGAATTAAAATTGCTAACAAATATAATTATATTATGGTTCAAATGATGGGATATATTTTTTCATTTTTCTTCAATCTCCAATTATATATTCAAAATATTAGTTGACATGATTTATAAGGTAATGCATGAATGTGACATTCAAAAACAACATATTGTATAATGATAATTAAAATTTATAATATATTCAATAATTATATTTATTAAATAAAATATAATAAATTAAATTTCTAAAACATTAAAAGTAAAGGTTTTTTTTAGTTTTTTATTTTTGGAAAATGTTATTTTAAAGAAAAAAAAGAACGCATTTATAGCAATATCACAAATAGACACTCTTTCCTTAAACAGAACACTCAAAATTAATTCAGAACTGAACATATAAAATTGAAATACAAATAGAACAATCATGATTTTTTTTCCAAAACGTACAAAGTCATATCTTAACAAGTACAAAATACTTCTGAAAATTATTANAAAGAACGCATTTATAGCAATATCACAAATAGACACTCTTTCCTTAAACGGAACACTCAAAATTAATTCAGAACTGAACATATAAAATTGAAATACAAATAGAACAATCATGATTTTTTCCAAAACGTACAAAGTCATATCTTAACAAGTAAAAAATACTTCTGAAAATTATTACGAGGGTTAAGTACAAATATCCCCTCATGTTTGCTCAATTTGTCAACCTCATACACTACACCCCATTTAACGGATTCCATCCAGAAGCTAACRAATATTTTTTAGGTCCCTCGTGGTTAGAGTTAAAATGTCACTATTGCCCATTGTTCATTTATTTTTTATATGAAATGGAAAATACACCCAAATCCCATAATTATCAAAAAATAAAAAGGAAAAAAGAAAGAAGATAGAGGAGGATGAAAAGCCGCTGCCACCACCGGCAAAGGCCATTGCAGATACACTGCATATAATCTACTTCRATGAGATTAATGGATTATTTCAATATTGGCACTTGAAAACACTTAATCTTGTGAAGAATGAAATCTCTTGGAGGAGGAAGCCGTGGTCATATCAGAGATGCCAAGGCCGTCTACTTATGATCACATGATTAATGGCTTCTGCTCGATTGGAGGTAGCAATTGAATAAAACACTACAAATCAGAAGCTTCTTAATTTTGATATATATAACTAATGTTTGTGCATGTTCTTTAGGCTTCAAAGGAGACTAGGGGGAAGATTAATTCAAAAGATTGAAGAATCAGTGAAGTTGGCCAGAGTTTGCTCTGATAACAAATTGCTACTTACCCTTCTTGCTTCACACCAAATTGATAAACGACATTGAGAAAACATGATAAGAGAAGAATTTCAATGGTCGGAACAGATTGCAGAGAAGTAAATTGCATATTAGGGAGAATAGGAAATATGGGGAAGAAGAAGAGGAATAGAAGAGATTAAAATAGATGAAATTATCTTCATCTTCAAATCTTTTTGTTTTTATTTTTCGTCTTTTTATTCTTCTCTTTATTTTTTATTTTTTCTTATTCCTTTTTCTTTCAACCTTTAAAAGAGGATTGAGGGTTGATTTTGAAATCCTATAAAAGTAATGGGCATTTTTKAACAGCTACATTAGTTATTTACMATTAAATCATTTGAATGAAAATTTTGAATTGGGATGCAATGTGATCAAATTAAAATATCAGGTATAAAGTTAACAATTTAACCAAACATCGAGAAATTTTTTTATACTTAATCCTTATTATGATGCACATTCCTCTTTTATTTTTATTACTTTCTCAATATATTTCTCTAAAGTTGTGTGAACTGATGACCWTGGTTCCATTTATATCCCTCTCATCATGTATGTCTTTTCTTTTTCCTTTAATAAATACATTAGGTTAGAAGATTTGGATCGAATTGTTCACAAATTCTTAGGTGCTAATAAATACTTAGATCTTGTTTGATTGATAAAGATATTTYTCCCGATAAAATAATTTAATTTTTTATTATTAAATTTGACGTTTGGGAATTAATTTAATATTTGAAAAGGAATTAAATCCATCAAACCATGGGAAGTGAGTGCATATCAGTAAAAAAATAATATCTAAAGGAATATGATATTTTAATTAGTTTTCTCAAGATTTTAAAATAGGGCATGATGCCAATCAATCAAATAAAAAACCGAACTCCTTCCGTTCATTAAGTTCAAATATTACTAATTGTTTAATATTTTCACGAGCACTGTATACTAAAATTCAATGAGTAGTAGACTTCAATTAGGACTTTGACTCTCTCTATAACTTTCTTTCATATTTATTTTCCTTTTGCATTTCTTACTTATAATTTATTTTTAAATTTTTTCCTCTAATAAATTTCAAAAACTTCAATAATTATTTTGTCTTTTATTCCTGTCGCTCTTCTCCACCATAACTAACCCTTCGACAACCATCTAGTTATGTAAATACCTCATCTTCTCAAGAAAAACCTCCTCTCTATACATCCTCTGACGTTTGCAATAGCTCAATTGGCACAAGCAAATATGAATCTTTGTTTTTCTTTATATTATTTTTGGCTCCAAGCATGTAAGTATTTTGTTTATTTTATTTTTAAAAGTAAATATTAATCATATGAGATACGATTTAATGTTTTTTACTATTCAAATGAATTTTGTTACTTTGATCTTACTAACATTTTGAACTTAAAAAAACTATATATTAAAAGGTTCATATTTTTTATTTTATAATTTCTTTCTTGTCTAATAGAACTATAATTTGGTACAATTTAATTGGTTAGAAGCCTTTACTTAATGGAAGTAAATTTATGTTTAATTCATTATATTTTAGTCCGATGACAAATAAATATTGCTTAGTTTAAGACTGATAGGTATTCAAATTATTCATTAGGTTAATTTGGACAATTTGATATAAATATAAAATTCCTTCACAATTACATAATATTACACCAAACATTTGTGATGAATTTTTCATTATTTTTCTTATTGACATTCCTCTCCCTTCCAAACAAACAATATATATATGTAATTTTAAATTTATGTAAATTTTAATTTTAAATAATCAAATTTCATGTACAACTTTCCTTGATCAATCAAAATAGACCTGACCAATAAGTTATCACTTTATCAACTTGTGATGTATGTCTATCTTAAGGAGGGCTGGAAATCCTCCATTACTTCAAAAAATAATTTAGGAATTTGTGTTATTAATTTAATCAGTTTTAAATATTACTATTATCAAATTACTGGGAGGGAAAAAAAATATTAAATTATAGTATGCACTACATGGGTAGTTTAATAATTTCGTTTGGCTAAATCAAACCTAATGATGCATTTTTTATAATGCGCAGCCTCAAAATAGGCCAGCAAGAGTTGAAGAAAAAAAGATTAGAATGGCATGAACATTATTGGAGATGGAAAATGGAGTGTATTCCAACTATAGCCATGGGAGGAGCCATCACTTTTGTTAGGTCATAGATGAAACTATGAGATCTCCCACCTACTTAACTCTCCTGGGTGATAGTTCTCATATTGTCATACACTATTTCCTAGTTTGTTGAATGAATTACTAAAATACCATTGATCAAGCAAAGGGTATTTCTGTAAAGTGAGAAATATTTAAAAAAATTTACAACAAGGTTGGTCATATTCATTTTATAGGCTATCATACACAAAGAYAAAAAAGAAAAATGGAAAATGTTATATTGATATTTTCTCCGTTTAAAATAATTGTCCATTTAATTATATTTTTTATTTTAAATTAATTATCCTTTTAAAAAATAATAGCATATTTAATGCATATATCTTCCTATTTTATCCCATATAAATTATTCTACTACTATCTTATAATTTTTTCAATTTTTAGAAAATAAAAACATTTAAACAAGGTTAGATGGGCATTTTATTTAAATTTCTATAATAATCAATAATTTCTTGATATGCTTAATTATATATAAATGGACAATTATTTTAAAATGGACAAAGGAAGTACTATAAATTGAGTACTCTTCCAGTTGACTTCTCTATCTTTCAGGAGTGTTATTATCCTCTTTTTTAATAGAACATCCATTCTTTTTTAATATTTAACAGTTCTGAGTTATTTATGAATGTACTAATCTAGTTATCGAATATATTTTTGCCAATAAAAGTTTCATTATAACCCTTAATTATGTTTTGAATCTAAAAGTAATAAAATGTGAATGTCTCCTCCCATATGTAACTCATTTATTTCATTTAATTTAATTTATTTCTCATTATTGGTGTCTTAAATATGTCTAATCGAATCAGTTATCTTGGTCGCGGCGTGCTAAACTCTTCAACAAGCCGAGGCTTGAGTTCCATCTGGGTAGTCCTCTGATCAGCTCGCTGGATCCATAGCAATATTTTTTTTGTGTTAGCTCAAGTAAACCCTTACAAAGTGTGCAAATAGATTGAAGAGTTACACAAGCTAAGCTAAAGTGGAAAAACTATTGTTATTAGTCGAAAATAAAATAGATTGGAGCTAAACTAGATATGTTAGGATAAAAATATGAAAATGACAATAAAAGCAATAAAATTAAGTAGTATAAATAATTCTAGCAATCTAAATACCAAATAAAGCAGTAAATTATGTTAAACATGAGTAAGTGCGGTTAATACAAGAGAAGAATGTTAAGTTGAACAAACTAATCACTTACACTATTAATGCAGTAAACAATACACCTTGAGGAACTATAAAGAAACAAATAGATACATATAAAGCATTGCGAAAATGCATTGGAGACTATCTAACAAAGCAATTAAGATGTAGAAACATGCTAGAAAAACGATAAGGAAAAATCAAATAGATAAAGCTTTTAATGAGATTATACAAATGAAAGCAGTAAAAAAGCATTTTAAAGATTAAAACAACTTAAGAAATAATGAAATAATGGATTCGAACATCATTGAAATGCAAAGAAAAACATAACGAAACCTACATACATAGTTAAAAAGTTGGAAAATAAGCATAAAATTTCTTATAAASCTAGCTAAACATTGCTAAAACATAGTTTAAAGATGAAAATGAAGATAATATGCTTGATTTCTGAATTGATGGAGGTGTCCTTTGTCTTCTGTCACGTTTTCTTATTTATGCTTGACTGAGATGTTCTTGCTGACTTCGGATCGAAAAAAGCTGAGACCACTAATCCATTTTTCTCCTTCTGCGYGTCCTTCTCGGCTCACGTCCCCTCATCCCCTTTCTTCGGTTGGTAAGCATCATGTCTCTTGATTTGTTCGATCAGGTGGTTCTATTTTGCTTAATTGGTAGCCAATTCACCTATTACCTCTATAATTTCCAATGTTCCTCTTTATTTGACGATTAATTCTTGATTTTGTTTGTCTCCTGAGTTGTTAGTTGTCTCGAGCAATTGTGTTACCTTAGCCGTTGTTTTTCTTTAGTTATTTTCTTCAATTATTTTTTAACGTCAACATCCGTTCACTAACATAAATATAAAAATATACTATCTCTTCTAAATTCTCTATCAAGCCAAATAGAAATTGTATTTATTTATGGGATTAAATAAAATTTTCCATACATTATAAATCATTTAAATCACTAAGCATAATTAACTTCAACAATTAGACCATTTTACCCCTAAGGGCTATTTGGTCAAACAACAAAATAACTACCCTTTCGATACCTCCGCGTCTAAATTGTCCTCAATAATACTAATCAGTCTTTCCTTGCCACGAGCGGACTTCTCGAGGAAATGAGAAAATTACATCGGACTCAGCCCTCTCTGTCGTATAAAAAGCGAAAGTCGTCTCTTTGCTCGCCCACCAACTCTTCTCTCTTGTACCATTTCTTTTTTCATTCCCACAGAGAGGAAGGGTAGAGAGAGACTCGATACACAGTACTTGTTGCAGTATTAATGGCGTGTTCCAGTTTTGTGAAGCTGAACGCATCGTCCTCCTCGTTGATCGGCCAACAATCTTTCGCACAACGACCTGGATCCGCGTCGGCTTTGTCTGCCCGCCGTGTCTCTGTCATCCGATCCTCAGCCTCCGGATCTTACACCGACGAGCTTGTCAAAACCGCTGTATGTTCTTGCTCTTTCATTTTGCTAACTAAGACTTGTTAAAGATCTTTCTACTCAATTTTGAGTCTGAAATGTCTGTTTGATTGCAATACTTGTTGATTTTACTTATTCCTTTTTCGATTCTGAATTGAATGATTTTGTTTTTGATGCTATGTAAGTGAAAATAATGGGAAAATTTTATGAAGTTTTTAGCTGTAAATGGTTTGAGATCTTATATTGATGTCACGGTTCATGCGGCTGAGAGTGTTTATGATATCATATCTTTTAGTGCATGATGATTGTGTGAGAGTAGTGAATAATTATTAACTATATGCAATTCACGTTTGACCTTTTGCTTTATTTTCCTATTGAATAATAGGGTAAAATCTCATTGAACAGTGTGGTTGGTAGTTAGACTTGGTACTATTTAGTAGATCATGACGAGAAGTACATATATTTGTATGTTGAAGTTTATTTAACATGCCCTTGCGGCTGCTTTTTCATTTACATGAATGCAAAGTTTTCACGTGAACTAGCATCACTTCTTGCTCACAAAATCAAAGAATAATGTTTATATCATTATAGGAGAAATCTTTTGATCCTTTCAGGATAAAGTGATTTATGTTGAAAGTTTCTTGTATTTTCTTTGCCTTTGCATACAACTTATTTTGATAGTAAATGAATACTGAAGATTACCTAAGGAATGTTGTTTTTACTTTTTTACGTAAAGAGCTTGAACTTTGTACTGCTATGTGCTAATCGCTTCCCACTCATACCTTCTTATCAATAGAAATCTATTGCTTCTCCTGGCCGTGGAATTCTTGCCATTGATGAATCAAACGCAACATGTGGCAAGAGGTTAGCATCCATTGGGCTGGACAACACAGAACCCAACAGGCAGGCTTATAGGCAGCTTCTGTTGACTACACCTGGCCTCGGTGAATATATCTCTGGTGCCATCCTTTTTGAGGAGACACTTTACCAGTCAACTACAGATGGCAAGAAGTTTGTGGACTGCCTGAAAGATGAGAATATTGTACCTGGGATCAAAGTTGATAAAGTATGTTTTCTTCCAGTAGTTTTTCATGTTAGTTTTTTAATGATTTTATTACGCGTTCTTAATAACTGGACTTTGTTAACAGGGTTTGTCTCCCCTTCCGGGATCCAACAATGAGTCATGGTGCCAAGGTTTAGATGGATTGGCTTCTAGATCTGCTGAGTACTATAAGCAAGGGGCTAGGTTTGCTAAATGGTTAGTGAATTTATTTTCGCATTACATCTAGGATATTACTTTCTTCTTCAGACTAGTTCTGGAAAGAGAATGATCTTGGAATATACATTGACTTCTCTACCCCTTTTGTTTTGTGTGATTATATCAGGAGAACAGTTGTTAGCATTCCTTGTGGCCCTTCTGCTTTGGCTGTAAAGGAAGCAGCATGGGGTCTTGCTCGTTATGCTGCTATCTCTCAGGTACATTTTACTACAATAGGACACAATTTAAGTTCTCCATGCCTTGAGATATTGGAGCTCATTTTCCAAGTCTTTTGCAGGATAACGGTCTTGTGCCTATAGTGGAACCTGAGATTCTTCTTGATGGAGACCATCCAATTGAGAGAACACTTGAAGTAGCAGAGCGGGTGTGGTCAGAGGTCTTCTACTACTTGGCCGAGAACAAAGTCATGTTTGAGGGTATTCTACTCAAGCCTAGCATGGTCACTCCTGGTGCTGAACACAAGGAGAAGGCGTCTCCAGAGACAATCGCAAAATATACTCTCACCATGCTAAAGAGGAGAGTACCTCCAGCTGTTCCTGGAATCATGGTACAAAACCTGATAAGTTTTCTGACAATAACCCATGTTGCATGCTTTCGTATATCTGTTTTGCTAATGTTATTATCCTTATTTGAGCTCTTATATCCAAATACCCTTGAGACGGGTTTGTAAGCAGAGGTTACTTGGCACAAGAACTTGTGTTGTTGGGAAGAGTGGATAGTGTACTTTCTACTAGAGGAAGGAGAACACGCAAAAAGAGAGAATTGAAGAGGGTGGGGAAGGGAAGTTCTATTCATCAATAGTAGTTCCCATAGATTAGCATGTTTGAGTTCACTTTGTTCCTCTGGTCATCTCCCAGGAACTTTCCAAAGAAAAGTGCTGTATCACTCTGTGTTCTCATTAGATAATGCTAAAGAGGGCTTTGGTCTCATTTAACTTTCGTCTAGGAGTAACACGAGGAGGGAAAAATGAAGAGAAAAGAGTTTCAGGCCTTCAATTTTGCCACCTAAGGATAAGGATGAAATTATCCTTCTAACAAGTTGGTTTCGTTGGCTGGCTTTTCACTCTCCTATATCCTGCGCTTGCAATTTTGAAAAAGATGCCCAACTGAATCAGAGCATTATTGGACTCCAGCTAGATCCTACACCATTATCAAGCATCAAATAGTTGAATTGAAAAACATGCATGATGACGACTGGCTATTAACAGTTAAAAGATAACTTTTTTAATCAGGAATTCCGCTTGTGAATAACAGAAGCAGAAACTCAGCTTCCTCTCAAGCAATATCCTGCACCATCCTTTTCTTCTGTGCATACACTACTTGTGTTTGGTGAGGTGTGGGGAAGTCTCATTTAGGGGACCTTGGACTATGCTTCTCCTTGCCAACCATGTAGCTATTTTGTGTTCTTTCTGATTTTCCATTCCTGTTTGCTTCGAAAACTGATACCTGAAAAATATTTACTCCTTTGTGTTAGTTCTTATCGGGAGGCCAATCTGAAGTGGAAGCTACACTGAACTTGAATGCAATGAATCAAAGTCCCAACCCATGGCATGTTTCCTTCTCTTATGCACGAGCACTACAGAACAGTGTGCTGAAGACATGGCAAGGACGTCCTGAGAATGTGGAAGCTGCTCAGAAGTCATTGCTGATACGTGCAAAGGCGAATTCCTTGGCACAGCTTGGAAGGTACTCAGCTGAGGGCGAGAGCGAGGAAGCTAAGACGGGAATGTTCGTCAAGGGTTACACCTACTAAGTTACATTTTTCTTGCAACTTAGCAATTCTTGTCTTATRTAGTTCTGTACTTACATGCTTTTTATTTTACTGCTCTGTAGTTTTGGATGCTGAGGAGAGTYGTTAGGACAGAGAGCTTATMTATTGCCCTCATCACTGCCCCTATTTCCATTTTTTCTTAAAATTTAGTCTTCAAATAAGATGGAAGAATTAGTCGATATGCAACCCSAAAAYTGTGTTTGGTTTAATTAATGGCTAGGTTGGTTTACTTTGGATATGGTTTACAGAGGAGGTATTTTTTCTATTTATTTTCGTATTATGGTTTTTGACATTTGATTTTGTTTTATCTGTTTCGATTGTAAAATTTTGATTTTTATCAACATAATATATTCAGATCGAAATTATCTAAATATAGAAAGTAATCTTAATTCCTTGCAGACTCTCTCTTCTTCTTCCATTCTTTTAAAATGTTTATTTGAAGAAAAGAACGAATGCGAAATAATGAAACGAATTAGATGATACCTGACTCATTTCCAATTTCTTCTTTCATACAAGAAATTTAAATTTAAAATTTTCTTCTTATTCTAGTCGACCTCCAATGGGACGTTTTTATTTTCCTTTGTCTTCTTCCACTGGTAGATAAATAAGAAAAAGAAAAATAAGAATTAGTCAAATTTTCTCCTCATCTATTTGCCTGTTTTTTATCAGGTCACGTGACCTTTCCCCTGTACTCCATTTTATGAATCTTCCCCTTTCTCACGTGCTCCTTATAGTTAACGCTCTACTCGCCACGTCAACCATTACATCATCTTTTACCCCACCATTAATCGGACCTCTTTGATCCGACCCGATACATTACCTCTTTCAAAACAGGGACCCACAAAACCCAAACAAACCGTACATGACGTTTCGCTTCACCATCACCGTTGAGAGCACCGGAAACTCCGTGTATGACTCTCTCTTCTTCTCTCCAATTCTTTCCCTACAATTCAAGCACCAAACCCCTAAACCCCACTAAATTCCTACCATTACCACCATCGTTGAACATGAAGGATCGGCCACCGTCTTCCTACGGTGCCGTTTACATTCCTCCTCACCACCGGCATCGTCTCCGTTCAGTTATCACTCCTCCCGGAAATAGCATCGCCGCCGCCGTCGCCGCCTCTCCGCCTCATTTTCTTCTCTATTCCAGGCCTGCTTTAGAGACTAAACAGAGCACATTTGCTCATTTGAAGAATGATAACACATCCCCGTATTTGCCTCCGCACCGTTATCAGGAGCAGCAGCAACAACTGCAGAAGAAAAGCTCAGTTGATGAGGCGTCATCTGAAGGCTCTGATCGCGAAATTGAGCTTTCCGTTCGGCCAGTAAGTCTAGTGCTTACGTTGAGGTGTTAAAACATTTAACGTGTTCAATAAACCCTGTATCTATACGGTGAGGCGGGCTATTCATATAGCAGTGTCTGGGTATAAATGTATCCACAGGTATCCGTTAATATGTTTATGTAGTTGAGGTTTGTGGAGTGTGTTTTAGGTCTCAATGAACTGTACAAATGTATATTTGGGTTAAATTTATTAATTGATCACGAATATGTAAGTGTTTTCGTTTTTCGTATTCGTTTTTTCTGTAGGGGCTGAATCATTTCTAAATTTTCTTGGTGCGAACGGAAACTTGTAAACGTTAATTTTGTATAGAGGTCAGGGTACACGTGTATGGTGTACGGACAAGAAGTTCTTTACCCAGTATTATTTGAGTTGACTACAGGAGTCTTCTCTGTTGAATCTTATGCATTTATATTGGATGTCATTGTGCATGGTTCATTCAGTAAGGAGTTTTATCTAGTGCTTCTTATGAAAATTTTGCAGATGAAAGAGGAAATTTCAATGATGAAAATAAGAAATACAAGAAAGAGGATTAGGGATCCTTARGAAAACTGATGCATGGATATTTCCCTTGGATAACTGGATTCTGCAACTCTTTCCTGAGATAGTTTCCTATAATTAGAGAMCTCTTATGGTTTGATATTAAAGTTGGTTGATGATACATAACAAAATTCTGCAAGGATGATGCTKCTGCTATTGTCACTCTCCAGATAAAGAAATGCTAGAATTCTGTCTTAACAGACATTCTTTATGTGAAGTATTTGTGAAGAATGCCATGATTCTTCTGTTATCATATTATTCATATTCCAGCTGTTCTTATGGTGCATAGCTTGGGCATACTGCTGTAATAAATTGGTTTATGTCTAGCATGTGAAAACTTTATATTTTGTTAAGATGGGCAAACTCCTAATGAAAGTCATATTGCATGTAGACATGTCTGGTAAGCTCTATCATTATTTCTCAGGCATTTCACAATTTGGCATAATAACTTCTGAATTTCTATTTCATAGTTCAAGGTATGTAACTGATTGAGCTACCAACAGGATTAAACGCAGTGTTAGGTGCTGGTATAGTTACAGATGCAGTTATTGTAATGCATATTTAGTATAGATTTGTRAAGGGTGCAAGTTATAGGCATTTATGTTTACAAAATGCACATTACAGATCATGGTTGTCTACACGTAACAATATGTTTGATCATGCAATTATATTCCTATTTGGGTAATAAATCATGCTTTTCATGCACATCGTTGCCTTATGGAATGGTGATCTTCCTACCAGCTTGTGTACAAAGAATACAGCCTTGCTCTTATCTGGTTATTTATTTATTAAAATAAAKAACATTTCCAATATCATTTTTCAGGGTGCTAACATCTCAGATAACATTGATATCTGGAAGAGGAAGTTAACCACCTTTATAAGCAGCAAGGATAAGCAAGAGCTAATCTCTAGGGAGAAAAAAGACCGACGGGACTATGAACAAATAGCAGCACTAGCAAGCAAGTTGGGCTTGTATAGGTATTTGCACCTTTGTAAGGATTGGTTTTTGTTATCATTGATGTACTTCTAGTTTTATTTTAATGTAAAATGGGCTTTTGCAGTAATATATATGCGAAAGTAGTTGTTGTGAGCAAGGCTCCGCTGCCGAACTACAGATTTGATTTGGATGACAAGCGACCACAAAGAGAGGTGTCTATACTATTGAGTACCCATTTAGCTTATGTGTGTGTTTACATGCATGTGATTTCTTGTTTAATGGGTGTTTCCATTTTTCTTTTATTCTTCGAAATTTTCCCTTTCAAAAAATGCTACTTGAGCTCTTCCCGTCTTAAATTTGATAAATGTGCTCAGTTTGTGTGGTTTTTTCAAGCAAATTGAGTGACTAGGGACTTCTTGATGCCTGTAACCTCCAAGTAGTTCTTGTGTTCTTATCCAAAATTTCCCTTTTGCCCTCTACTTCATTACCCTTTCTTGATGCTTGAACAAGTATTGAATCTCTGTAAGAATTGACAGGTGATCTTGCCTCCTGGGTTGCAAAGACAGGTGGACTCCTATCTGGTAGATTATGCTTCCCAAAAACCCATGGGCATGGATGTATTTTCTAGATCGAGCAGTAACGGTAGCATTGCTACTGATGAAGGGTTCTTTGAGCTTCCAGAACCACCCCTTCAGAGTAAGACTGCACTGGAGAAAATCATTTGGCGGAGAAGTTTGCAAATGCGTACTGAGCAGCAAACTTGGCAGGTTCAATAGCCTTTTCAAATTTAGAGCATAATATCCCTTTGCGTAAATTACTTTGATCTCCCTTGTAGCATTTTAAAAGTGAAGGACCTTTGCTCTACTTTTTGCAATCATGGTAACCTCCCTTGTCTGTGTTTTCCATCCAACGATGTAACAGTGAGTTTAAAGTTAACATTTTACCGCTTGCATATATGCATTTTAATTGAAGTATTATACCATCAACAACATGAATAAATAAAAAGAACTTCGGTCTAGTATAACCAAGGCTGAATTTGCTTAGCTCCTTTCACAAGGAAATTTTCCCTCATCCGTTGAAGAATTCATTCTCTTTCTTTGTTGAAGGAAAATATTTTTCCTTCATATTAGAAATTCATTTATTTTGATTCTTTGTTGAAGAAGTCTTGCTTCAACAAAAACCAGTCAAATAATAAGGGGAAGCTTCAGAGAGAGAAGGGTCTAACACAGCAGAAAACAACTTAATTATAATTCTGATAGTTAGGTATAACTTCACTAATATGCCGTGTATGTCGTTGATTGCACTGGTACAAATGCACATTATTATGGGTCTGATTTTCTGATCTTCTTAGCTAGTCTTGCTTTGTCTAATTTGGATGGATGAATTACTGAGCTTTAGTGTCAGAAGAAGGTGGTTGTGCAAATAGTAAGGAAAGAATAGGACTTCGTATAGTTGGAGAAGTGCAACTATGTAAACTAGGGTTAGTTGAATTATTCAAAGGGCTTTTTTGGGATATCAAAGCTATTGGTTCATCASATCATCATTATATCATTCTGTAAGTAAAAGGGGTTAAAGGTGTCATTAAGACCTACATCCTAATCTAGAGGGAAGGTGGCATAATTATTGTTCGATGCTTTTTGGCTCTTCTAATAGGAATCTCCAGAAGGTCGGAAGATGTTGGAATTTCGGAGGAGCCTCCCTGCTTATAAGGAAAAGGATGCAGTACTAGATGCCATCTCATGTAACCAGGTAAGTGAAAGCTTGAGGAATATCTCGTCATTAATTACTTGCCTTAAGAGCTTAAGAACTTTTCATTTGGGGACTATCTGCAAATATCTAAGCTTAATTTTTTTCTGAAGTCTCTTGTTCTTTAAACAAACATCTTGTATAATTATTGGATTACGTTAAAAGTAACTTTGAGTTTGTTTGAATGCATAAGTTTCCACATCAATAGTCTTTCTATAGAAGACTTCTTGTAATGATATGCTTTTCTTTTTCTTCTTCTCTGACTAGTTTTCATTGGTGACAAAATTATCATGCTAAAAGCAGCCACTATGCATTGCAGATTATAACGTCATTATTAGTCATGTGAACTGCAAACACACAATGAAGAGAAAGGCTATCATAGAGAAGAGCTACATAAAACATGTACACTGTAATGGCTTTTCTCTCTGTTATCTGGAAAGTATCTTCTAGAATCTAACACTTTTTAACTCGATGCTTTTATGAGGTAGTGCAGATCTAATGTACCTTATTGTGTAACTATGGTCAAAAGAGACTTGGTCATTTTTGCAGCTTCCTAACAACCAGATTTTTTCCCAGCAGTCCAACTTCTACATTCTGCTCAGATATTTCTCTGAAAGTTCTTGGCTTATCTACCCCTTTCATCTTACTGCACTTATCATTGCAATCAGATGCAATTATTTTTCTGTTAAAAAGGGAAAAGAGGGATGGTGGTGTGTGGATTTGGAGGCTTTGGTGCTACAGATAGAAAAATGAGCTTTCTTGGGATTCAAATATGTAGAGTTGTTTTAGTTGCATATTTTCCCCCCTTTTTTTGGTCATTAAGAGTTTTGACTGATTTTTTCTCTAAGGAGGCTTTTGGTTCTCATTGTTTCTTATGCTTCATTCTCGTAAAAGAAGCTAACGTCTCAAAATAAGAAGATAAAGAAAAATAAATATTGCTTTAATGCCATGTGAAGATCTGATCTTGAGCTTATGAAGTTCTCATTTCTTCTACAAAGTTCTCTTTTCACAAGATCATGTTTACTGCAATCAGAAATGAGAAAAATTTTACACCTCGCAGGTGGTCATAATCTCTGGTGAAACTGGTTGTGGTAAGACAACACAGATTCCACAATTCATTTTAGAGTCTGAGATTGAATCAGTTCGTGGTGCAATGTGCAGTATCATATGTACTCAACCCCGTAGAATATCTGCAATTTCTGTATCTGAAAGGGTCGCAGCAGAAAGGGGAGAGAAGTTGGGTGAAACAGTGAGTCTCTAGTTGTGGAGATACCTTGAGTATGTACGATGCGTTTAGAAATTGAGCATAAGTTACATATTTTACCCTGGTCTCCTCTTCACAGGTTGGCTATAAAGTGCGGTTAGAGGGTATGAAAGGAAGAGATACTCACCTTCTTTTCTGCACAACAGGCATTTTGTTAAGAAGGTTACTGGTGGATAGAAATTTGAAGGATGTAACCCATGTTATTGTGGATGAGATTCATGAACGTGGAATGAATGAAGGTAAAGTCCTGCTTTACTGGTGATTCTACTGATGCCATATATTACAAGAATTTTAATTGTGTTGTTGCTTCATATCAGATTTTCTGCTTGTTGTTTTAAAAGATCTACTGCCTCATCGGCCAGAGTTAAGGCTGATTTTGATGAGTGCAACTCTAGACGCAGAGCTCTTCTCATCATATTTTGGCAGGGCACCTATGGTCCATATTCCAGTGAGTTATATGGGATAAAACAGTTGACATAGATTCTATAGTATCTTGTTTTAATATTTTGTTTTCTCTCTGTGTTCTCTCTCCCTGTCTCTTTTTCTTCTTCTTCTTCTTCTTCTTTCTTTTTTTTTTTTTTTTTTTTTTTTTTTTTGGGGGGGGGGGGGGGGGGGGGGGGGGGGGGCTCATGATGGGGGAAGGAGAAGAGGGCAGGCAAGTAGGAAACTGTATGGTGGCAATGGGGGGTGAATGGATTCCATCAACATTTTTACTTTATAAATTCAGCAATAACAGTTAGAGTTGAACAGTATATCTACTTTAGTAGGTGTCCACATTTCATAATGATAAGTTGCTCTCTCATAGTAGCTATGTTTTATTTAATAATTGTTGTCTTCTTGTAATGCACGTGATTCTCTGGTTGTACTGATGGCTCACAGAGACTCATAGCAGCATACTAGTTCTGTGCGCATAATCTTTTATCTATGAAGAAAACCTTCATGCATAATCAAATAAGGATGATTTTTGCTAGATTAGAAGAATCTGGGTGGTGGTTATGCAGCCACATTTCATTGATTTGAAATTTTGCAAATTAGAGGAATAAGACAACTTCAAAATGTTTGAGTTGCTGTGGATATTCTTTAAGATGTGAGGGCACATCTTTTTTAATGGGCTCTGTGTTGTTTGTCTGTATTCTGATGTCTTCACTAAGATTTTGTCTATGGAACTTCGAGGTTGTTTAATTTTTATCAAGAAATTCTTCCATATATTCCTGTGCCATTGATGGATATACATGTTATGAACTTAAAGGAAGAAGATGGCTTTAAATGAGCTAAGTTGCAAGTAGTACTCATGAAGCCATGAAGTATGCATTTTATATCTAATTKCTCTTTCTCTTGAATACGGTTTTTAAGCTCTTGGACTTTTTGAACTTATACTATCTTATATTTTTCTAATGCTATATTACCTTGAATATGAAGATGTACATTACAATCATGAAAGCATAATCTTTGCAGCATGTAGGATTGTCCCTGGTGTTTATTATTGTAAGCATAAATGCTTGGTATGGTGTGCAGCACCTTATAGCTACTTTCAACTTGAGTAAATTCTCATTTATTTTTCTGGCTCTCTAATATAGGGTTTCACATATCCAGTACAAACACATTTTCTCGAAAGTATTCTGGAAATGACAGGATACAGGTTGACACCAGAGAATCAAATTGATGATTATGGACAGGAGAAACTATGGAAAATGAACAAGCAAGTTCCAAGGAAGAGAAAAAGTCAAATTGCCTCGGCTGTTGAGGTATACCAGTGTAGCATTTGCTCCACGTCTTTCCTAAATTATTCATTCTTTTGCTCATGTTTGCTTCTCGGGGGGATATTGTGATCAGGATGCACTCAGATCTGCTGATTTCAAGGATTTCAGTTCACAGACACAACAGTCCTTATCTTGTTGGAATCCTGACTGTATTGGCTTCAACCTCATAGAGTTTCTTCTGTGTAATATATGTGAAAATGAGAGGCCTGGTGCTGTCTTAGTTTTTATGACTGGCTGGGATGACATAAGTTCTCTCAGAGATAAGTTTGAAGCTAATCCTATCTTGGGAGATACTAGTCGGGTTCTTTTGTTGGCATGCCATGGTTCGATGGCTAGTTCAGAACAGGTATATTTGATCCTTCATTATGGATTAAAAAAATCGAGGATCTCTTCATTGATAATTGTAATTCGTACTGTTCGGAGTTGATTATATAGAGATCACAAAGGATTTGAGGGTCAATGGTTAGGGCTCAGCTCAGAATTGCATATGTCTGTGTTGTGTATATATTTGGGGTAGAAACTATGTGCATCTTATTAGGTGAATTTTTCTTTCACTCAAATTATAAAGTAATTGGAGGGTCAAAGGACAGGTCTCAGAATTTTATATGCTGTAATGTATGTATTGGATTGGAGGCAGAACCTATATTTGTCTTATTAGGTGAATTTTTCTTTCACGCTTGGTGTGCATTTAGACTTCTGTCAATGTGATACACATAACCTTGCAAGTTTTGATGTATGTATGCATGTAAGCGTTTCTGTATGTTTGGTGGGGCTAGGATGGGTCATCTTCTGGTGTATTCTTCATTTGTCACTGTTAAATTCTTTGTAAAGAAACTATACCACCCCTAACTCGGTTCACTAAATTTTTTGCTGTATCATGACCTGTTTTGTTAGCATTACCCACTTTCTTTATCTTCGTAAGTTATTTCTTCCATAAATTTGTATGATGAAACAACTTAATTTAGAATAATCAATCATGACTATTTGCTGTCTTGAAATAAAGATGTAAATATAACAGATGGAATTAAACATTTGGTTTCCCTTTTTTTTTTTTTTTTTCCTCCTTGTGTTAATCCTTTTAATCTGGTCATTGACAGAGGTTAATATTTGAGGAACCTGAAGATGGAATTAGGAAGATTGTGTTAGCCACTAATATTGCAGAAACAAGTATCACAATTAATGATGTTGTGTTCGTCATTGACTGTGGAAAGGCAAAAGAGACATCATATGATGCGCTAAATAACACTCCTTGCTTGCTTCCTTCTTGGATATCTAAGGTTTCGGCTCAACAGGTACATGCTTCTTTTATTGTGAATGGATTGGTTGTTTCTTGAGTCCAATGCATCAACTAATTCAGCAAATAGGATTGTGAGTACTAAACAAAAAATTCTTCATTGGTTTTATATTGAGTGAGTTATGCATAAAGTAYGCAAATGACATGCCGTGGTGGGCTATGGTTGTGTGTGACAAAGGAGGGAAAGAGGGAGGTAGATTAATTCGAGAACTTCTGGAATCTGGTACTTTTAATGCGAGAAATTGAAGGCAGTTGGAATCCAGATACTCCTTTACATCAATTCTTATAAAACCTGAATGGATTTTAGGCCCTGGTAACTAAGATAATGTTGAGAAGGCAGGACTCGGGCTCATGCTGCTAGAAAGTGCATCTGAACATGTTGATTTCCAGAATGATATTCTTTGAACCCATCAAGTAAATTGAATTCAGCTATGGCCTTGCTAATTCTTTGAAAGAAACTGCAAATTTTGATTTTCTTCTTCCTGGCTGCCATGTGAAGTAGAAACATGCCCAAATCATAATAATTGGCTCTCTTAATTTAACTATATCTTGCTCTTTAACTATATTATGATGAAGTTTTTAATTTCTAATTTGATTATAAGTAATAATAGGAATAACTACCCTCTTTTCATTAGCGTGATGGCATTCAATGGCTCCATTTCTCATGTCTGGTAAGGTTGCCAGACTGTATATTAGATAGCTGGTAACTTCTCTCTCTCTATGATGGTGACTGATTTGASCAGAAAAATTTGTGGCCTCTCCTCCCAGCACTGCATCTTTTGAAATATAAGTTACACGCTGCAACCACGGCAGTTGCTAACTGCCTATATATTGTCAGTCTGCTTTTCGAGTAGGCTTTATGGAACATCAGAGAAGTAATAGAGTTGTAGTGGACAGTAGGTGTTCTTTAAATCTTTCCCCATGAATCAGAATAGATATACATCCCTTCAGATGATCTTYGGTGGTCTTCAGCTTGAGTAGTTTCCCCCTTGCTCAAACGTTAAAATCTTCTCTTCGATCCAACTTCAAGCATCTGCCAAAATTTAGAGTCTATGGCCTTATATGGGATTAATGGCTTGGTTGTCTTTTTCATTCTGTCTAAAGAGGAAAGCCAAAAGATTCACTTCTTGATAGTATGTTTCCAGTTCTTTATATTTGCAATTGACTATACTTATGCATTTGTTCCTACTTCGTGATATTTTGTTGTCATGTACTACTAACACCATTATACAGCATTGGTTCTTTTATTTATATGGTCTGATGTACAAATGTTGATTCCATATCTTTTATTTCCTGAAATTCCAGAGAAGAGGAAGAGCCGGACGCGTTCAACCAGGAGAGTGTTACCATCTCTATCCCAGATGTGTATATGATGCTTTTGCAGATTATCAATTGCCAGAGATTTTGAGGACACCTTTGCAATCTCTTTGTTTACAAATCAAAAGTTTAAAACTTGGGAGTATTTATGAGTTTTTATCTAGGGCTTTGCAGTCACCTGAGTTATTAGCGGTAATGCTGAGTCAGAAATTTTGCCTGTTCCTTCTCATTACTGGCAAATATCTTCAAGAACATCGAAATTCTGCAATCTTTCTTTCATATCTCTGTGCACAAACATTCCCTTATCCAATATTTTGACTCATTTGTTTTGTCAATCTTTTTTAGGTGCAAAATGCTATTGAGTATTTGAAGATTATTGGGGCTTTAGATGAGAATGAAAATTTGACCATCTTAGGTATAGTGTGTGTTCTTACATTTCTATACCAATCCTATGTGATGGCTCTTCCTTTTTGAGCGGTGCATCTAACATGAGTTCCTCATTTTTTTGGCAAGGGCACTATCTAACAATGCTACCGGTGGAGCCCAAACTTGGGAAAATGCTTATACTTGGTGCTGTTTTTAACTGTCTGGATCCAATACTAACTGTTGTCGCTGGTCTTAGTGTGCGTGACCCTTTCTTAAGTCCACTGGATAAGAAGGATGTAAGTCGAGCTTTTATGTACTGTCTTGATTGTGTTGGATGTATTATGCTTTTTTAATATTATTTGTGTACTTTATAAATTCTGTGATTTGATATCTGTATTTAGGCTTCATCTTGAGGATCATTTAGTTGTTCTCCTACGGATAATGTGGCTGTGAAGTGATAATGGATGCAATGATCCCACACTGGGGGAAGGGAATGACAGGAAACCTTGTTCACAGAGAAAGTTCAGTAATGAAATTGTTAACAAGCAATTAATGTGCAATTAACGCACAATTAACGTGCAATTAACTGCTACTGCTTAGTACCTACCAAGATTAGCATGAAGTCACAGCTGATTCATGATCTTGTAAAATTTGTTTAACAAAAAAGAGGAGTAACACTATTATAAAACTCTTAACCTGTGAAATTTAACGTAAAAGAACATCTTATCATTTTCCATTACTTGCAATAAGCTATTATTATTTGAACAATCTCCAACCTCTTTTATCTGGACTAGTTTCACCCCTGTTAACCTGAAAAATAATAAATTAATAAGGAAAAGTTCTGACACCATTGAAGTTTATTGTTTGATCATGGACTCTTTGATAGCTTGCTTGTTAACCAGTATTTTTCTTTGTTCAGGCATTATATATATAGAGTATTATTATTRTTATCAATATTCTAAATTATTCATAGTAAATACATTTACAAATATTCGTGTTGGGACATCCTTATTGGATCTTATGTTGAGAACCTGTCTAATCAGATGRCGAAAATTTTGAACCAATGGGGAAGAAGGAACAATTCGTGGTGAACCTTGCATATAAATATATTAGACAATTTTTTGTCTTGTTTTTCCTTTGATTGTACTTCTAACAGATGAACTTTGAACTGGCACTAGAGAATGGTATTGGTGTTTTTTGGACAGAAACACTTGACAGACATATGGACAGTGCATTTTTTTGGGCTCCTGATCTTTTAGCTACCTTTCTGCTGTATACTCAAACTTCATTCAAGAATTTGATACACATACGGCAATTAATTGACTCCCAGAACTCTATTTCTATCCTTGGTTAAATTCCAACTAAAATTAGCTAGAAATATGATTAAAAAGCACATGATTACTCACAAGATCAGAGCAGAAAATGGAAAAGAAGAGAAAAGCACAAAAAAGATCAATATGAATGATTGATGATTATCAATCAAATTTTTGGTTAATTTTAGTTGGAAGTTGATCATGGATGAAAACATAGTTCGTGGGAGTCGATTAATTAGTGTAATGTATGAAATTCTTAAAATTCTAGCAGATGATGTTTTAGAGAGGGTAAAAAGATCCAGAACCGCATTTTATGTGCAAAATGATTTCCTCCCATGATTGCGGGCTTTTTGTTTTCAGCTAGCAGAAGCTGCAAAAGCGCAATTTTCTCATGATTATAGTGATCATCTTGCGCTTATTCGGGCTTTCGAGGGATGGAAAGATGCTGAAAAAGATTTATCTGGTCATGAATACTGCTGGAAGAATTTTTTGTCAGCGCAATCAATGAAAGCTATTGATGCTCTTCGAAATGAGTTCTACTCATTGCTCAGGGATACGGGCCTTGTTGACAGCAATCCAGCCACCTATAGTGCTTGGAGCTATGATGAACATCTCCTCAGGGCTATTATTTGTTATGGCTTATATCCTGGAATCTGCTCTGTTGTGGTACTTATGGGTTCTCTGGTTACCTATTATATGGCTATTCTTATCCTGGCCATTTGCACAAAGATATCTAATAAATAATGGAACTCACTTAGAAAATGATGTTTAGTATTTTGATGGATTAAGCATAATTCCCTATTTGTTCCTTATGACATTCGGCAGTATGTATTTTACTGATCAAGATCACTATAGAAAACTGAAATGCTGCTATATGTATCATTACTTCATGAATCTTGATAAGTAGAATAATTAATTCACACACTCTTTGATCAGTTGAAAATGAAATGAATTGATTATACTTTATTTAGTCTGTTGAGTATGAAGAAACCGTGGACATGGATTCTTGTTCATATTACTGATATCAATCTGTTAACAGCACAATGAAAAGTCATTCTCATTGAAAACGATGGAAGATGGTCAGGTTCTTCTGCACTCAGTAAGTGTTCAACCTATGTAGCGCTTCACTTTTTTACCCCTTAAATTTGAGAATAATGTTTTCATATATTTTGTGTTTGGTTAGAACTCAGCCAATGCACGGGACTCTAGAATACCATATCCATGGCTCGTTTTCAATGAGAAGATCAAAGTGAACTCTGTATTCCTCCGGGATTCAACAGCTATATCTGATTCAGTACTGATCCTGTTTGGTGGAACCATCTTGAAAGGGGACATGGTAAGCTCTTTATTATAGGCAAATTTATACTTTGCTACTAACTCATGCACCTAAGAAAGAAAAGGAAAAAAAGAAAGCAAGATGAAGGTGTCTTGGTTAAGCTATTTGAATTGATATTATAAGTGGATGTTTACCATAATGATGTGAAATCATTTTCCTTTCCTGACAGGATGGTCACTTGAAAATGCTTGGAGGATACTTGGAGTTCTTTATGAGCCCTGCTATGGCAGAAATGTATGGAAGCTTAAAAAGAGAGCTTGATGAGTTAATTCAGACCAAAGTATGTAACTCCCAGATCCTTGGTCAAATTTCCTTTTAACTTTAGTTTTGTGTCTTTTGAAGCCAATTGTATGGCACCATATGTTCCATTGCAACTCCAACAGTGTAACTGAAACTGGCCGTTTTCATGTGCAGCTCCTGAATCCAACGATGGGCATACAATCATATCATGCACTTCTATCTGCAGTGCGACTGCTAATTGCAGAAGATACATGTGATGGCAGATTTGTGTTTAATAGGCAGGTGCTACATCACCCAAGACCATCAATTGTGGCAGCACCAACAGCCGCCATGTCTAGAACAGAAAGTGGTCCTGGAGGTGATAATTCAAAGAGCCAACTACAAACGTTGCTTACTCGAGCAGGCTATGCAACGCCAGTTTACAAGACAATGCAACTTAAGAATGGTCAATTTCAAGCAACAGTGCAGGTTAATGGAATTGAAGTAATGGGACAGCCTTGCGACAACAAGAAGCAGGCAGAAAAAGATGCAGCATCTCATGCTCTGGATTGGCTCTTGGGAGGCAAATGTATGGGACATGATTATATTGAACAGATGTCCCTGTTTCTAAAGAGGAGCAAGAGAGATCACAGATAAAATTGAAGGTACATTGAAGTTTTATCATGCCAGATTGCAAGATCACACACGGACAAGAATGAAGATCTTGCTCTGAATAGCGAGAGCAGATATGCATGTGGTTGGACGAGGAACATTTTGTGTTGACTGGTTGTTTCAACCTGAAATTGTACTATGGCCATGAGGGAACATAACAATATTATTGATCACCAAGGTATACACGTGCAAGTCCTGGTCAAAAAGCATGGCGCTTTCAGCATCTAACACCAATGCAGATTACGACTATCTGCAGACAAGCTGGTTGAAGGATTTGATTGGCTGACTGTTGCATCTGGTGCCAAATTTGGAATGCAGGACGGGCCTTCCTCAACCGAACTGCATCACTCACAGAAAGGTACGTACCAATGAGAATCTACCCAATGCACATGGACAAAAGATCTCTGGAACTTGTCGAGACTTGAAAGATTGTCATGATTATTCCTTCATGGGGAAATTTTGCTAGCCTTCCTTAGGTTTCTGAGCCAGGGAGCTTCTTGTTTACTTTAGGCTCTAGGTCTAATGCTCACCTTTTTGTATAACCATGTTTTAGAATGTTGTCTTGACAATTATCGCAAAATTACAGAAATAGAACAGGGGAATATTTTCATATCAATGCATTGTGCAACCTTATTGGAGAAGATCCAAATTTTATTACCAAAACAGAGTCGGTAGTACAAGCTTTAAGGCACTTCTCTGTTTCGGGGCTCATGCAGTTTTTATCTTGCGTCAATTTGTTTTCTCGTGCTGGACATTAAAAGCCCATCTTAGATTATCMGCATTATTGGGCCTTCTAGGGACCACCCACCACTCTAGACTTTACTAATCTCATAGTGGCTATAAGACTATAGACTTGTAGTGCCTGTACCAGGACTACTGTACCTTAGTTAAGGCCCGAGTCTGATTTATCAACTGCATCCAGTATTAAAAAAAGAGCTGAGTAGCTCCTATGGATTGGGAGACCTCAACTTTTGCCCAACTGTTATAATAGTAAATTCTCTATTGCTTAAGCTTTTCCTAAATTATTTAGGGCTCATTTAGGATTGCTTTTCTCAATTCAAGAATTAAATTTTGAGATCAAAAGTAGCTTTCAATGTAAAGATAATGTGTGGTAAGATAAAGTACTTTAGATGCTCTTAAAGAAAGTTACAAAATTAAATTTTACTAAAAAAGTAACCATGGGAGATTTTATGGAAAGTCGAGCTTAATTTTTAGTGAACAAGGATTTCCTCATGGCCTATTTGTAATTACAAGAATACCCTCATAACTTAATTATTAGGATAAAATAACTTTGACATATATATTATCAAATAATAATTTCCCTTATAATACAATACTTTCACGGACAACACTTTTATATACAACAACCTCAAACTTTTGTATCCAACAACCTCAAATTGAACCTTCAACAATGGAGAATAGAACATAGCTGTGTCTCAATTTGCAGTAGATGAAAAACCAAAGTAGCAGGACCAGTTGTAAGMGGTAGTAAAATATTGTCCTGAAACATTAGTATTAAAAATCGAAAACCGTCCTCGAAATGCGACATTGATCTGGCGGTCGGATTCCATCTAATTGATTAGGTCAATAATGTTGAGAGAAATGGAATCTGACCATACGACTTTGACACAGCTTGGGAAGCCCTGCTCCTTCCTGTCTTCAATCCTTAATTCAATACTCCCTTTTTTATTACCACTAACCTTAACTTTTAGTTGCTTTCGAAATAAGGTGACACTCAGATCGGTCACAAATACAAAACTTGTTTTATTTAGTAACACCAATAACATCTTCAATACATCTAAAATTATTACCATATTTGTCATATTAGTTATCAAGTGCTTTAATCCAAATTCAGCATTTAGATTTAAACGTGTATAACTAAATTTTCAACCTTTCAAAATTTAGCTACTTATCAACACTTCAATCTTCTTATTTCAGTATTCAGACTTTAATTTTGTAAAACGGGATCTAAGTTTTAAGTTTTATATTTAATATCAGAAGTGATATAACGATACAAGATGATCTAATGCAACGGATTGATGATTGAAGATATTCTAGTACTATTACACCCTTTAATACCATTCAATGTACGACGTGTATATATCTTTAAACTCGTCAATACCTCTTCTCATCTATCTTAGAAAAGTAAATTAAGAAAGTACATTAGAAAATTCAAAGTTTGAATTAAAATACAATTAGAATATTGATATTAAGAATAACCAAAACTACATTTTGGAAAAGGGGCTCATGAGTAGGGGCTCCCAAGCCAACAAAATAAGCAATGTGAATTCGTTTTTTGGCTGKGTGTATGCTGGAGTGTTGGCCATTGTTTTGTCATGACAGTCACAAGATGTGCAAATGACCTAAAGTTTTGCGTCACAATTTGAGCTAAAGTAAGTGACATTTTTCAAATGAATTGACAGTAATGTTCTTTTAGGGGACCCCTTTAATTTTATATGTAGTGGAGATCAAGTTTTAGGGTAACCATTGTCAAGGGGTGGTGCTGCCGTCCAAATGGCCATAGGACTAATTGTTTTTTAGTTTATGTTATGTCTCTTTTTTATCGATCATATTGATTTGGATCTTAGATGTGTGATTCCCATGGCTATAATAAGGTATATGACCAAACAAATTTATGGGTCAAAGCTCAAGAACGTATGGGGAGGTGGGACTGCTGCCAGGCACAAAATATATATATATAAATTAACTATTTTCTAAGATTTTCTTCCTTTTTTTTTTTTTCTTTTGGAGATGCTAAGATGACTCCAAGATCATTATCAACACAACTATTTTGATATACATAAATATTAAAGTCCCAATATTGAGTCATAAAACACCATATAAATATTATTAAATGACAAAATTAGTGATGGATTTCAGAGGAAAAAATTGATAAAAATGACATYTTCTTTAGATTCAYTCATCAAAAAGTGCACGAGTTTAAGAAGATTATTTTTTTTTCATTTAACCTTTAAACAATATTATAGTATTACGAATGTGAAAATTTTAGAAAACAAGAAGAAGATAAAAGAAAGTATATTAGAAGATTCGGAATCATTTATAAGAACTATTTCCTGTAAATCAAAAGTATGTTTGTCTGATAAATTAATTTAATTTAAAATACATATTTTTTAGAATTCTTTAAAAAATATTTATATAAAATATGATTGTTGATCGAATTATGAAGTCGAAATAATACCTACAACTCAAATACACCCAAACACACGAGGCTGAGAACTTTCATACCTAATATCGAATCAATTCTATTGTACTTTTCTTTTCTCAACCTCCAGAAAGTTGTGATGTTCAACATTTTCTTGGTTTGCTCTCAAATAATTTTGTCACCAACCAATTCATTGTGGAGTTTTTCCAGATCTCCATTTATTCAATCATTTCAATGTTGAATACTACTGATAGAGGAACGCAACCATGTTGGGCAAAGGGCAAAACACCTCGTTTACCCCTACTTATGTCTTCTAGTACTATTGAATTCTAGGAGAGATGTCCATCAAACTTGAATGTCTAAAGGAGCTCAACTTTAAATTACAAAATTTGTGGGGCAATCTACTACATCTTCGTAATTATCTTGTTCCAAAAAGGTGGAATCTTCCACCCCGGGAGTTCCCACATCTTTGGTTCAAAGAAACGTGAGGAGGAGATAAATTATGATTAATCAATTGATCCATATAAATTAAACTCTATTACGTCTCACATAAGGAGCCCCTCTCATTTGTTTGCGAAATTCGATTGTTGATCACTTGTTCCAAACTTCACATTTATATTTCTCTAAAATAGATAAGATAAGAGTTTGCCTTATCAAGGGTTTTACTAATTAAATCCGCGTCATAAAAGGGGGAAAAAAAAAAATTATGCATGATGACCAAAATATCCATCACTGGATGGGTGGGACCCAAATGTATGAGGATGAGATTATGATGCGTTGAGGAATAATATTGTCTCTTTCTGTTGGAATCTCCCTCTTTTATGCATAGGGTCAATGCAGATGGTGGGCCTTTTCATAGTACATTACAGAGAGTTTTTAATAGTTTAACAATACTTTGGGCCCAACATGGACTTAAAGATTAAACCCCACGAATTTTGGTTTCTACTTTCTTCATTTTCCTTTTCGGGTTAGAAACACCTAACATATTTAGCCCACAGGAAAAATTTACACAATTTCCATTATTTTTAAAATTAAATATTTTTGTTTTCATCACTTTATTTTTTTCTCTTATATTGCATATGAAGTGATTCAGTACAGATATTTCCCTTTTCTCTTCCTTTTAAAGTAACTTTCTTTTACCTTTCAAATACAAGTGTAACTTTTTCTTGTTCTAGCACTATTATTTGTTTCATCATAATCGACATATACTTACTATGCACGTATTTCATTAATTCTATGAATCAATAAATCCTTCTTATGTAAAAGGTCAATTCGAGATCTTTTAATACATTATTTTGTCGTGTTCTTTGCTAGACAAGGATCTCGAGGATCTTATTTATGAAATTAAGATTTTTTTTCTTAGTTTAGATAGGCTTTTTTATATACAATATTTAGGTAAAAAAATAATTACTTTTTTTTTTCTATTCTTACTTCGTTTTTTGTTTATGATAACTTAGACTTTAAGTTTAGTAYAGTAGAACATCTATAAATTAATAACATCAGGACTATATTAATTTTATTAATTTAAAGAAGTACTAATTAGTCAATAAATTAATAAACAATTGATTTATCAATAAATTGATAGTTTATTAATTTAATGACTTTACTTACCATTTAAAGAACAAATTATGTTATATAAYTAGAACAAGATAACTCGTTAGGATTAAAATTATGTATTTAGCATTTAATTTTCTAATTAGCGATGAGATTCATGTAGATTTAAATTATAAGAAAAGATAAACAATAATAAATTCATATTTAGAAAAATATGATATTTAATTTTAATGAATTATTGATTTGTAATATGAATATGATCAAAAGATTACATGAGGTTTTCAAAAAAAAAAAAAATCATTATCTTATTATTTTATCAAAATTATTAATTCAACTAATTAGTCTAATCAGTGATAAAAAATTATTATTTAATAGAAATTATTAATTTATCGATTTTATTTAATTTAGAGATTTTAATCCATATAAATTAATCATTCCGCGAGATAGGAAAGAAAGAGCAAGAAGAAGAGGGCAAAATGGAGAACAAACATGAAAATAAATATATAGAACAGGGCAATGTTGTCATTTTGACAGCGAAATCAAAAGCAGCAGGGCATGTACCTGACTCATCTCATTAAGGATTAATAATTGGATGTTCTGTTCAATTATAAGCGAATATCCCAAAAGGGCCCTTTAGGCATCTTCCGACCTTTTTGCCAACGTCACCAACAAAAGTTGGTCAATAGCCCAAAATCTCATACTCGATTTTTCTTTTTCTTTTTCYTTTTCAATTTGAAAAAAAAAACCATTTTCTGCCTTGAACTAATAACAGAGTAATTATGAATATTGAAAAATAAATCATGCAATTTTATGCTACGTATTAAAAATAATAATGCTAGTTGATATTATGTGCWCTGTGTAAAAGATTTTAGTTCTCTATTAATAAAAAATTACTCTATACTTTATTACATTTTTTATATCATTATTTTTCACTTCTTTACAAAGTTAATTATCGATTAGATCGTTATTATATTCTATTATAATTTATCAAACGCATCGATTGATGACTTTTACATATTTCTTAACATTTTAAATATATCATATTTTGAATTAAAAATAAAATATATTATATTATTACGCTTATAATCGATTGATAATTCAACGAGTCATTACGAATAATATATATATTAATATGTTATAAGAAAGGGATATGAATGTAATTTCTCAATTATTGTATATATCAATTAGAACATAATATGTATGTATATTTAATTAAAATATTTTTAAAAAATATAATAAAGAATGCACTAAAATATCCAAAAGCGCTGCATATCTTAAGAGCTAAGAAGGATGGTGGACTAGTAGGGTCAATTATCCAAAAGTATCCGACTACTGCTATATATATATCTAAGGAAAAATTAATTGCAATAATTAGAAAAAAAAGAAAGAAAAAAAGAAAGAGAGAGCACCGTCCTTGTTCTCGAACTTCGTATCTACCTATATAGAATCATAAGAAACATAAAACACAGAACAATCTTCAAAAATCTCTCTTTGACCATCGTACACACATAAAGCACACACATTTTGTTCTTCTCCCTTCTCCCCTTCTTCTCCTTCTCTTCTGCCACTGTCACAGATATATATAGAGAGAGAAACAAAAGCAGGAAAGGAGCAGCGATCTTTCTCTTTCTTCTCTCAGTTACTATAAATAAAACAACATCTCACAGTACAATTTCCATACATTTCTTTTTATAGAGAGAAAAAAGAGGGAGAGAGAGAAAGACTATTATCTTTTAGTYTCCTTTTCCTACTTCTTCCTTTAATCACTTTTTCTTCTTGTTCTTTCAAATTTTCGCAAATCTCCATAAAAATACTTCCCAATTTTATGTTCATAATAAGTTTCTAGCACGAGGGGTTTGATCCAACGGCCATTATCTTTACATCTTACGGCTAGGTGATTTCTCGGTTGACATCTTCAGCTTTACTATTACGTAAGTCCTGCTTTCCTTTTTAAATAATTCATGTAAATCTCTTTGCCTTTTTGGGTTCACCTTTCTTATCTTTGTAATCATAAATTTTCTTTTCTATTCTATTGTATATTGCCGAGTGCTTTTTTCTATGAATGACGTGTGGGGTTGGCAAGCATTGTTGGCTTTTTTGGTGGGTTTTAGATTCTGGGTTCTTCTTATTCTATTGAATTATTGAACCTTTCGGATTCAAAACCATTGCTTTTTCATCATTGCAGTTTAAATTTTTATGGTTCTTGATCGCATGCAATCAATGAAATCATTTATGGCATTGAGGGGTTTTATTGACCTTTTCTTATTGGATTCGATGTGAATGATGAATTAGGAGTTTATACTTTCTTTTTCACTTAGTTGCTTTCTCTTCCCCTTGGCGGTGCGCTACTGTTGGGTTCCTTTTTGACGTGTTTAAGAGGGAGATTTCCTAATTTTATTATCTGGCAGTATCCAAGTATTTGAATTCTGCAAATTCTCATTTCTTCATGTTGTCACTTGCATGGTTGATGGTGATCTTAAGTTTCTGGACTCGATGGTATGACTCCTAATACTCAATTTTGAAATACTTTTGTCATTATGATCTTAATTTAATTTGATTGGCAATGTTCTGAACATTTCCTAGACTTTATATGTTACGTTGAAGATTGAAAGAGCTAGCACGGATTTCTTATCTCTGACTAATTATTTTATTGAGTATTACGGCTTAGTGATGTATTGTTTGGCTACTATGGAATGTTGATTTGAGTTATGGACCAAATGATGATAAAGCCGTGGAAGTAATTCTCTGTTCGATTTACTGGGACATGTAATGTTTTGTTGCATATGCAAATAGTGTGAACACTAACTTTGGTCATTTAAGCTCGAAGACTGTGTTTCGATGTTTTAGATGCCTACTGAATRCCTTTTGACTTGCCTTAACCATATCCGTAATTGCTTTTTGATTTTTCACTTTTTTGTTTATGGTTGGAGTTGTTTCTATAACCTGCTGATATTTGGGTGTTATTTGACTTGCTTGTAGAGCATTTCAGAATCCTTTTTCACACTATAAGGGATAATAATTACAGTTACATTACATTTCGGCATGAAATAGTCAAGGCTACTTTTGGTTTGGTCAATAAAGTATGGATGTTATTCTGCTGCTTTTATAGTGCAGTATATTTTTTAGTTAATCATTGTCCACCTTTGATAAATTAATGGCCTAAGGTTCCCTAGGACTACTGATGTTCTAGTTTTACTTATATCTGATTCTTTTCTGTAAAGAATGTCTGGACATTGATTCTTTCCTTGAAGCTTGATCCTTGTATGCAGTCTCACTTCGTCACGTTGTGATCTGCAGTGGTGAACTGAATTCTCCCAGACTCTAGGCCATGGAACTTAATGGTCATAAGAGAGCTAGGAGGAAAGATACTATTGCTAAGCAAAATGGCGAAGCAAGCATATCAAATGCTGATGATGAGCTGGATCCCTGGACAGCTTGGGCATACAAACCTCGCACTATAACATTATTGTTTGTGGGTGCATGTTTTCTCATGTGAGTAATCAGTGAGCACCATTTCCTAAATATATGGATTGCTTAATTCTCCTATGAGTAGTCAGAAGTTTTCCCTTTTTACTTTTTGTTATTAACTTAATGTCGAACTGCAATGAATTACCAGCTCTTATGTAGAACATTCGGAGTGGCCTTCAGTAGTTTGATTGATCTGTTGATTTATCCTAGAAAAAATATGGGGTCCTGCAATTTTAAGTTGACTGCTACTATAATGAGATGCAACTTTCAGTAGTTTGATTGATCTGTTGATTTATCCTAGAAAAAATATGGGGTCCTGCAATTTTAAGTTGACTGCTACTATAATGAGATGCAACTTTCTGTAGCATTCAATTTTTTATGCAAATAGCTTTAGCAATTAGTTTCATATTTTTATATTTACATGTATTAGCTCGTTCATTTCTGTTTTATGCTGAATTTTACCCCTTTATATGATATCTACTCTGGCTGCATAAGTTTGATTACACGAAAATGCACCCTCTCTCTAATGAAACAATGCCAAACACCCCTGAGAAAAAGAAAAAGTAAAGAAAGAAAAGAGTTCATTTCCAAGAAAAATCTTCATTAGCTCCTGATATCTGCCTGTTGTATATTGTTAATGAAGGAGGTGCCATATGTGTAACTGAACTAGCAATGATATTTTCTTATTTGCAGCCATGCCATGTAGAAGAATATGTAGGTCAGGCCTTGAGGGACTGTTCTCTATCCTGATGAGATGTTGTTTGTTTACAGAAAGTTTCTCTTGTTTTATTTTCTTGCTTATTGTAAGGTTGCTTCTTGCTTTCATTTTTCGCAAACAAATATGCTCATACTCTTTAAGATCTGTAGTATTGCCTGCTCAACAACAGTTTGATAGAGAGGAAATGACAAATCTTTTGATTGAAAAAATATGCATATTTCCATATATATGACATGCTAATGTAATTGCTTATTGCTGCACCGTCTGGTGGATAACTAGTTTTTCTTCCTCCCTTGTTGTTAATTTCCAGTTGGGCAAGTGGAGTCCTTCATCCTGAGAGCATATCAACCAGGGATAGTGTTACATCCGTGAAAAGGTTTGTTTTTTACTTTTCATTCTTGTCGTGTGATGTGCATATGCTTTTTCGATTTTTACTTTGTGTAGGATGTAAAATCTGTTGTTCATTGATTTCATAGGGGTGTATGGGCAATGATCGCTGTGTTCCTTACTTATTGCCTGCTGCAAGCTCCTGATACGTAAGTTATTTGGTGTTGCTAAAACATATTGTATATGATTTTTTAGTGTGGGAGCGCTATGGTTTCTTTTCTTGTTTGAAATGTCAAAATGATTTTTTTAATAGTTTTCTAAAATTAAAAATTAACTTTTTTAAATCTTATCTTTTGAATTTCCAATTTCTGGACACATGGTTAAGTGATTATTTCTCTGGTTGTTTGCCACTGTATATAATCCTTTTGGCTTTATTAATCATCAGATGCGGAATGGACGAACTTTATGGAATAATAACTTTTTGCAAAAAGCTAATCTTAATTTGAAGATATGGTAATGCTTTATGGTAGCATTAGTTGTAAGAAAGCTAATATTAGGATATGACGAAGAAATATGCAGCGTGGTAATTTGAAGTTTGATCATGGGGCACTGGAGTAGGAAATCTTCCTTTCTCTTGTCATTTTTACTTTTTATTATTTTTTTTTTTTGGGGGGTGGGGCGGTGTGCTATCCTTAACAATGTTCCATTGTTGGTGCTGTAACTCTTCCTTCTTTTCCTTGCAGGATACTAATTAGGCCTCACCCAGCCATTTGGCGTCTAGTTCATGGACTGGCTGTTACTTACCTTGTTGCATTGACATTTTTGCTTTTTCAGGTAATTTTCTTGATTTGGCTGCGAATCTTGCTTCTTTTGCCTATAGAAGCTCTGGAACTCAATACCACATATACACAGTTTATTACTTTCTATTCTATAATGGTTTTGGGAGTGCATGTATAAGCTACAAATTCTTGGCATGGGGTATATTGTGCATGATTGCATGTGTCTGTAATTTTCAGATTGCTACTGAATGATCCTCCTTATAAGAAAGTAGAAGCAGCCTAATCATTTGGTACCAACTAATATATATAAACAACCTCTAGAGGTTTCCATGAAATGTTGAGAAGCTCTCATACTGTAATGTGGTACTGAATCCGTTATTTTGAAAATGGAAGGGGAACATTGTTGTAGTTCTGCATAGAGCTTTCCTTTTCATATTGTAGTATATATGAGAGACCACATAACATTCTTAGTCATGTCTATAATCTGGCAAATTGTGTACCTAAATAATCTGAGGCTTCAACACTGGATGGAGCAGGACTTCTCTGCCTATTCTGCATTTTGAGCTTGTGAAGAGGTACTCATTGTGTCATTTCTGTATGTTGCTACTAACATTATTTTATTTGATAATTTGCAGAAACGTGATGATGCTCGACAATTTATGAAATATCTACATCCCGATCTTGGTTTTGGTAATGAACTATGATCTTCTTTTCTTTTTTAAATTATATTGGCAAAAGTGGCAGTATTTCTTTCCTTCTTGTTTGCATGCATATTATACGACCTGATATATTTCTAGGATCAGTTTTGGTTTTATTGATTCACACGTTAATTTTGGTGCAGAACTTCCAGAGAGATCTTATGGCACTGATTGCCGGATTTATGTGCCTGAAAATCCTACAAGCAGGTTTAAGAATGTTTATGTATGATTCTTCTTTCTCRATCCTTCAATGTCATAACTTTCACTCTTTCTGGTTGTTCTTTCTGTTCATATTCTTGTTAAGCATGCTATGCTGAGTTCTCTCCAATATAGTGATTTTTCTTTATGCAGGATACACTTTTTGATGAGTTTGTTTTAGCGCATGTCCTTGGRTGGTGGGGAAAGGCTATAATGATTCGTAACCAACCTCTTTTATGGGTATTATCTATTGGATTTGAGTTAATGGAGGTCAGAATCATAGTCAACTTTGTTTTGGATCGCTTTTTTTGAAGTCTGAATCTCGTGTAGCTTTCTATATGGTTACATCTTACATTTGATGGTTTCAGCTTACTTTTCGACACATGCTTCCGAACTTTAACGAGTGTTGGTGGGACAGCATTATTCTTGATATCCTGATCTGCAACTGGTTTGGTGAGGATCTTGAGGACACTGCTCTCCTGGTTTACTCTTTTGAATTACATACATTAGCATGATTGTAACTTCATTGTCCCCCCCCCCCCCCCTTTCAATAATTGCCGTTGTCTTGGCTTAGATTGCCAACTTAGTCTGTGACCAACTTTTTCTGATTAACAAGCTAAAAACATAGTTGTACGTTGAGCGAAACTGATGTTTTTTAATTTCTGTTTGTGGTTCTTGTAGGAATATGGGCAGGAATGCGCACTGTACGGTACTTTGATGGTAGAACATATGAGTGGGTCGGCATAAGTCGGCAACCAAATATCATGAGCAAAGTATGTATTTTACTGATATGGCCATGATAGATGTCTTTTCTATCCCATTTCTGGTCTGATAACTATCTTCTCGTCTTCCATATCTAGTGTGGAGTCTACACCAAGCTCAGACCAAGAAAATCGTATCCTTTGGTTTTTCTCTTTCTATTGAGAGTGGTTTCTTGAGTGGAGGCAGGATGATCTTGGGAAAGCTTTGCTTGGTAGCATGTGCTTTTTTCTTTATGTTTAGAATGACTTAGCTGTGAGTACTAGTTATGGTTATGTTGCCTGTAGGACACCACTAGGAACTTGAACATGGGAACATGGATACACGATGCGACATATTCTCCCAAATATTTTTACACTCAAAAATAGAATCCAAGTAGAATAAAATTTACTTTGTCAATAAGTCACTTTACTTACCAATACCTTTCATTTTCTATCTTTTGCCAAAGTGAGAAACCATCTTTACCTTTCTTACTTCAGATCTATCTCTTCTTATTCGTTTCATCTCTTCTTTTTCTCTATTTCCTAATTGCAGGAAATATTTATATTTCTTTCTTCTCTACCCTTTGACGTTCAATTAGCCAAATATTTTAACCCCATACACTCGCCAATCTTATTCCAATGTCGCATGGGGAAACAAACAGTCCAATTGACATACTGTCTTTGTGTGTCCATTCTTTCCTCATAGAAAGTGGTGTTGTGTAAACATGTCACCAACACCTTGTCTTCGCTATGGGGTATCTCGACTGTCACAGTTTCCTTAATGACTATGACTATTTATGGTTCCTAAGAAAAGCAGGGAATTGAAAAGGATGAAAAAAAGGCCGGTGTCCCTGGCTAGAGCTCTGTATGAGTACCATGTTATTACTTTGCTTTAAGGTTATTGTGTCATTGTCAAGTAAGTCTAAAGAGTAGTTCTATGGKAATTAGCACAAACCAATGTGGGAGAGAATTAGCAACTCCGTTTGATCTTATTTTCTTGAATGATGGGTAATCATGTTCAACAACCTATTATGTGTTGTTTGAAGTGGAAAGTCTTGTGGTTGTGTTTGGGTACTCACTTGTTATATGGATTTATAGGTCAAACGAACACTGGGTCAATTCACCCCTGCACGTTGGGACAAAGATGAATGGCATCCTCTTCTTGGACCTTGGCGGTTTATTCAAGTTCTCAGTCTATGCATTGTGTTCCTGACAGTGGAACTCAATACATTCTTTCTGAAGTTCTGTCTGTGGATTCCTCCACGAAATCCATTGGTAATCTATCGATTGATCTTATGGTGGCTCATTGCAATCCCAACAATTCGCGAGTACAACTCTTATTTACAGGACAGGTATCAAGTATCCTCCCTTCGCATCTTTTCCAAAAATTAGAATGTAGAGCAACTCTATTTAGCTTTTTCTTTCTCTTGCATTTGCTCTATATGTTGCAATGGTTTTCCAGGAAACCGGTTAAAAAAGTTGGAGCATTTTGTTGGCTTTCCCTTGCTATCTGCATAGTCGAACTCCTGATTTGCATCAAGTTTGGACACGGTGTGTATAATCTTCTCTTGTACATTAAGATATGTGCCTCAAAATTGTTGAACTGGCTTTTCACTTGAAATTTCTAGCGCTTTGTTAGCTTGGCAATAACTGATGTTTGTATCTCATCCATTCTATATTGGTTTGTTTAGGACTATTTCCCAATCCCATGCCAAAATGGTTGATAATCTTTTGGACATCCATCAGCATTGGCCTCGTGATATACTTAAGCTCATGGACATGGCATCTACATCGGACAATGAGGAAAAAGCAGCAATGATTTTACTTTTGTTGTCATATAATTCTTTGGTTCCTTCTGTTTGATTGGGTTCTAGCCATTTTCTGTAAATACTCATTATATTTCTAACTGTAAATGCTCATTCCTAGATTAGTTATCACAATTCATCCATGTAGAGAGCATGTCTCTTATTAGGTAGCATTAAAGGTGTTTATTTATTAAGCTGCACTTTTCCTGCATCATCTGGCTTTTGGCCAAATTTTTGTATTGTTTTCTTTATACAAAGTTTCGATTATTAGTATATACTCTCTCTCTCTCTCTCTCTCTCGCCCCCCCTCACCCTCCCTTAGTAGTATGATCTGCTTGGCCTCCGGGAAGCACTAAACATTCTTAAAACAGTGGAAACTAACAATCAGAGAGGGTGTTCAGTGCCAAGGGAGCAGAAAAATGGAATGAACTTGAACGGGACTTTTCCGGTTTAGTTTAAAACTATGGTTCTTGCTAGTAGTCTCAAAAGATCGGCAACTAGATGGTTGGCTTCACCCCGTCTCCTCATATGATGTCAATTTCTAGTTTTACTTTTGGAAATACATGATTATGACTTGTGTTTTGGTGACCTCCTAGTAATTATTCTAGGAATCCCTTGAAGATTATAGTCTAGATGGTGGCAAGTATTTGTTCCAATTATGTTCAAGGTAAATCTTGAAGTATCTATGTATAGTCATTACCTTGTGGCTAGGATGACTATTCTTGGAGGTTTTTGTCATGGTGGAATAACGCAATCTTCTTTGCACATGAATACCAAATTCTCTTTATTATGGGAAGACTAGGTTTTTGGGCATGGTTAGTATCAGAGAGGCAAACCTATCATTGTGGTTCCGATGGTTAAGGAATGCATTCGAAGGAGATTTTGGTATTGATTTATMAATTACTATTATTATAAGTAAGTTCAGATTCATAAGTTTTAGTATAAAATTGTTAGTTTGTAGAAATGAATATCATTGAATTCTTTCCAAAAGTCTATTACCAATGATAAAAAAGCACTAGATATTGTGCACTTTTCAAAGAGATGGAGACAGCATAAGATTACGATAAATTCAATGTCACTCCACCATTGGTGAAATCCCTCAGTCCCTTTGAATCCCAATCTGGGATCTTAAGATTATTGAACTTTCTATTTCTGTCATACGTACTTCTACATCGTCCTTTGCTGTCTTGCGCCTACTAAATTCCCCCTCATATCATCGATTCACTCGAAGAACATCTTTGTTATCGTCTATACTACTTTGTACTCTACCCAAAACAGCAATGACAACCTGATGTGTCCTTTATCTGAGCTCTTCTGACTATATAAATGTTAGGACATAGAACTTTCACGTTCAAATTTTTTGTATAACCTACTCAAGTTAATGCATCTTCTCGTGTATCTTCTCTGTCCTCAAATGATTAGTGTAATGACATTGTTAATCGAAATAAATATTTTTCAACTTTGAATTTCAAAATAGTGACAAATTTAATGAACACATGCTGGCTGATAAAGGGCAATATGTATATACCAGTATTACTAATATCCTAGCTGCTGCATATTTTTAGTTGCCACACACATTATTAGTTTAACGGTTTGTACAGTTATAATTTAGGGTATACTTCCACCGCTAGTTTTTATTTAATCTTTAATAAATCTGCTCTATCTCAACTTAATAGCTGAAAAATAATCATGAATTTACAGAAAATGGAATTCACACATTGAACTTGAGGCCAGCCAACACTCTTGAAGTTCTGGTTCTGAGGATCAGCTAGCTAATGCCTGATGGGATATCTGAACCCTGAAACATTACCTGTTTATCAGGCTGGAAATTGCATGGAATTGAGTTTTCTCTTCCATATTGATCTTCCCCTGACGATTTCTTTGTTTTTAGGCTTCCCTTTGATCTGAAGAAGATGTGTATGGCTAGATGGCCCTGGATTAAAGGATTGCAGAATTCCATTGCCTTCAATGATCCCTGGTGACAATGAAAATCCATTGAGTAGGCTGATCTTGGTGTTATTTTGAACTCCATCTGTAATAAGTCCACCTTCAAGAATTCCACCTTGATGAGGCTCACAAAGGGATTGAACAACATCTGAGCTCCCACATTCTCTCCTGTATTCGAGGATGATATCGGACAGCTGATGAGCCTCCAAGAATTTGTCCGGAATGGCCTGGTGAATACAGATTATGGAAAGCTTAAGTTCAGTAAACATATTTTTAACGCTTCTAGTTTGACTTGACAGAAAGAAATGCCAATATATGCAGTTCTTGTTTACCTCGAGCATCCATCGTACATACTTGACATTGTTGACATGCTGGTTCATGTCCAAATCACTTCTTTTTGGCTGCCAGAAAGTTTATTAATCAGTAAAAACGTATCTCAACCTCCAAGGATAGCCCTRAGTTGATGAAGTATGGCAGAAGTGGAGGTGTACCTTCAGGTCTGAGATAACATATTTTGCATTGTCATCCAGCTTCTCTATCTTTTCTGGGGTGTCTGCTTTTATTGCTTGCTTCTCAATAAACCATGGTGAGATTTCAGCCCTCACCTCATCTGGCATTTTCGAAAGGCGCCTAGTTTTCTGGTTCATCATTACCCATGTACTATTGCAGAAGTAAAATACTTCAGCACAAATAATAGAATTGAGCTGAAAAACCATGAAGATGGAAGTATGATATTTGGGACTAAACCTGGTTGCACGAGCGAATACTTGGCCTGTGGCGTGACTCCTGAGGAGCCAGTCTCTTCTCATTCCATTTTTCCCTGATGCTCCCACCCACGTGTCTATCTCCATTATCTCACCCCTGTGAAACCATCTAAAGCTCTTAGACAACAGGAAACATTATGTACAAGAAGCTCTTAATGAAGTTTTTGCAGATATTCTTCAGTGTGGAAAAATTAAGCATGGTAAAATAGCTAATTATGATAATGTTTGGACTTGCCAGATTGGATAATGATCAACTTGGACTCGCATTCTTGAGACAACCCAAATGAGATTGTTTTTCATCATACCATGTGTGGCTCCGAATCCATCTCCAAGAAGGCCTGACATCCATACATGGTTCAATGCTGTTTCCTGCAATTTCCAAACTTTCTTTAGGTTATTGCATAGGGAAATAATATGACGAACCATGCCTAAAACCAAATGCTCCCACCTGAAGCAAGTTGAGGACGCTCTCAATTGTTGCAGTTTTATCAGCACCAACTTCATAAGATCGAATGACAATAGTCTGTCTATATCCAACTCCTCCTTCAATGATCAACCCTTGACGAAAAGGATCAACTAATTGCTTCTTGGTCGGAATATTTTGTCGAATATCTTGTTCGTTGATGTAGAAATTCTGAGCAGTACTAGCAACAGGTGTAGTTGCTGCTTCATTCTTCTGGCTCACCAACAAATCAACCTTAGCAGAAGAAAAGCTAGAAGTCCCATTTATCTTGATATTATTCATGTTTTGCTTGTTCGTCTCATGACCATCTCTACTGGTTGAGCACCTCATGGTGATGATGGTAGAGCAAGCCAAGTAAGAGAGAGATGCCATTTTGGCCTTTTTTTCTGGGTGGAGAACAGAAGTTTCAGCTCTGCAAATGTTATTATAGTAGTCGTCCTTGAGAGAGCTGACAAAAATAGTTTGTATCATTTTAAGGAGCTAACAAAAGAGCGAACTTTGTTCTATGTTGGACATAAATATCAAAGGGAATTCTATGTTTTTCTCCAGAGATGATTTGGGAGTTGGATTTTGAGTTGGGTTATCAGCTTAGCAGTGATCGATAATTGAAATATGACAAAAGAGAAGTTGATTTTCTAGCACTTTCTGGTGTGTGACACAAAGAAATGAAATATATTGTTGTTAAGTGCATGGGGCTTTTTGTTCTCCTTTCTTTCTAATTGGAGTTTACTGAGGCAGGCTACCTTAATTTGGCAGCCAGCAGCTAGCAAACAGCTCAACAGCTCTTCTATATGGCCATTTCTTAATTTTTTTTCCTAGCTTCGATCAAAAGCGATGTCGCTTGGAAAGGATCTCCACCTCAACGTACAAATAACAAAAGGAAAGTACTGAGGTCTTTTACTGTCCCTACTCGTCTATAACAAGAACAGCGAGATCGTTGAAATAATATAGTGATCGAATATTTAATCATAATTCATCTATTAATATAGTGATCGAATATTTAATCATAATTCATCTATTAATATAGTGATCGAACATTTAATCATAATTCATCTATAATAAGAGTAAAACACTTTTGAAATAATAGTTTAATGATCGAATATTTAACTCGTAGTTCAAGATAACTTAGTAATCAGAAATATAAAGTTGTAGCTAGACAATCGAATATCTAACTCGTAGTTTAAAATAATCAAATGATTAAATATCAAACTCATAATTTAAGGAATCATGCATCGATTATAAAATACTAAATACAAGGAATGATTGAGACTATCATAGTTGTAACATGATATTAGAAGTTTGTTTGGAGGACATCATGGAAAAGAGGTACGAGGCAGTAATTGAACAATCAAATGTGTTCGTAGTTCAAGATAGTCTAGTGATCAATCATAATTTAAGAAATCATGAAGGATTAAAACGACCATCATAGAGAGACCAAGAGTCTCTGATAGAAAAGGACAAGTTTGCATTTGGTTAGGAAGAAGAGTACTTCCAGTTTTAGGGTCAGACTTTTCCTCAACAGTTTATCTGATTGAGCCTTTTTTAGSATTTGTCAGTAGGACCATAGAAATGAGAACAAGCCTTGAAGGCATTGCAAGAGGATTCAGTGAGACAAAGGTAAAATCTTGATGGTTGAAACAAATCAAGATTCCAGAGAACAAGAAGCACAGAACAGTAAGAATTTCAAAATGGATTAGTTTGACAAACATGGGAATCCATTCAAGGTGATTCCAGTTTACCATCTCAAAAAAGAATTTAGATACCTCCAAAGAAATAGGGCAGCAAATCCTTTTCAAAATTCATGATGAAAACATGAGAAAATTACACTTCCAAGATGAACTACCAAGAAAGATTTATATCCATCGCATCAGAGACACCTTCAAAATTTTAGCACAGAACATGCCATGTATGCAGGGTGCATAAGCAACTTTCTTGATCTGGTGTTGTTTAAGTTGGAATCTATGCATTGTTTTCTCTATAATCTGAAAGTGAAATCTTGTAAGGTTCAGTCTGATGTTCTTTGACCAGAAGCTGAGGTAGAAATTGAGCACCAATAGAATATGTGAATGCAATCCTATTGTAGAGAATGAGATGGAAGAACCACCGTTCTACAATTAACCTGAAAGGAATCAAGGCACAACAAGCCAAGGAAATGAATCTGAAATGAACTTGAAAAGGAATCCTTCCACTGACTTATCAAAGGGAATCTAGCACAGTAACTTAGTTGCACAAGATTTAGGCCAACAAAGCAAATGACAAAATCAATAGATTATTGAAGATGAATCCAAGATACAGGCTCCGAAGTAGTTTAACTCTTGCATATGATCAACATGTGACACTTGCAATCAAGTATGATAAATTTATCCAAATCTCTATGTACCAAATCATAATAGTAGCTCAAGCCATCTTGTTCGTTTTTGACCCAATACATAGTCAACCACCCTGAGGGAGAGCAGGTTGTTTTCAGCACTTTTTACCCATCTATATGATCTTGCTCACACCCTTGCAACTCCTTAATGCTTCAGGTGCCACAAGAGTGGTATCTTATTATGTCTGCTATGACGAGTGAAGAACTTAACCAAATCAGTCCTTTAAGATCACCAGGGGTTCTGGAATCTCAATAAGTACCATTAAACTCTCAAATAATTAAGAAGAATTTCAGACTTTCTAGCTCCGAACATGAAGCAAGATATGAAGTTAACAGAGGCCATCTCGCCAGATAAATAATTCAGGACGCTTTGTAGTTAAGAGTAACATAAACCCTGAAAATAAAGCAAAACCAGAATCATCAGACTACAAATATTTATGCACGCCCTTGTAGGAAAGAAGTTAAATGAATGAGAAGTTCAAATCAAATTATTTCTACCTTTTCTTTTAGACCCAATTTGAGGTACTTGAAACATTCATATTTAATTTATTCACTAAACCCAAAAAGAAAAAAATCACTGCGCATGTGCTTTAACTTAACAGATTCCTGAATATTTGAACTATTTGAGAAACTCAGGGGTCGCCGTTGACTGATGACGTGAATTTCCATTATCGGACAATAGAACCCTCCCCTTTTTAAGAGAATCAGAAGCACCATCCAAATTTAAAATTAACACACAAAGAGAGATAGAGAGAGAATACCTTTCAGGAAACAGCCATAGAATTTAATTCCAGGTAACAATTGAAGATACAATCTTGACAAGTTATGACAAGTTCTAGATATGAAGAGAAATTATAAAGTCATAATGCCTGAGATGAAAAGCACGATACAGAAATGTTTGAAATAAGCGAACCTTCCAGAAGTCCATAGCAGCCATTCAATGCTAGAAAATGCAGATACAAGTACTCAAGCCATCTAGGGTCCCGATTCCAATCCCAATAGTAAACAGTGGAGATCCAGTTGTCAAGGCCAAAAGATTTATTCTTTAAACATAATCACCAGTGGAGATCCTGTTGTCAAGGACCAAAAGATTTATTCTTTAAACATAATCACAACCTCATACATGCATAAAAGAAATCCTATGCTCTTGAGACACATAAAACAAAACTTTCTATATCCCAAGCAGGGTACAGTTAGAAATTTTTGTCGGCCAATTTCCCTTGGGAATGCCACGSAAATCCCTTATGAGCAGTAAAAAGAATAGTTTTGGGACAATTTCAGAAATTGGTTATTTTTTTCTTTTCCTTTTTTCCTTGAAATGTATGTGTGGAATGAAATGTTTACACTTGGGAAGTCAAGAAAATAGATATAAGAATAAGAAGAGAAAACATTCCTACAATTCCAGACTGGATCTTCATTGACATCATTAGCTCTTCTCTAACTGTTCCCCCCAAAACCCACGAGAGACTCAAAATATATTCCCTAGTTTTTTATTCTCTTTGCTTTGATTCTTTAACCTTCCAGAAGCTCATTAAAGATCCTAAATTTTCAAGCATAACAAACAGGAATACAAAAACGTTATATTAGTGAGTGCCTTGATCCTTGAAATCCTCAACTTGCTACCTAAGGATCAGTCTGAAATTTACCTATTTCTTTCTTCTAAAATCTTCCCGTATCAGATTCATGTGCTGCAAGCAAGAGAGAAAGCCACATGTCTCGGTGTCCTAGTAGTTGATATTTTTCTTTGTTTTGCACCTCTAATGGGACCAATATATATCCAGAAGAACAGTCTCAGCTTTGAAAAGATGTCGTCACCCTGCGTTAAAGAGACTTTTAAACAACCAACCTCAGTAAGGGTTCTAGCTAGCACCCACTACCTAAGTTTATACATTCTCAATGCATTACCTATTTAATTCCACTCAAGAGTTACATATGCATATAAAGGAGCTTCTCTAATTCTGCACCTTTCCAGCAAAAGATCCAGCAGAGTCTCCATAGCCATTATCAAACTGGACCACCGAAAGTAATACGCACAGCCACGTCTCTTTCTCCTTAGTATTTAGAAAATGATATACAGTCTCTGAATGCGTTCTATATGAAGCACTTTTCCATGATCTTCTGCCTTTGAATCAAATTGTCAATGCAAGTAGACATGCCAAATCCTGTAGACCAACAGAAATAGCTCTCCTTGCTGCTTCCATATACACTTAGTAGGATATTGGTAACAGGATTTCAATCTCTTTCCAAGTTCATTGTCTCTGCCCCCTCCACTYTTTTCTTTAACCTTTGTTATGAGTGAGAAAAGAAAAAGTTTCTCCAAATGCTTCAAAATTGGATCTCCACCAATAGTGAGATAATTCTGGGTCACTAAATGTGCCTACAGAAGGCAGTTATGTATGGAGTAACAATTTGAATTCAGATTGAAGATATATTTACAATGTTCGGACCTCCTGGGAGCACCTAAACCATGTTCCACATCTTTGGCCAACTGTTCCTTACCCTACACAATTGATGCACTTTAGAAGAGTCCATGCAACCAACACAGGCTTCCTTTCCAATTGAAATTTTTTCCAGTAAAAAGAACAAAAAAGGAAGGGAAAATGGAACACATCAAGAATACACTGACCTTGCCTGCAACCTCCTTTATAAACTGAAGAGACCACATTCCCTTCAGTGCTCACTGTTTTTAGACGCGAGGCTGGTAATGAAAGTGAAATAGCATAAAATTAATAAATATCCTTCCAAATTAAAGTTTCACTACCAGATATCCTAACAAAAAGCTCCACTGCAGAATAATTAAATTAAAAATATTGTACCTTCAAAGGTGAACATAAACTTTGACACATAATAGGGATCTCATCAAAGTCCTAGGGAAAGCCACATTCAACAGTAAAAAAATGTCTTGYTTGGAGGATAATCATCCATATATTTTAAGATTATCTGCCAATATATGGGATCCTCGACAATGAAAACAAACTAGAGATAGACATCCTATTTTCTATTTATTTCCCACAAGCCAAAATAGGATATCACTCACAATGAGCAAATTCAAACAACTCCACTTCCTATACTAAATTTCCTGCATCCTATTCAAGTTTCAATTGATGAAGATATTATACAGAATTACTTGCAGAACAATGTCGAAATGGTTTGAAGAAAATATACATCAAAATAAGGAGATTGCAATTCGTAAATATTAACGTATGTGGAGTATTCAGCACATTTTCTGAAGCAAATAAACTTTGGATGCAATATTCTCAATACCAGTAAATAGATTCATCAACAAAGCCAAGATTTTCTCACTTCATAAACTATTGTGATATGCAATGTCCAAGAAGGGAAAAAAGAAAAAGGAACCAAAATATATTTTATGAATCTAGAAACATGGGGAGCAGAAACTTACATGAAATGATATTTTCCCAGATCACAAGCCTCACAAACAAAGATAATCAGTGTCTACCTRCAAGATGGCGGACAGAASAAGCATTTGATGTCAGAAGCAGAATTTATTTTAATATCTCAATGTCAATAGAAGAAAACTTACAATCATTCAGAACATCAAATGCTAGCAAAGGCCACTGTCTTCAGGARAAATATGAAAAAAGAAATTTTGCATCAAATATGTTCCAAGAAAGTCAGGAACTAGCCATGAAAGCTAGTAGGTAAAAGAAGAGCAGTATGAAACTTTTATTTACATATTTCAATATCTTATTAAGTAATTTTACACTTCATCTAAGAYTACTTTGATTTTAAAAACTCAATCTYATTGGTWTGTAAATTTAAGTGTTTCTAATCCTTGCAAGAAAGAGAAGAAAAGGGATCATTAAATGAAGAAAACAGAATCCTATACTTGACCTCATACCTACAGTTTTCGTATTCTTTTTTTATTTCAGCAATAATGTAGCATCCCAGAGGTACACCAAGGGAAGTCTTCCAATAAAGTCTATCAAAAGGATTCGTACATCTAAGAAAGACTTCTCACTACAGAAGAAATAAATCAAGCAAAGTGAGTATTTGAAAGGTTAATACAAACTTTAATTCTTAAAAGAGATCTCATACAGAGTTCTAGATGAAGCTGCATCCAACAATAATATAAGTCTGCATTTGAAGGTGATATTCCATATCTTTCCAAATTCTCCACAAAAATATGGGATCAAGAAATTAGAGTAACTAGAATTGATATCCTACTTTCTTATTTGTCTTCCAACAAGCAAGAGTAGGATGTCATTGTAATGAGAAAAGTATTCAAAATTCCTCTGCTTCACATATTAAATCCCTGGCGTCTTATTGAAGTTTCAATTAATGAAGATATCATWTATTATAACTTGCACAACAAGGTAAGGAAGTTTCCTGGAAAATGTACACCAAAAGAAAGATTGAAATTCATACCCATTAACTCGTGGGAGCACTCAACTCATTAACTGGAGCAAAATAATCTTTGGATCATATGCGATATTCCTTCACTCATACCGGTAAACTTAAAAATCCAGTGCAATGTGACCAAGCTGGTTCAAGTTTTTGCTTCAGCTGTGCCTTCACTACCGAGAATTATGTGATCAAGGAACTGTGCTGTGTATGATTTATGGTCTTTTTTCAGAATTTTAAATAATGCACTATGTGTGCAAGAATCAGGCAGGATCCCTTCATCCAACATTTCGTTATACAATCTGAGAGCCCCTCGCCAATTATCTAATTCACAGTTCGCATTTATCAATATGGTATAAGTATATTTATTTTGAGGTATTCCTTTCATTTTCATCTCAGCCAAACACTTGTAAGCTTGATCAAGGCTTTTGCATTTGCACAGACCATTCATAAGTACATTGTATGTGATCACATTTGGCAGAACCCCATTCTCTTGCATCTCTTTGAAATACATAAATGCAAGTTCAAGCCTCCCAAGGCCAGCATGTGCGTGAATCAACATCGTATAAGTCACGACAGTTGGAGAAAGGCCGTTGCTCAGCATCTCTGATAATAACTCCCTGGCTCTCCTGAGATCCCCAATTTCCAAGTGAGCATGAATGATACTAGTATAAGTGACATGATCAGGCACAAGGCCATTGTTTATCATCTTCTGCAACAACTGACGGGCTTCTTCTAAGTTCCCTAACTTGCAAACCCCATCCACGAAAACATTATATATGATCAAATCAGGTGGGAATCCCTTTGCTAGCATTTGTTCTTGCAGAATGTATGCCCTRGATATGTCACCAAGCTTTAATTCACCAGCAATACGAGTTGTATATGCATAGCGATCAGGCTGCAAACCTTTTTGYAACATCTCATCAAAGAATTCCTTTGCCATTGATATACTTCCAGACCTGCACGAACCATRTACTAGGATAGTATAGGTAATTACATCAGGAAAAATACCACGATTTATCATCTCATCTTTTAGCTGCCTTGCACACTCTATATTCCCCAGCTTGCAATGCCCATCCAGAATTGTATTATAAGTTACAATAGTGGGAACGAGATCCGTGTGTCTCAACTCACATAACAATAATATCGCATCCCTCATGCTTCCCAATTTACAATAGCCATAAATCATAATGTTGTATGTAACTATATCGGGCGCCACATTCTTCTTCAACATGACAGAAAACCATTGCTTGGCATAACTAACTCTCCCCTGTTTGCAAAGGCCATAGATTAACGAATTATAAGTACAAAGCGTCGGAGAAGTTCCACTTACTTCCATCTCTTTCCTAAGCCCCAATGCCTCATCAAGCATACCATTGTCACAATACCCTGAAATCAAGGGGTTATATGTATAAGCTGAAACCTTCAATCCCTTATTCAACATTTCCCCAATCAACCCTTTAGCCTGGTTGAATTCTCTTTTCCTTGACAATCCATTAATTAACATATTATATGTAACATCATTTGGAAAACACCCTCTTCTCTGCATCTCTGACAAAAGGTCTAGTGCCTGCTGCACTTGCCCTTCTCTACAAAGAGAATCCAACATGGTATTATAAGTAACAATGGTTGGCATAATACCAAATTCATCCATCATTTTATACACCTCCCTGGCTTTGCCAACTAAATCCCTATCCCTAAGCACCCTAAGAATCCTGTTGCAATTCTTGATATCTGGCAAAAATCCATTCCTCACCATCTTATCAAAAACTAATAAACACTGCTCAACATTCTCCTTTTTTGTATAAACCCACAACACCAAATCAAGTACCTTAGCCGAAACCTTGAAATTTACATAACCATCAACCAAAATATCCAAAATACCGTGCATATCCGCACTAACTACCTTCTCCACCACCCAATAAGCAGACCTCAAAAAATCATGCTGTACTAAAACATCAAGAATTGTACAAAAAACAAACTCTGAATACTTAAACCCCGGTTTCTTCTCTGCCCACCGAAACAATTTAAAAGCCGTCTTGGGCCGGTGATGTATTGAATTAATGACCCTTATTAACAGCTCAGAATCAGTATGATAATAATCAGGAAAAATCCATAAACTGTTGCCAGCAACCCCTGGCTTCTCTAGAATTGCTCTCAAGATTAAATTTTGAAAATAACTATCCGAATGCTTATTACGTGAGTATATAACTGGAGACAGGGTCTTAAAATTGATATTATTCAAACTATCAATATCCCTTATCAATGCAGAGGGGCAATGAGATTGATAGAAAGAAGAAAAGAATACAAAACGTACCTTGAGCTTAAGATAACGAAAATGAAATGTAAAGGATTTGGAATTATTCCTGGGGATGACGATTTTTGAAGCTTTGCCACAAAGGATCATCTTACGATGGATTTAAAATTAATGATTGGCGAAGGAAAAGTGGGAGAATATTTATAAGCATGTGGATGAAGAGATTAATAAACAATTTGGGATGTGGATTAAGGAGAAGGGATTGAGTGAAGGAAGAAGGTGAAGCGGCTGAAGGGAAGGGGAGTGGTGGCCGTGTGAACCAGCTAGCGGCGGAGTCTTGTGCAGCGTGTTCGGTTGATTGCTGCATAAAGTAGCCCGAACCCGTTTTAATTAAATTAAGTTTTGGGTCGGGCCATCTTTCTTTTAAGCTGACTTTTTTTTTTTCCCCTCTTTTTTTTCGAATTTACCAACTATGTAATTCTGTGAAATAGTAGTAGGTTATAATTAATTGAAAAAAGGTTGTAGGTTATAAGGAGGGGTGGCGGGGGGGAGGGKGTGAAGAAGAGAAGAAAAGGAAAAGAATGCTATATATTGACTGAAATGACCCAAAATGATGACCACTAAAAATTAATGAAAGGTAAGAATCTAATCCCTCATAGTTTGAGGTGAAAAATTAAAATTTGAAATTATGAGAATAAATAAGTTAATGTTGAAGAGCTGTTATAATATCAAGTGGTGAAGAGTTAATATCAAAGTGTCAACCTTCCTCTCGATATGAATTCTTGATGAAAATGAAATTATTATTTTTAAAGTAATTTTTATTCATTAAAAGACGATTCCTTTAATTATACCGTTAAATTATTAAAATCAATTTTTATCCAAAAGGTTACTAGGACCTTTCACTTAAGCCAAAACAAAGCTTGACTTATTTTAAATCCATTCCAAAAAATTAGGCCTAAACTTGGCCGAGCTGTTCTTTATCTTGAGCTTTGCTTAGGGGCAAGGTGGGACAGCTCGTATGATCCTTGATTAATAAATCTCTTATATAGTTTAAGCTATCCCCATTATATTTCTGACTTTCTTTATTTCCAATCCCTCATCAACCTAAATTTATAAATTTATCACCGATTTTATTTGAATATGTACGAACCAAGTTTGATTGATAGTATCAATTTTTTTCTTCAGTAAAGGTGAAGTTCAAATAATAATGAGATCGGCCAAAAAAATAACATTAATTATGATAGTCGAGTCTCAATCTAAAAGGTTTTTTTTTTTTTTTTTTTTGAAGTTTTGGATATAGCTAGTTCTATCTTGATTTCATTTGACATAATTGAAGCCTAAAGCTAGAATTTAACAATATCAAGATGGTAAGCCATGTGTACTGTATATTAAGATAATATTTGAATTATTTAGAAGTCAAAATGGTAAAAATACCCAAAACATTATAGCACTCTAATGATGTTAAAAAATATCATATGATTATGTATATATATATATATATATAGCAGTATTCATGAATAGCGAAAAAGCAAATAGCCGATCATAGTCATGTGTACAAAAGCATAACAAAGAAGATGCTGGAGGTCCTGTCTAGGACTGGAACTTCTGGAGATCCTGTCTAGGACTGGAACTTCTAATTCAAGCATTCCTTATTTGTTGCAAAGCGAAGAGCCGATCATCTGGGCCTACCATTCAGAAAGCAATAGAAAAGAATTTCCTGATCGTTATGCCATCTTAAACCATGAACAGCTCTTCCAACTTGGCCCTATCAGGAAGATGAAAAGCAAGTTAGCCAATTGCTGATAGTGCAAATAAAACCAAATTTCTGAAAGAGAAACAGGGCAATTGCGAAAGATGAAATTCCTGTCTGCCCTAGTATTTATTGCCTAACAATTTTGATTCATTAGCAACCCTGAAACCCAAAATTTTGAAACAAACGAGCAGAAATTTCTCTACACTTAATCAACCGCAAGAAAAAAGAAAATAAAAGGAAAGAAAGAAAGAAAGAAACAGAGAAAAGCTTCTGCTCTACTAAAGCCAGAAATGGAATGCGAAATGCCTGTCCAGACAGCCAGCCTTTAGTTAGTGCCAAAACGAAATGCCAGGTGAGTTCTATGCAAGCAAGTAAAGAAGTAATTATGAATGATACAGATGTTTGAGAACTTACATGATAACATAAGAATAAGGATCAAGATGATGCTGCAGAATCACAATCTCATGGTTGGATAAGCACCTTGAGCCCATAATTTCCTAGTTCTTGTTSTTCTTTTTGAATTTTCCCAATTTCTTTGGTGGCAAAGTAGCTACACCATTGCTCCTCAATCATTTTTAGTTTATCTAATTCTCCGAAACTAGAGGGGATCTTCTCAAGCTGCTTGCGTCTTTGCAACACTAGGTGCTCAAGGCATGGAAATGCATCAGAAGAAGCATCCCTTTATACGATGTTACGCTTTCCAATTTCAAGAACTTGAGATTGCAGAACACATCATCACTCACGTCCCATCTTGGTCCCTCAAAAGCTTTGAAGAGTATCTTGAGAACCTCAAGTTGTGGTATTTTTGGAATTTCACTCCAAGGAAGATGAAACTTGGAGAGAGTAAGCTTTTTAAAATTTGAAGGAAAGCTGAACTGATCAAACGGATGTCGCATTCTGCCATGGTAAGTTACATAGAGGGACTCAAGCTTACTCAGCAAGTCTAGTACTGGAAACCGATTGCAAAACCTATAGTAATCCCATGATTCGGAAAATATGCATTTCAATTTTCGTAGACTTCTTCGCATTCTGAAAACCTTTTCCCAAGAGTGCCTGGATTTGTTGTCTTTGAAGCTTTCAGTAATTGAACATAAAGCATTCTGATCTCTGGCTCAGTATGATTTATCTCAACTAGCAAAGCAGAAAATGACTTCTCCATGACTTCCTGGATCTGCTTACCTTGTGACTCCACCAGGCCGAAGTCCTGGATGGTTGAAGAGCTCAGATATCAATCGATGGCCATCTTCATGTCTTGATCAGCAGACCCTGCCTTGGTTTAACATGCTCTATAATGGTTTTGGGGTCCCCTCCTGTAAGCTTAAGAAACGAACTTAGAGAGCAAACATTCTCCAGGAAGGCTTCAATTTGTTGCTTTGGAAAAAGTGGTGAAGTAAGACTATAAGAGGAAATCACATCCTTCGGATTGTTTACTAATGGGTCAATCCATTCCACCGCGGGCTCATCAATCAGCACATCTTTGTAAGCAAATTTACGACCATACCATTCTACCGCAGAGTAACCGGAAAAATGTTTACTGAGTTCTTCCTTTACCCGCTYCATACTTTGCAACAAACTGGAGACTGATCCCAAAGGCTTAACATGAAGGATACGTATTTCGTCATATTCTAACCGAGTTCGAGTGGACCACTCGACGTGCATTCCCTCATACCTTAGTAAAACATTTAAGGTTTTCTATCCAAATCTTTTCAGTTACAGTCAAGTGACCTTCACTCTCTAGCTCCTCAAGTCGTCTCAAGAAATCTTCAATAGTCTTGCAATTCATCTCGTAAACATGCGATGAAMTATCAATTCTCAACTGGAAGCTAATCGTAGAAGTGCTGACCAATGGCAGTTAGTTAGGCAAAATGAAAAACAAAACATTCAACATGGAATACAAACAATTTCAATTTGGATGCTAAGATTATCTTTTGCACTTATATGTATTGAGAAATGTGTAGTGCAGTAAAGTTATCCCTTAAACAATCCAATTGTGGTGCCGACTGAACACCAAATCCAATTGCAGCGAAAAACAAATAGTAAGTATCTATTAGAATAAGCTATTTACTGCATGCTAATTTCAGGAATGGGAACAAAAGTCTTACCTTCAATGTGATAAGGAGGTGGGAAGAGCTGCAGGTGGCACAATGCAGCAACCAGAAGCTGAGAATGTCTAGAGGTGCACTGAACTCTGAAGTCTCAAAGGCGAGCAGAGGAAAGAATCATTAATACCTAGTATTTTTCCTTGGGATGACTCCGGCTCATGTTTGCAGGCGGTGAAACTAAAGTAAAAGGGCTTATGGAACTGAAATTTCTGAGATGGTGAGTTATATATTACTGACCAACACAACCCCAACTAGTGAGGTATTGGATTGATTGCAATGCAGTCAAATTTGGATGGGAAAATGGAAAAAAAAAAAAAAAAAAAAAACCTTGGCATATGAAAAATTCAACTGCAATTGACGAATGAAATTGATACATATGATATTCTACTCATCATCGTCCATGGTTTTAAACTGTTAATAGCTTTGTCAAACAAATCCCATAAAGCATTTAAATCATCATCACGCAATAGAAAATCATATATTGCGATCACTGGTAATATAAACTAATCATCTTTCACATTCACCAGCATCAGAACATAGCATCATACTTTTTGTTCTTCCACATTTCTTAAAAGTATAATAGAAAATTGGAAGGTAACTAATCTTCACCAAACTGATAATTTTTTAAAATTTATCTCCCACTTGGATAATTTGGGATAGCCATCGCTCTATGCGTGAATTCATCGGTGTCGGTTTTAACTTGATGCCAACTCGACTTTTTTGTTAATGATGAATCTTCCTTTGTTCTGGGACGGAAAATGAAAAAGAAATTGATAAACTACTCAAATTATCAAAGATTCTTTATCAATTAAGACGGCATAAGCATGTTGACGAAGAATCTGGCATGTGGATTAAGCAAAATGTATTGAATGAAGGAAGCAGATGGAGCTGCTGAAGGAGGAGAAGCTGAAAAGAAGGGACAGGGGAAAAGACGGTGGTGCCGTCGTGTTGTTAGCAGCGACCTGCTGAAGTTTCCCTCATCATTGCTCTTTTCTTTTTCCCTTTTTTTTTTTTTTTTTTCCTTTTGAGGGATCATTTTAGCTCTTTCTTAGACTGGATTTCTGGAAAGAAAAACTCAAGTAGATAGTATTGCTCTTTTCTTTTTTTTTTTTTTTTTTTTTTTCCTTTTGAGGGATCATTTTAGCTCTTTCTTAGACTGGATTTCTGGAAAGAAAAACTCAAGTAGATAGTCTTGCCTTATGCTATTTTTTGCTTTAATGCTTCTAGGAAATAATGTCATTTAATTGTATAAATTTTAACTTTATATAAAACAATCTTATYGAAAGAATATTTTTTTAATATATTTCTTTCTCGTCTTTTAAAACTTTAAAAGATAGTTATAGACACAAAGCAATTGAGAAATGCATTTCATACTTAACAAATGCYGGAGAAAAAGATAAATTACAATGCTTTTATTGTACACATCAACAGAGGAATGTTAATGAGAATTTTGATATTTTCTTTTTCTTTTGAGCAACTGGCAGTGCCTTCATCTTCAAATGGTTACAGCAGATTATAGATTCAAGTCCCTCTATCTTCCAGTTGAGGATTCAGTGCACCTAAGTGGAGATGTCTACTATGTATTAGCTTCTTCAGCCTTCATGTTCAACTAGTTTATAGAGTACTGCCTGCAGCCACAGGAACATGGTAAACTGATTGTCARCTTCAAGAAATATGTGAATGGCCTAAATTTTTGCAACCTTCTGTAGGACGTCGGTGATGTTAGTGAATGGTTTCGATGTTGAAATGAATTTTGGTAAGTCGTCAACAGAGAAAAGAGTTGTTGTAGATATAGATGCTATAAATGATCATGAAATTTCTGGAGTTCTTGGTGGAAAAACATGATCACAACTCACTAGAGTGATCAGTTTTACCATTATATGACAATAGAAATTGTATGGAAATATTTCAATTTACTCAGTAGATAGCATAAGATTCATAGTCTTCGTAACTTACAGGACAAGAACGATATTGCTTGAGTCCTTGATGAAGTTCATGCCATGAAATCAGTAGCTTCACCGGACGAAATTCAATAGACTGGCCATAGCTTCTATTATCCAAAAAGGAGATAAGTTCACGTTGTAAAAGGTGCTCAAATGCCTGCAAAGAAGCAGGTGATTGATACTATTTTTGCTGAATAATTGCCAAATCAAGTTTATAATACTAATTAAGTGGTATACACACCCTCAAACAAACATCCCGCGCATAATAATCAGATGTTTGGAAAGAATCATGAATTCTTTTGTATTCTGCAAWATAAAAGAGAACAAYGGAAAAAGTTTAAGCAGAGAAGATTGACATATAAGAACCACAATAAAACAACAAATTATAATAAAGGTAGACCTTTCATAATAGAGTTGAAGTTGCAAGTTTCTTGCTCTTTCACTTCTAACCTCTTCATGCAGACAAGGATATAGAGCTCTAATATAGAACAATCTGCATTTACAAGTTTGATAGATGCTCATCATGCTTAGATTTCACCTCAGGAACTTAGGATTGGGAAATACAAAAGGAATGGACCTCAACACTAAAGAGGTTATTTTATTTTACAAAATGTACCACCATATGATGTTTTCCTAATTATTCCACACTCACGCAAAATGTTTTACCTATGTAACATTATGATGAGCAGACAAGAAAACAAGCACAGGAAACCCATGCTGGTACAAAACATTCGACCATTTAAGCTCTTCTTTAATACAGAAGGAGTTACTGAATCGAAAAAGGTCAAATGATAAGATATTTCACTTTAGAGAGTGCAAATAAAAAAGAGACAAGCTTAGATTGCATGATCATATATTAAATTCACATATCTGAACTGTTTGTGACTTCCATGACCAGACCCTGAAAATCTTATTCACATCTCAAATTTCTTTTAAAACAAAAGAAAATATTTCAGCTTTTTTTTTTTTTTTTTTTTTCTTCCCTTGTCTACTGCAGGATAAAATTATAAAATGGAGGTCTGGAGACTCCCAACTTTACCTAGCACATTCAGAGATATGCTTTATTTCAAAGCAGAAATGAGCAACGAAATAAAATATAGTGCAGAAAGCACAGATAAATAGATAATACATTTTAAACAATAATATTCTTAAACATGCTTAACATGTAAAGAACTTGAACAGCAGCCTGATAAATGATGAAAGCAATGCTCTGCTAAATTTAGCCAAATGAAAATGAATATATGACTCTGAGTTTTCATGGGTGCTGCTGGATATGGATGGCAACTAAAAAGTTGGTAAAATATGATTTCCAAGTATTCACTCAGCAACTGGAGAGATATCCTCACCTTTCAAACTTTCCAGTTTTGGCTGTCTTTGAATATTTGACAGTGCAGTTTTGAAATTCTCAATGGATAAGAAACCAGATTTCAAATCCATATGACAAAGGGCAGAAAACCTACAYGCACCAGGTGATAAGTTTTAGCAAACTAGAGATCCAGTATATAAGCAAAAGATATTATGTACTTCAAGTTGTGAAAGAAGCACACTTACAGAAATTTCAGTAGATGGTTGAATGTTGAATCAGAATTAAACAATATATCAATGATTTCTTTGAACTTCTTATCCACTAACATATTCTGAAGAATTGTCAAGGGCATCGTTCCCATGTTCAGAAATAAAACAAATAGGATTCAAGGAGAGCGGCTACCTACATATTTCTGTACCAAAAAATAGTTTCCATCTTCCAAATGTAAAAAACAAGTAAAATAATTCATTTCTACAGACCAAAGATATCCACTTCAGGACAATAAATAGAAGGATTAGGAGTATTGCTTGTCTGGAACCGAAAAGAAGAGACAGAGAAACATGACAGACATGAATGTATGCAACAATTACGAAGAACATGTCTATAGTTCAAGAGGAAGTATAAGTTTCGGAATATATGAGACAGTCACAGACTCATCATGCACAAGGCTAGTTAATGCCTCAAGTTGTGGCTTGCATCCCTCCTGTTATGCAAGTTTGTGTTTTGTGATGTTGTTTGTTTTCTAAATTGTAACTCTCCTGGAGTGGAGCAAACCTACTTTCCTTGACTCTTCCACTTAAAAGAGCAATTTATTTCTGATCAAGAAATAGGAATCCTGACTGCAAGTAATTTGCATATTCAATTTCATTAGTATTCAGACATTGTTAACCTTAATTCAAGCCATGCATTGGAACCACAAATTCACCCWCAAAAACATCAGCAATCGGTCACCACAAGCAATGTCATGATTGAGCAACAAAACCTTCTTAGTTTAGACAATTTTTTGTAGCCGAAGAAGACTTTCAGTTWMGGAAGGATACACGAAGATTAGAATTAAAATCAGCAACATATTCATGAGGAAGGCCTGAATCTGTTGGCAGTAGCAAAACRTGCTCGAGAATTCTGCATATGCAGTAAGTATCAGGATAGAAGTTTTCCAGAGACATATATGAAGCAACAAAGGTAAGTATATAGAGAACCTACCTTTGTAGATCATTCTTCAAGGGAGGAAGAAATAACAATTTCCTATGTGAGAAGCGAGACCTTACTCGTTTCTCCAAGAGCTGATCAGCGTCCTACATGGCACAGGCTGCTTTGTTAGTGCAGCAACATTATTGATTTTTGTGCAGGTAATAGTTAAAACTTCAAGCTGGAGTCAAAAGCAAAGCATTATGAAACCCCCTCTCCTCACCCGACCTTTCTCCCACTTAACAACACACACACACACACATCTTGGTTATCTACTAAGTCGAGTAAAAGAAAATAATTTAGGTGGGCAGGTTCAGGGGAAATACGTTAACCATAAGTCAACAGGTCATTAGCCCCCTCACTGCTTGAAGGGAAATTTTCCCTCCTCAGTCTATAAATTATTAAATAGTGACTATTGTACAACTCAAGTGACACAGATTGGGCCTGAAAACTTAATTCCAGAACCTAATTTGTATCTCATTGGACTAAAAGAGAAGTAATGATCTCCCAAAGTTAAACCTTCAGCAAAACATACTGCTTATGATGTCTATAAATGTTAATTAGGCTGAAAATTATAGCCTGTTTTGTGGCAGGAATTCTTATGCTTTGTTTTGAGGAAACTCTGAGCTGCTTAATGGGCCAAGGAATCTTTAGAAACCATCCCTTGCAGATATTAGATTAAGAACTAAATAAAGCAGAACAGAATGATACCAGCCTGCAACTGATACCAATCACGACAGCTTGTGATGTTACTGATTGCATAGCATCTAGCAAGCTATAGAGGACTCGTTGTTTGCCCTGCCAAAAATGATATAAACATCAAATCTTTCATCTGATAAGCTACATTGCTACCTCAAAAAAATTAAATATTTGGCATTGAAAGTATCACCTGTGCAAAAAGGTCAAACTCATCAAGTACAAATATGAGTGTTTTATGTGCTAATCTGCACTCGCTGGCCAAAAAATTAAGTAGCMGGTAAGATGACGTAAGAATCCTGGAAAACATATACTGGACAAAAAAATTTAATATCTACTTACCGTAGCATGGCTATGATGAACTGGGAGTTATCATCATACGATGCCTGCAACAGTTACCAAGATCACAATGACATACAGATTATTAAAAAATCATTAGAGTCTTAATTAGCTGAGCCCTTTTACCATTTTAGAGAAGACCAACTGATGTTCTAAACACAATTGCTTAGCAATTTCCTGCATCACAAGAAAAAAGATAGTAAAAAAAGGTAGGTAGCAGAAGACAACACGTCAACCACAGGCAAGAATCACTACTTGTAACCTTCTTACAAGGACTACGGTGACATGGAATGTTGAAAAGAAAAGCACGATAAAACAAACAAGAAAATTGAGAGTGAGAGTGAGAGAGAGAGAGACAAAAACAAAAGTTCACTTTTGATATGGCTAAAGGTCCACTTTCTAACTGCCCTTTCAAATTTGGCTAAGCATAAAAAGATAATTATCAGGCATGTTACCGCTGTACATTCGCCTGTTAGTATTTCCAATTAGTTGAACATTGATCTTAATGAGGCTGAGAGCCACTTCATATGCATCAGAATGCAACTCTATTTTCTTTTTCAATTATACCTATTACCAATCTAAGTAGGGTGCTAGCTTACTACATTTAAGATTCTCAATAATACAGCAAAAGAGAAAAAAACATTTCATCAAAAGCTCAGTTACAATTACCTATGGATAGAAAAAAACTAATAAATGAAAATAAAAAAGGGAACTTCTTTTCCTGTTTTCTTTTATTTCATCGTGTTCCTACACAAGTTATGTACCGGAGCAATTGAGAACAGGCTATATGATGTTACAGAAGCAACATACAGTCAATGTACACATTAAGCAACCCATCTAAATAGAAGAATTATAGATAAAAAGCATCAATCTTTCTGTTGCAAATGAAAAGGAGAAAGGATTCAGATTACAGACCTTTAGGGCACAGTTGTCATCACTGTGCAAAAGTCCATTGAGCTTAATCTGAGACCATCAAAACGAATTCAAAAAATTAACCAAAACAACATTTTTATTTACCATATAAAATTACTCAAAGAAACACCTCGCTATTGCATGAAGAGTCAATAAAAATGTGAAAATGAGAAGCAATACCACTGAGATCATATCAGAGTACTCTTTTGATACATCTTGAAGAACAAGCTCCAAAACCTAATAAAAGGAACCCCAGAACGAGAAATTTAATTAAGGCAAACCAACCAAATTACACTTGCATCATTAAAAACTTCGTCTTGCCAAAACCCACTAAGGATTTAACTGGAAAATGTAAACCCTACAGGGATTTTYCCGCAGCCACGTGGTCCCAGAAGCAGAACTGAGTTGTTACATGCCTCAGTCACTGAACTTGATAATATATACTTCAATTTGCTGTTTCGACGGAAAAGAAAAAAGGAAAAGGAAAAATCTCAGTCCACTTTTGTTTCCTTATCGTTTACAAAAAAACAGAACAGAAACAGAAACAGAATGCTTGAGAAAGGGTAAAAACTATAAATTTTTAATTATAGGAAAACAAAATAGGTTGGAAGTTTTCATGAATTATCGAACCTGTAGTTACTATCAGGAGAATCTGAGAAGAAAGTAAACATGAAATTGGGGTTGCAGAGCCTCGCTCGGAGCAGAAGCAAAGCTTCCTCTGCCGGATTTTTCTTACCCATTTGTGTTGTTATTCGATCTTTAAGAAAAATCTGGCTTCTTGTTTACGCTGAAGAAGGGATTGTGAGAGAGGGGGAAATGGCGCGAAAGGAGTAAAAAGACTCTTGGACTATAGAAACGGAGGTCTTGAGTTATTTACCAAACAACCCTTTTAGTGTATCTCTTCTCTTGTCATATTTTATCTTCATTATCTTTTATACTTTAGTGAATTATATTGTTAGAATGATTCCAGGATTCGAATTTTTTAATAAACTCATYATGTAGTCCTTGTATTATCAATGAAGATCACGATAGAAAAACGATGTTAGAAGAGTTAATATATATAATTTTTACTTCTCAATCTTTATAATAATAAAAATTATAAAAAGATTTTGTTAACAAGTTTTAAAAGTCTTTCAACGGATTCTTAAAATTGTCATCTTTGCTATAGCCACATAGAATTGCAAAACCAAAAAAAAAAAAAAAAAATCACTTCTTTGCTATAGCCATGTAGAAGAAATGTGGATTTAATATATATACACGTTATGTTTTCATCAATGCAATAAAGAGTGTATAATAGAAAATGTAGTAAGAAATTGTAATAGAGGATCTCCAACCCCCTATAAAATCTATAAATCCTTTCGTAGTTAGCCACAAGGGCCATGGACTGAAAGATTTTTTAATATACACTCATTAATATATATTATCTTTACATCAACAATAGTAAATATAATTATATATATATATATATATATATATATATATTATATATTTAAAAGTTAAGTATATATAACAATTACACCGTCGTCCTCTAACCGATTGGGTAGTAGTAAAAAATAAAATGTGAAATAGAGAATGTTTTAAAAAATCTAGAGCTCAATGTGTATTATAACATATAGAGTATATAATATCATAGTACTTCGAATCTTTTAGTAYAATTTTATTACATATTTCATATTGTACCAATCAAAGTAATGATTCATATATATTTAACTCCTACTATAAGAAATGAAAATATATATTCATTTAAGGCTCTGATAGGTAGATGTGTTCTACAACARCAAATGACATARTGAAAAAATATATTATGAGACGTGACTTAATTTACACAAATTAATTGAATTAACGAATAAAAATTTWAAAAAATTTAAAATTCACATTTGCATTTGTAATGAAGAAATTCTTATCAAATTAAGAGGCCAAATAAATAATATTATAAATTAAAAATGGATGACTTCTTAGATAATTTATCTCATAGTATAAGGTCGGAATGTGACATTCCTTTTACCAGAATTCCAAAATAAGGAAGAAAGAAAGAAGCAGCCGACTCCATCGCCCATTACTCGAAGAAAGTGAATCCCTTCCTTTTCTATTATTTTGGAGAAGAAAAGTGAATTGCTCCTYGTCAACCAAGAAATATGGAATGGTCCAACGATAAGTTAAAATATTAAAAATTTGTCCTTAAAACTTTTCTAAAACAGTTTTATTAGACGATTTTGTTTTAATTAAGTAGTCCGATTAATTTATTATTTGAATAAAATATATGTGAAGATAATAATTTAATGGATGTAATTTGTGGAAAAATTGGGAGTTGAAGTTTTATTCAGACTATGGTCGTCTCACTGAACAGTGAACATCCTTGTCAAAGTTAAATTCTTAAATGATGGATAGTTTGAAAGAACAGAAAAGATCCACTGCCCGCAAACACTGATTGTATAAATTTGGAGTGTACAATCAGAGGATTGCAAGACTCGGCTTTGAAGTTCAAGAAACGCCTCGCAACGCCCATAAACAGAGTGATGGAAGAGGGATTGCTGTTGAAAGAGAGAGAAGTGAAGGCAGAGAGACCAACATGGGGTGTAATGGTTGAGGAGGTGAAGAAGCTCTGCTACTTAGCAGGACCTATGGTGGCTGTTACTTTATCTCACTTCTTGCTGCAAGTCACATCACTGATGATGGTGGGTCATTTGGGTGAACTTTCACTTTCCAGCACCGCTATGGCAATCTCTCTTTGTGGTGTCACTGGTTTTAGTGTTCTGGTGAGTTCATCATGCAGTCTTAAATTGTTCTGATGACCTTTTTTATCTTCATCATTGATKTCTGTAAGACTTCTCTTGCAATTTGATACCATCACGTTTCTTCTACATGGCTATAACAAAGAAGTGATTTTTACCCTTTTGCAATCCTTAGTTGAATGTTTGTAGTGATTCTCTTGATTTGCCTATTGCAAGTATTTCCTGCGATTATAGTCTGATGCATATATTGTTGCATCTGAGACAATATGTTTCATCGCTTGAAATCCAATTCATTTATCTAGGCAAATCAAGGAGGGGTAGGGTGGGTGGATTTGATAGTGGTTGTCTTCTCCTTYTCTTCCTTTTCAATTTCATGTTTCTGTTTGGCAAATATGGAACTAATGGGATTGCTCATAGCGGGGTAAACGCGCAACTATGGGAGTTAAGTCTTGGTCTTGTCCCCACAATTAGCCTATACCTTGAGTACAATCAGCTGCCAGTTTTACTCTGGTTTTAAATGACTAAATCTTTTTGTTTAGAAATATCCAGGGCATTTATGCGCATCTAGTGCTGTCCAGTTTGCACGGAGATATTTATGATAATGATTGCAACTAATTATAATCTCATATGTGGCTGAGATAGTGGGTTCTAATGTTTCTCTTTCACTTGAATATCCTTTTTCCCTTTCTCCCTTTTCTGCTCGTTTCTGAACTAAAACATCTTTATCTTTGGTGTCCATGATTTTGTGAACGATTTCCTGGGTTGGTAGAGGATATGGATAGCATGTCCACATGCCTGCATCCTTGGCTCAGAGGGAATTGMACTTGATCCTTTTAAACTTTGTGATTTTTAGTGTGACGAGATGAGGACAAAGTTAGAAACGTAAACGGAGAGCAAAAATTGACCTCGGGTGTACTAGAAAAGAAAATATAACATGATGGCTGTTCTATGGTGGCTGAGTCACAACACTTTTGCAAGTTTTAGAAGTCATCAAGGAATTGGAGGGTGAACCTTCATTTTCTTCTTCTCTGGCTGAGTAGCACTGTTTTAACTTCTAGGGTTGTTGTTATATTAGGTGTAACTTTTCAGTTTCATCTCCTCTGTCACCTTTACAGCAAATGCTTATTGATCTGAATAAAGTCTACTATGGAGGTGCGATGGTAACATTTCAACGTCTCCAAAGATAATAGTAACTACCTAAGAAGCCCAAGGAGCCTAATATACAATTTCATTTGGTGAAGCTATTGAGCCTTGAGCAGTATCGACCAAGGACAAACTTAATATGAATATCTTTAAAATGAAATAAGCAACAGTCTAATTCCAATCAGGATCAATATGCATGCCATAGATGCAGAAGTCTGATAACTTTGTTTGATGGGTCAATGCAAATTTATACATTTCAGTGTTAATTCAGACTCTCACCTTCTCTCTCAGAGACACAGTAGACAAGCACAAGGCCAATTGCAATAGCAGGAAACCTTGGTGGACTCTAAATTGGCTTTCCGACGCTATGATGCTCAGATATGAAAATATTAAATGTCATTTTGAGGTTGTGATCGGAAAGCAAATGTACTAAAAATTTGAAATTATCCTAGGATCAGAAGAACAAAACAGCAAAATTTCTTAGCTGGGACTTTTCATAACATCTTAGAACATATTTTGATGAAACACAGAAGACAACTCTAATTACCAAAGATTCTAGTAGCCGTTTGTTTCTGAAGATGTGATTGGTGGGACTCTGTCAACTCTCCTTGCTCTAAACTTGGGAAAGATTTAAGTCTTGCTGTCTGATTATGTTCTTTTCTTTTCTTCAATCTCCTTACTCCTCTGGGAAATGATGAGTTGATTAGCGATATTCAAACTAATTCAGATTCAAAATTAGATCAATCATATTAATTTACTCAGATTTAAGATTTCCATTCCTTGAACTTCCAACAAAAAGATGGAAGATCAGTATCTCTATCTGTATCTACACAATTGAAGTGTCCTGGACATGATGACGAGTTTCCTATTCATCTGAATAGAGCTTATCGATTGATAGTTGTGTGTACGTTATATATAGTCCCTGTGAATTCAAAGTAACAGCTAACAAATTTTATTTTCATTGGTATCGAAGTTTGTCTATAAGAGAATGAAATCATTGTACTACTATTACAATATTGCCTTGAAAGGATTCTGATCTAGACTTGACTTCTGATTCGCTGAGCAGTTAGGAATGGCTAGTGCATTGGAAACTCTCTGTGGGCAAGCTTATGGAGCTCAACAGTATCAGAAACTTGGAACTCAAACATTTACTGCTATCTTTTGTCTCATCATGGTCTGCATCCCTATCTCAATCTTGTGGATTTATTTTGGAAGAATACTTGCTTTTATTGGCCAAGATCCATTAATCTCGCAAGAATCTGGAAGATTTGCAATGTGGCTTGTCCCAGCCCTCTTTGGTTATGCCACTCTTCAACCTCTCGTTCGATACTTTCAAATGCAAAGTATGATCTTTCCCATGCTAATAAGTGCCACCACTACTATTTGTTTCCACATTCTTCTGTGTTGGATAATGGTTTACAAGTCTGGGTTAGAAAATGTTGGAGCTGCATTAGCTATGGGTGTTTCAATGTGGTTGAACGTGAGTATCCTTGGTCTATACATGAAGTTCTCTCCCTCTTGTGCCAAAACCCGTGTTCCAATTTCAKCGGAGATATTTCGAGGAATTAAAGAGTTTTTCCGGTTTGCTATTCCTTCTGCAGTCATGGTCTGGTAATTGTGTCATTACTGCTTTTTCTGTGCTTACTTCCTTGTATACGTGCATATGTGAAGGTTTATGGTCCTCAATGGGACTCATTTTGGTGAATTAGTTGAATTTCTGATTGCAGTCTTGAATGGTGGTCATTTGAGCTACTTATCTTGCTATCTGGCCTCCTGCCAAACCCACAGCTAGAGACTTCAGTCCTGTCTGTTTGGTATGTTATGTATTAGCCTCCTGCAAGCTCTAAATGGGATTGATCTTCATGAACGCGGGTAGTCTAATATTTTGCTTATTTTCTTAACAGCCTCAACACTATCTCAACACTCTATGCAATACCATATGGACTTGCTRCTGCGGTAAGGTATGATAAGACTAAGAGAAGGCACACCTTATCTGCTCTTGTTTCTTTTGTTTGTGTGTTAGATGTGCACAAGAATAACTCTCTTCTTGCTTTGGTTTTACATCAGTACTCGAGTTTCAAATGAGTTGGGAGCTGGGAATCCAAGAGCTGCTCAACTTTCTGTCGGCGCTGTCATGTTTCTTGCTGTTGCAGAGATGATAATAGTGAACATAGCCATCTTTTCTAGCCGAAATGTCTTTGGCTACATATTTAGCAGCGACAAGGAAGTAGTGGACTATGTAACGGACATGGCTCCTCTTCTTTGTCTATCAGTTGTCATGGATAGTTTACAGGGCACACTTTCAGGTAAGGTTCTCATGATCTAACCTTGTTTTGCTGCAGGAAGAAAGTTTTGCAGCATAATGTGATTATTCTATTAATCTTTTCAGGTGTTGCAAGAGGATGTGGCTGGCAGCATATAGGAGCTTATGTCAATCTGGCAGCATTTTATCTCTTTGGAATTCCTATTGCTGTTACATTAGGTTTCTTGGTAAAACTAAGAGGAAAAGGTCTTTGGATTGGAGTCCTTTCGGGCGCTACCACACAAAGTATACTACTCTCCATTATAACAAGTTGCACGAATTGGGAAAAACAGGTTCTCTCTATTTCACTGACTTCTATAGGACTTCTTTGCATATATCTATATATATATATTCCAAGTATCAAAATGAAAAATAATAATTTTTTATTCTACAGGCGGCAAAGGCTCAAGAGAGATTGTTCGAGAAAAAATCTTCCTATGAAGGGCTAGAGTGAGAAAAGGAGCCTAAATGCATGAATTCATCGCATCTAACATGTGTAGACTTTGATCACATTGAAGAGAAATAGATCAACAAATTAGAATCGTACCTTATACTTAGCTATGGTGACACATAGCATTAATCTTTTTTGTGATTTGTGACTTTTTAATAATATTAGATTATTAAATCCACGAACTTGGAAAAGGAAGAATTATATTTCTACATTGTAATCAATCATAATCAAAACAGTAAATTGAAATAATATTATGTTATTTTGTGCAAAAAGCAAAGTTCATATTATTAAGGGATATAATTTTTCATAGTCAAAATGAAAAGTTTTGATGTTACAAAGGATTTATCATGTTATTTTTAATATTTATGATATAAAAAGATGGACTATTTGAAATTTATTAAATAATAAAGATATATTAAAACTAAAATGTTATTAGACACGAATATTTTAGACACAATTTACGTATTTATATATTATTATTGAATTGTTAATTTTCCATGACAAATTATAATAAACATAATCAAATTAAATTTTAAGAAACGAAATTTGTAAAGGATTTATCAAAATTTTCTTTTCTTTTAGGATAATTTATTTTTTTAATTTTCTTCGTTTGAAATTCACCATTCTTATATTGATGACTAATTTGATTTTAACTCGGTTGCGTYTTCACTTTCAACATATGCTGCAAGTGTAGATTGCACAAAGAATATTACTTTGGCTTAACAACCTGCCTACTTTGCAATCGCTCCATGTTGCTAGGTCATGATCACATAAAATTTTATTAAAAAATATTACTTAAATAAAGGAAATAGGTTTAGAAAATAATAGAGAATAATTTATCATATTTGACACTATTGAAAATATCATGAAAAGGAAATTAAGTGGTTGAAGTAATACTTGGTAAAACATTAAGGGGTTCAGTGTAATTAGCCCTAATTTTGATAGACCCTGAGGAGAAGTTGTGGGATCCTCATTCTGCTTTGTTTCAGAGTTCAGATAGAGTGCGAGATAGAAATGGGAAGAGCAGACAGAGAGCATTTAAGCCGAATTCTAGGCGAACATTTGAGTACTATCCATGAAACTCTTCAGGTTAGCTTTGTTATCACTGTTTTTTGTTGTTTGGATTAATGAAAATTTTCTTGCTTTTCGATGCATTTATCATGGATACTATCAAATTTTGCAGGTATTGGATCAAACAGCAGCGTCGTCTCTTAAAAAGGTCAGCTGGAACGATGTTGTTAAGATGGGGGAACAGCTCTCCAAGCAAGCCACTCAGGGTCTCTCTCTCTCTCTCTCTCTCTCTCTCTCTCTCGCGTTCAATTTTAAATTTCTAATTTTTCTTTATATAAGTTCCAGAATATGATTTTGTGGTTGGCAATGATGTTTCTTGAGCTTTTAGAACTGGGTTCGTTGAACTAATAACGTATTTGATGTTATTTCTTGTCCATTAGGATCATGCTAAACCTCTTTTTATCGTAATTGGGAAGTTGATATGCTAAGGGTAAAAGATGTTTAAATTAAAATACTCGTCCACTATGGTTTGTTACAATAATTCTAATTCTCCTTTAGAATGAATTTCTTAGAATTTCATGTCTTTCTTCACTAAAATGCACATTCCTAACAAGGACTTAAATTTGCGTTCTACATTGAATGTTAGGTTTTTATGTATGCATGCTTTTCATTCATGTTGAAGTGAATAAGATTGACTGAATTGCTGTTTGGGTATTTAATGGCTAATGTTCTTGGCCCAGAACTTCTCTTTTCACTTCTTTTTGTTATCATTTTGGATGGGCAGTTGATTAGTTGGAAAGGATATTGTTGTTACAGTGTCTATCCTTGAACTAGAGCGGTTCTGTAATAGTTTATATTTTTCTAACAGGATCAATAGCTGGCTATGTTATTGATTGGAATAAGTTTGTTAATGGTAAAAACTTTGATTGCTTAGAATTACAAGATCCTCACACCATTCTGCTATGGCTATTTATCTTTGAAAAAGAAAGGAAAAGATAAGAAAAGAAAGCAAGCTAATATGCAGGTCGTCAGATCAGGATACTAAAACAGTAACACACACTGTTAATACTGAAAAAGGATATCTTTGAAGAACTACTAAGAACACTTGGGATTGCTAAGTAAATAAATATGGAATCACTTAGAATCCTTTTATGTGAGTGAGAGAGAAGAAAGGGAAGTGGTTTATGAAAAGTAGCTCTTTTCTAGAAAATCTACACTGAAGAAGTTCTGGATTATGCAAGAATAATTCTTTCGATTTCAGCAATTTGGTATTCTATATGTGATTATAGTCACCCAATTTCTTTTGGTTATTTATATTAAAGCCTGCAATTTTCCGKTTACTACACCTTGGAAAATGGAATTTTGTAATGTGATGCCTTCAGCAGGGGATTCCTTCTGTGCTTTGTTGTTCCTTTGATACAGGATTATGGATGACCTAGAATTTTTTCCTTTTTTCTTTGGGCACGTGACATGATGTTTTGTTGTTCTAGGCTTGACTTTCTTTGTTGCTGTRCAGTTGGAATGCTTTGGACTGGAAAAGTAGCGGTAGTAAAAGAACTTGAGGACAACATGGCTGCATACTTCAATACTCTGCAGGGATTTCTTCTGCTCTCGCATGGATGTACTGTGGGGGCAGGACCTACCCTCTTGTCTTGCATCTATACATCAGTGAAGCAAGTAGTCGATAGCAGCTTCATGCTCATGAAAGAATCTGTTTCTTCATACGGTAGCATCTTCTCCTTCCACTCCTACAACCAAAACACACTCTTTCTTTTCTGTATGTTGGCCTTCTAATATGTGCGAGCTAAAGTCATGCTTCCGTTCAGTTTTCAAAGTTAGCCATGTCATGCTTCTGTTCAGTTTTCAAAGTTAGCCATTCTGTTATAAAAAGCAGTTGTTATTATTCTTATTCTTGTGCTCATTCTTAGTAGTGTATTCTTATAATTATCATTATTTTGTGTGCTTGGAAATCTAGCAAGTTACCTGTGTCTTGTGTTTCCAGTTGCAGATTTCCATTCTTATTGATTTAGGGCCTGCTTGTAAAAACAGCTAAGAAGAAAAAGTAAAGGGAAAAAGAAAATAAAAGAAAAGAAAACGTAAACGTATGAGTGCCTGCTTTCCTCTATGATGGGAACAACTTTAAATATCATACGCCAAGGGCTTTGATGAGTATAAAATAGCTATAGGTACAAGCTTGGTAGAATGTAATCACAATGTATTACCTAAACCTTCACAAACTTCAATCCTTTCTAGCCAGTCTAAAATACTAACTATAACCTCTCTGAAACTGTGGCTGAAGAAAGTTGCATTTATGTTGGTAACTCTGAATTTGGGTTATTGCATGTTGGTTCTTTAAGTTAGTTACCTATTTATGCCACTAACTTTCTCTCTCTCACTATGTCAAACTTCAGAGAAGAATTTAGGGTATYGAAACGCGTAGCTTCTTCTAAAAACTCTCTCCTTACTTATAATTAGATTCATCTTCTGATTTTCCTTATTGAGAAATTCAGTGTGGGCTACACCAATGGGTTATACCACTGGCTGATTTCCATGCATTATGTTATGTGATTCTTTTGACTTGTTTCTTGCATGCAATATCCTTGCCACACATGGATGTTAATAAATAGGCTCTAGAGGTGCACTAGTAGGAGATGGAAATATTAGTAGAAGAGTCGAATGATGCTTCTCTGCAGTACGGCATAGAAGACGAGTGGCACATTTGTTCCTATACTCAATTTCTTCGTTGGGTTGTTTTAGGGTAGATTTGGTTGACCTGAACCGTGGTTACTGTTTCTCATGTGAGCGACTCTTTCTTCTCTCTCTCTCTCTCTCTCTCTCTATCTCTCTCTAGAAGACAGGCTAGGGTGTTGGCTAGCTTCTCCATTTAGGAAATTTCTTCGTTGGATAAGCATGTATTCATCATACCAGCTCCAGGTAATGTATCTATGTGAGTCTTGGGTCTTGTTTGTGTATTCTAGCTTCCAAGCCTATCTATAATTTCAACTTCTGTGTAGCCAGAAGAAGAGGAACTTTGGTTCTAGTCTAGGTGTCATTAAGAATATCAAAGAATATTGGTTTTGCTGGTATAGGTCCTATTGAATTCAAAATAAGTGCAGGCTGGCATGGGGAAATTGGGATCTGAAGCCTATGATGTAGGTTAATGAGGTTAGGCTGCTTGAAAGTTGGAGGCTGAGATTTTTCAACTTTGACGCTTAGAAGCTTATAATACGTGGTGACTGGGGAGGATGGGGAAGATACCTTTTACCACCTTATTGGTAGTTTTCTAGTCAAAATTTGGTCAAATTGTCTGTTCATAGAATGTTGTCTTGAAGCAACCTTACTAGAGATACAGGAAATGGAACCGGGGGTAAGCAGTGAGTTGAATCTTGTTATCATGGAGTTTAGATCATGTGGAATTGCATAAAGCAAATGAAGCATCTTTCCCCTTATTCTTTTTCCATATTATTTTGGGTGGTGGTGGGGCAGGGGAGTTTGTAACTTTCAGAAACAAGAAAAGAGACTCAACTAGGACATCTGTTTATTATTTGGAAGAAGTGTCTTCTCAAATTTTCTTTTTGTCGTCCAGTATTCGTTTATTTTATATATATATATACACTTTTCCCTCAAGTTTCTTTTGGACTGCATGCTGCGTACTATTCAATTTGGTGTCTCTTCTGCCTTTGCTATTATCTAGCTGGTAAATGTCTAGCCATTTCAGATCKATTTTTTGGAATGCTTTCTAGAATTTCCGAAGAGTTTCTTCTCTCTGGGGCTTGAACTGAAAAGAAAATAAATTCTAGCAAAGTGGTTGTCCAAAAGGAAAAAAAGAAAGATCCTTTATTGGAGTAAGTTAGGCAGCTTTAACTCCTCCAATACATGTACATCCAGATGCTATTACATTTTTTGTTTTCCCATATTTTATCCATCTCATGCTTGTTGTACACTGTTTTCTTGCATACTTGCTAGTGCAAAAGTAGAGCATTGTATCTGATTCCAACTGACTCATGTCCAGGTACTGGTAAAACGGCAAATCTCTCGATTCCACAGTTGGTAGGTGCGGTCTGGGATGCATGTTCTGCTCTCAAAAAGACCCCTTCAGCAAATGTCACTGCAATTGGGCGAGCACTAACACAAGTTAGAATATCTATCAAGGACGTTCTTCGTGAAATGAAAGATCTGAAACCAGCTTCTTCTGATCTGGTAGATGGAGTTACTGAGGAAACTGTAAGCAAGGCAAATGGAAGTGATGATTCTTGTGCTGAAGATTTGGGCAACGACCTTTCACCTGAAGAAATGAAGATTGCTCAATTAGCYATTSATGCTGTCTCASAAACAGTAGCGGTTCTAAATGAGCTTATTCGCGCTATTATGGCTTTACTTAAGCAGGAAAACAAGGATGACTATGAAAATTTTGTGGATTCTCTAGAAAAGCTATTGAAGTTCTGTCAAGGGATCGGAGCACAGATTGATGAGCTTGGAGCTTGTCTGTACCCTCCACAGGAAATTCCTGTGATGAAGGCTGCTTCGGAAAAAATTTCTAGCCTTATTGAACAAATACAGGTTGAGTTGCAAAATCTAAAAGGCGCTTCAGAAGATTTTCTTAAAGCATGCACTGATTTGAGGAATTCAATGAGACTGCTGGAATCTGAACTTAATTGCTCAGTTGGAACTGATTTAGTGCCCAAATTGGAGAACCTTAATGTGAATAATTAGGTATATCTTGTAAAGAGAGTTTTCCTGTTAATGGAGAACATTTTTGGTCATGTTCTCATACTTGCAGAGTTCAATATGCAATATTTTTTTCATTATAKCCTAGTATACTGTTAAATGTTCATGTTTTTATACAAATTAAAGACTGCAATATTTGCATAAATCAGATATGTGCTCACATGGTTCAGGCCAACAATCATTTAATAAACCAATATATACTATTTACAATCATGACGCTCTACTGATCTTTGCAAACAAGCTACAAACAATAGCAAATCCTTGTATAAGTGCTGATTAATGTCATCTTTTTTCCTCCTTTTTGGTGAAACTTCTTTTACATCAGTGGATACCCAAAAATGAGATTTAACAGTTCCTATAACCCTGATGATGCCTCTCAAACTACGAGCTTTTGGACTTCAGGCTTAGTATTTGGTTTCTGAGGACTTAAGGAGCCAATGAATCCATTATCGACCGGTGAGCTTTACCATCCATGCACCACCCAGGTAAAGACCCAAGAGAGGGCCCGCTAGAAGCATTTGCGTCAGAGGATCTGTTGATGGAGTGAGTACTGCAGCTGCAACTACTGCGCCTACCACAACATATCTCCAAATTGACAGCATCTGATCACCGGACACCAAACCAAGTTGTCCCAGTAGGAGCTGTATAACTGGAACCTGTAAACAAAAGGAATACATCATTTTTCAAATAGAAACGACTCCATATAAACTTTAAACAGGTTTGAGAAACACAAAGAATGTAACAGTTCTTGTGTTGTAGCATTTGAAAAGCCAAGGTAGTGAAAGGTACTGCAGCTCTGCTATCTGCATCGGAGTTCTTTCTATCAAGTAGGCATATAGCAAAAAAAAAGGGCTCCTAAAACTTGGATAATCAATCCTAATACTGTCAGATATTATATTTCAACTTACATTAATTTTCTCAATATGAAAGTTGTTCTATCTCCAATTGCTTCCCCCCATCCCCGTCAAGAAGAAACCATTTTTGCATTTTCATGTCAACTTAGAGCTAGTAGAAGTATATTGGAAGAAGTCATTCATAATACAAAGTAAATTGCAAATTTTAAACAATAATACACGATCGACTTCCAGAAAACTACAATTAAAAGTACAAAGCTTTAGCTATAATGTATAGTATATAAATGTGCCAAAGTAGAAGGCTTTTTATTTCTCTCTGTCTCTAAAACTTTTGAGGATGATATTTTGCTGTGGCTATCACTCCAACAAGCTAATATATGAAAGGATTACAGTTTTTCACAAACTGAATCCACATACTTGATCTAAAATAAAGCAAACCAAAAAGAGATTTGATGTTACCTGGAAAGACAATCCCGTGCTAAACATGAGCACAAGCACAAATTCGAAGTACTGATCAATAGACCACAAGGATTCTACAACTCCTTCAGCATAGTTGACAAAGAAGTTTAAGGCTGCAGGAGTAAGAACTAAATAAGAGAACATGATGCCTGAATAGAATAGTACTGAGGATCCTAGGACAATTGGACCAAGAAATCTTCTTTCTGCCCTTGTTAGACCAGGAATAACAAATGCAATGATTTCATAGAGAATTACTGGACTTCCTAAAAGAAGGCCACAGTATCCTGATACCTGCATATAAGAGTTAAAAGGGTCATTGTTTCACATACAAGCCTCTTTCACCTATTTAGGTCAAAATAGGTAGATGAAAGATTCTTTTAGTTTCGCAAATTCCATCACGTTAAAGAAGAAACAAAATATGCCTTTCTTTTCAAAAAGCCACAAGTAGATGAAAGATCTTAATGAACTCCATCAATAGCACAAAAGAAACACATTGGGATGGTCAGTTCAACTCTTACAGGCAGAGTTTAACTTGGTATAGTCTTCATAAATCACATTTTCCCTTTAGATTTCAAGTCTTTTGTACATTACTTATGCTAACTTTAGAGCCAAATTAAAAAATAAGACTTACGTCATTCTTTTAGCTCCTCAGCCATGGAAATTCACATATGACAAATACATTCACCACTTAAATGCCGATTTTTCTAGTTTTGACTAATATTTTGATATCTGAACATTTTGCTAGAAAGAAGCATTTGATGACATAAAAGAGAAAATAGCAGCACAGGAATAATGAGATCAACAAATCAGCAAATATCAGGTCAAGCATTAATCAAATTAACTGCATTATTATAAGGAAATGATGTGAAGTTCCCTGGACGATAAGTAAAACATCCAAACTAATGGCACAGGAAAATGACAAGGAGTAAATCTAACTGAACATTTCAAATCTAGCACAGTAACTCCTTGCTGTCACAAATGGAATACTAATTAGCTCCTGAGAACTGTGAGACATGCAAAATCTGAGCATTTTCRTTAAGAAAATTTTACAACAAGAACTTAATGAACAGAAAATAGAAACTATTGTTTGAAAGTCTGAACGGATTAAAACTTCGAAATACAACTATATATATTGTATTCGACTTAAAGAGACTTTATAAAAACGAATATGGGAAGTAGCCCTGCGCAGCTCGTTAAATTGGTGGCTGGCTTTTATCAGAAATTACTAGCACTAAACTGACTCACTTCCCAACTTGGCATTCTCTCTCAGAAAGACAAGAAGATCCAAGCTATAAATGAGCCATAACATGTTTTCTCCTTGTTCCTTCCCCAACAACATTTGATGTGAATGTCCATCATTCACAGAATTCACAGAGTTCAAATGCAGAAAAATAATTAGAAGATTGCATCCCTTAGTCCAATTTTGGCATCAAAATAGAGAATATTCTTCAAGCATTATTATACTTGTGAAACTTCAAATAAAATAAAATATTTAAACGCTATCTCAACCAAGTTTTTATYCATACATATGTCTTGAAAAAACACTCTAGCAACAAAAGAATCAGAGGAACAGATGGGTGCAATTATTGGAGAGTGAAATATGCCCTCATCACAAGTGCAACATTAAAAAGAATGAGCAAATAGAATACTAGGTGCAGCATGGACCAACCTTTAATGTGGTGAAGAAAAACTCGCCAGGAGCTAGTTGGAGAAAACGAACTCCCTGTGTTCTAACAGGAGCTTCAAGAAGCATTATAAGTTCTTTCGAATAAGCAAAACACCCTAAAATAGCAGCTCCTACTGCCAAAACTGATACAAAGATTCTTTGGCGGAGCTCCTCTAAATGATCAAATATAGTCATTTCTTTGTCATCTGGTAGAAGCTCTTTGCTTGGATAAAGAAAATTATAAATAGCACTTCCCTCGTCGTTGGGTTCATCTTTCCGAAATAAGTTCTCTTCTGAGACGTCAGCAACATCTATAATTTCATTGATAATATCAGAAGTAGTCAAGAAAAGGTAAATTATGTCCTTAATTATAAAATTTTCAACACCCTAGTCCAATGGTGGAATCATCAAAATGCAGAAAAGAAAATTTATTGCCTATTCTAGTAACAAAATGTAAATGTAAAACAAATTAAGTGGCTTCATATTGGAAAACTGGGAACGATGAGAAAAACCGCACGCAACAAAACAAGAAATGAAAACTTGTCCTGGAAGGAAGTTGGATACGATTATAACAACATTTCTAGGTATCAGATACTGACAGCTAAACCTCTTCCAGGTGAAAATTATAGCAAGAGTTCTTTCACTTCTCCAGATAGAGGTTTTCGCCAGTAACATATGATTCATAAAAACYATGGCATACAAGTACTTCATGAAAATAACAACTGAATTCAGGAGATAGGAAGTAGYGGATTTCTCTTTTTCTTCCTTTCCTTTTTTCTCCCTGAAATAACAAGCATTGGGAATTTTTCTATATAAGCAGCAAGCTATAAAAATCAAATCAACTCACAAAGGGTAGAAGTACAAGTAAAGGAAAGAGTAAGAATGCATAAATAGGCATACAAGATCACAAACCAAACGAGTTGGTTGCCTCTGTTTACTTCAGAATATGCATTATCCAGGCACATCCTCAAGTTCAGCTTTTTCATCTTCATCTCAATTCTCTAGGGCGAGAAGTCGTTGGAGCATTGCAGAATATGTGCAACAAGGACATTATCTTTAACTCATTATGTCAGCTAATAAATGTTCCATATCTTACACAAACGGAACTTCTAAATATCCTTTCGCTAGAGTAACATGCAACCACAATGAATACAAAGCCACCGCTTTGTGCTGACAAGATCCCAAGAAGTGCAGAGTCATAAGCCTTTTTCCTTTTCAAGTCACCTTTTTGACTTTGTAATGCAACAATGCAAAATCCAGCTACCATTACTCAGCTTCATTTTGTGAAGACTTAGAATTTATTTGTTGATTACAAGAAAGAATGCTTACTAGAATCATATATCGATTAGGAAAAGAACCATTATTTATCCCTATAATACTGCTTAAGGCTTAATAAATCAATAAGGAGTTTCACTTAAGAAATATCATCATAGAVAAAACAGTAGTACAAAAGAAAGACAAAAGGTTGGATGACCAGTAGCTTCTAAATCTCGAAGGGCTAGCTTTTATAGTGCAAAAACTATGCAAAATCGACCTCATCCTGGAGTTGCCTGACCAGTAAGTCGTATTGATTAACTTCACACTCTGAACAAAAATAAGCAAAGATAATTCGTTTGCACTCTCAATTGCCAGCTCATAAAGTTCAAGACTTTGGGCATCAAACTAGTAAATTAAAGACTTAAAGACATAATTCTTCACGGCAAGAAACCAATAATCATGCAAATTCAAATTGAACCATAAGATGGCACAACCCTCATTGATTCGTCTAAAGACAAACCAAAAGCTAGAAGAAAACTGATAAACCACCCAGAAAATCGAAGCCCACCGCTGATTGCATCAAAACAAACACAAATTACGACTCTTACCAGGCCTATCTTCAACAGCTGAACCAAGACCACCAGCACTTCCACTATTTGACTCTTGTTGCCTCTCACGAAAATCTTCAACAGCGCAGCAAACAACTCTACTGAATCTTTTGCTCTCTTTCCTGCTTAAAATTTTCAACTTGGCTGCTTTTCTTTGGCTTGTGAACAAAGAAGTTGAAATCGTATTCGAATTTGAACATTTGAAGCAGCTGGTGTTGTTCAGATGCAGATTATAGATGAGAGCGCTAGTGCTACCCATCTTAAATTATCACTATTGGTCTCTGCCTCTTCTATTCTTGGTGTCGCAGACCTGTTTTCAAGGATTTGAAGGAAAATTGGAATGCGTTCATGGGTTTGAGAAATTGGATGACTGGTCCTCATGAGCCTTTGGAACGATATTTAGCACAACATATTTGGAATTTTYTCCCGTGCAATTTCGTTTTTCCTTTTTATGTTTCTTTTTTCTTTTCTTTCATAGCATTTAAAATTACTCCCATCAAAGCTTGGATAATAAAATACAATAATCATCAAAAAATTGAAAAGACCATTAGTAAGAATATCGATCGGTCTTGCTTACTTAATAAGGGATTTTCTTTCCTTATCTTTCTTTTTGCTCTTGATCTTAATGTAATTTAATAATTTTCATAATTACTTTAAAGCTAAAAGTTCTGGTGGAAAAAAAAAATTACGTTAAAACTTTCTTATTGAACAATAAATTTAGATGAGTAAAAAATTTCAATTAACATTATTAAATTGGTAAATTTTTTTATTGCTTGGCGATATTTGATATGAAGTATATTGTTTTTTTAATAAAAATATATTTTTTAGATTTTTTTAACTATAGAACTATTATCTTGATTGAATAAAACAAAGAAAAGAAAAGGAAAATCTTGACAAACCCCTTCTCAGTTTCCAAGTGAGCTGCTAAATATGGACGTAATTGACAATCTGATGACAAAATATGGATGAGAATCCCAATTGGCGTTCCTTTTTTCAGCTGTCACACAGCAGATGGTCTCATTTTTTTCCTCTTTAATGGACATTTTTACCCATTCTCTTTAATTGAAATTGCATCCCTTTTTATACTATCGGTAAGGTGAAAATGATGAGGRTGCAAATAAAAATCAAACAATAAATGTCAGAATACACTTGAAGGTATAATGTCAATTTAATTGACTATTTTAGTTCTCTTCAATATAATCCAAGTTTATAGTATTTTGACTTATTACTCCATTTCTTCGTGAGAAAATTTTTTCTCGGACAATTTTTTACGTATTTTTATCGCTTATAAAATGATAATTTTATTTTTAATAATACAACGGATCAATTTTGAAATGTGAAAGAAAATAATTTAATAAAAGAACTTTACATCTTGAAGTGAATTAATGAATATATCTCAAGCTTGAAACCCAAAAAACAATACTAAATGGAGCTGAGGCAAAAGAAGCTGTTTTTCCCTGTCCGGGCAACTTGTTGTGATGGAATATAGCAAACTTTGCATAGTGGCAGCAGAAAGGATTCCAACCCAAAGGCCTTTTCCTCKTAAATTTAGCCAGAAACATAGTATAACAGCAACAGGGATTCCAAAGAGCTAAAAGGCTGCAAGATTGATATAAACTCCTATATGCTGCCAACCACATCCTCTTGCAACACCTGAAAAGATGGATCGAAAGAATAAACAACACTTCAGTGAAGTACAGGCAAATTACATTGTTGATTTAAATCAACAAAAGACATCAGCGAGGTTTAAATTCTCGTTGAAGTAGTAGACCCTGAAGAGGCACGCCCATTGTGTTAACTTGGCTACCTCCCTTGTTTATGATGGAACATTTTCTTCTTGCAGAAGGAGGTTCGATGACAAATTAACCTGAAAGAGTGCCTTTTATGCCATCCATAACAACTGATAGACAAAGAAGACGGGCATGTCTTTTACGTAATAGACAACATCGTCATCACTGCTAAAGATGTAGCCAAAAAACATGTCGAATAGCAAAGATTGCTATGTTTATTACTATTATCTTTGTGATAGCAAGAAACATGAGAGCAATGAYAGAAAGCTAAGCAGCTGTTGGATTCCCAGCTCCCAACTCATTTGAAACTCGAGTACTAATGAAAAACTAACGCAAGAATAGAGTTATATTCTTATGCAGAGGTATGAAGGTCACTAGGTGCCTTCTCTAGGTATTGCATATCTTAGAGCAGCAGCAAGTCCATATTGCGTAGAGTGTTATCATAGTGTTGAGGCTGTCTAGAAAGTTTTACAAAGAGTCAGACTATATGGGTTCACGAAGGTCAATCCCTAGGCTTTGATCGACAAAACTATCCCTTTTCTCTAATACAAAACATACCATACTGACATGACTGATGTCTCCAGTTGTGGGTCTGTGATGTGGGTGACAACTTAATTGATTTTTACTACTAAAATATGTGCATATTTTCATCATATTTTCACATGATGAAGTACTATTTTTATATTATTTTGCCTTGATTTTCCTTAAATTTAATCAAGTTGGGACTTTATTTGTGCAAATGATGGTGAAATAATAAGAATTCACATAGTTGCTATTACTGAAAGTAAAATGACTCTATTTTGTAGGAAAAAGAGGATTATTAATAAAAGAAATCGCGCATAGAAGATCACTAGATGAAAAAGTGAATAACTTGTCACGAATGTTGCTACACAATGGAGAGTCAATTGCTTAGAAATGTGATGTTGGCAAGCAAATAGTTAAGGAGTAGAGAAAGAATTGAGCATAATGATCTGAGAAAGAAAGTCAAGAAACAAAGGAATTCATCATTAGAAGAGAAAATTCAGATCCATGAAGTAAAAAGCTTTAAACAGATAAATAAAATAAAAACCAACAGTTTATATTAACTTTTGTGTCAAACTTTCAAAGAATAACTTTGCAGGAGACAAAAGAGGGGAAGGCGGAGACGAAAGACATTTACGACTTCACAGAAAAACACAGAAGAGAAGAGAGAGGGAGAAGGAGAACAAAAAGAGGAAGTTTACAAGAAGAAGATGAAGACTTCAAGGAAGTCTCTCACCCGTTGGACTTCCAATTAAGCTCTTTTAAGCTTTGTTTCTCCTTCTCTTAGTCCATTGTTTTGAGATGTTTAGGACTCTACACTATGTGAATCGCATCTCATCTAAGAGTATGAACTAACTTCTTAGAAGTTAGAGTCTTGATGAACCTAATGTATATTAATGTCTATTTCAATGATTTGAGCAAGGTTTGCTCTTCATAAATATTTTACTCAAGAATATCTATTGTTTACATTCACTATTTTATTGGCCATGAATATGTTTGTATGAGCTTCTTGAACTCCAACAAGTAGTGAAAGAGGTGGAAAGATTGAGTAGATGTGGGTTTGGTTATCTTGACATAAGGTTAAATATCTTAGGGATATCATTGGATATAKGAGACATTCATATTCCACCCATAAAATTATATGAGACTTGATTTTATTTGTGTTCCTCAAGCTAAGTAACTCCAACAGGTAAACAACTTAGTGAAATAGGAGCGATGACCAACAAATTAAGAGGATGAGGTTGTTTTCTGTCTCCATTTACGTTTATGCTATAGCTAAGCATTTGTTGTGGTATTTTACTCATAAATCATTGCTGTAGTCCGTGGTATTTTGCTCATAAGTCATTGCTGCAGTCTGTCTGCAGCATTCATGTTTTGACTTCTAGGACATTAGTGCATAGGGGATTCTTGACTCTAATTCACTTTTAAACTATTGATCATCTTGTGTGTGCGCGATTGCTTTGATCTACTCTCGAATYTTTGTGATTTGATAATTTTAGCTTATTTTACTTTATTTTCTCGATAACTAACAACTATTTGATTTATTTTGAGATTTAAACAATCACTTTTGAACTGACAATTATTGAGGGACGATACTCAATTCACTATATTACTTGCGGATATACTTGCATGAGTGGAGCTTTATTGCATATGTGATTTTGTCTATCAGTCTGGCAAGAGGCCAGATAGCAAGATGAGTAGCTCGAACAACCACCGCTCAAGACTGAAATCAGAGAATAAACATCTAATAGAATTAATCCCATTGAGGACCATAAACTTTCAAGTTTTTAGGTATCCAAGAATGTAAGTGGTAAGCACAGAAGAAGTTGCGAATGCAGGAATTACCAGACCATGCCTGTAGAAGGAATAACAAAACAAAAAMACTCTGTAATTCCTTGAAATATCTCCGGTGAATTCGAGCCCTRGTTTTGGCACAAGAAGGGGAATATCTCATGTATAAACAGAGGAAGGTCACGTTCAACCACGTTGAAGCACCGATAGCTAGTGTAGCTCCAACATGATTCAATCCAGACTTGTAAACCATTACCCAGGACAGAAGTTTATGGAACAAGATAGTAGTGCATGAACTCATGAGCATTGGAAAAATCAAACTTTGCATTTGAAAATATCAAAGAAGAGGTTGAAGAGTTGCATAACCAAAGAGGGCAGGAAGAAACCACATAAAGAATTTTCCAGCTTCCTGAGATATTAATGGATCTTGGCCAATAAAATTGAGTATTCTACCCAGATAATCCATAAGATTGAAAGAGGGATGCAGACGATGATGAGACAAAAGATAGCAGTAAATGTTTGTGTTCCGAGCTTTTGATACTACTGAGCTCCCTGAGCTTGCCCACACAAAGGTTCTAGAGCACTCGCCATACCTAACTATTTAGCATATCAAAGAGTCAAGTTTCGATTAGAATCTTTCTAAGATTACCACTAAACTTCTCTGAAAGGATTAAGCCAGAGTTTGAGACTTGATTTTGAGAGATGAAAGTAGATAATTAAGATATTAGGAAAACGAAATGATATTTTTGAGATAAAAGTCTTAAAAAATGATAACCTAAGGTGACGTTTAAAAAATGTTAGGGGACTGCCACTCCTGCCCTAGCTCCGCCCTTGCTSTGATGCCCAACTCTTCTATCGTCCATGCATCATATGGGACATATTATACGGTGAGACTTAAGAATTCCCCCACGGAAAATAGTTTTAGATGCAAACTTGTAGGCAGCAAAAGGGAAAAGAACAAAAAATACAAATGGCTAAGTCACAGAAGAAGACTGAAGAAAAGAACAGTTCTCAAGGAAGGCACTCAACAGAAGACTGAAAGCAGTGACACTACAAAAAGAGATGGCCATAGTGGTGATAGAAAGTGAAAGTTCATCCAAATAGCCTACCATCGTTAGTGATACAACTTGCAGAGAGGGATAAGGTCACGGCCACCATAGGCCCTGCTATGTAGTAGAGCCTCTTCACCTCCTCAATTGTTGGAGTACCTCATGTTGGTCTCTCTACCTTCACCACTTCTTTCTCTTTCAACAGCAACCCCTCTGYCATTTCTGTCTTTCAATATATACTAGAGTACTTCATTTCTTGATTTTCAAATCCATGCTCTTTCAAGCCTCTAATCCGTTATATGCAATCAGTATTTGTGTGTGTGTGAGAGAGAGATCAAAAATGGGTGATTAGGAAAGGACAAGTTTCTTTTGTTAATTTGCCATATAATGCTAAGTAATAAGTTAAATGTTGATCTCTTTTCTGTCTTAAAATTTCATTAAAAAATCTAAAAATCACACGTAATGCCTCAATCATATTTTGATATATACAGTTAGATTTGTTTTATTGGAAAGCTATGCCGAACAAAGCTTAATGAGTGATATGAAAGATAAACATATATTAAAAGATTCAAAATCATTCTTACCATTTTAATCTAAAATTCTAAATATTGAACTCATTAGTATGGCRTTTTTCTTACGAACCAATAAGTCTTAAATTCAACATTCATTTGATGCATGCCCAATCTCATTTCTCTTATAATGACGTCAGACTTTATTAATATAAAAATAAAAAATCATATTAGATTCCATTTGAAAGTTTACCCTCTTGTCTTTATAGACTTATTATCATTTTTCCTTTCCTTGAGTTGTCTATTTCACAACTTGATAAAATAGTTTCACTTTCCTTGTTTCCCTATATGTTACCACCAATAATCTCGTTATTATTAAATAAAAAATTTGGCTTCCATAAGTGAGAAAGCTGGTTTAGATCCATTGTCGAAGATTCTCTCCTTGATGCAAAGGATGCAAAATAAATTGAGGTAATTGTTGTTCTTTAGAATCTTGCTCTTACTAAGGTTTTGGGTTTACTTGTGATATGTTATATATTTTAAAACGATTTAAGTTATTTGACAGCTATATCGGTACATACCTCATATTTTAGATATTTAAGATAATGTATCAAAAACTTGATACTTTTTTTCATAAGGAAGTTCAAATCATTGTACTCGTATTTTAGCCAAATGACTTTAGTCCAAAAAGGAAATTTGTCACAAGCAACAAATGCAAAATAGTGTTAGATGCATCTTAGTTTGGTTAATCTAGGGCCGCGTGACTCTATTTTTGAACTCTTCCTAAAGAATCTCATACCGACAATAATATTATGGATACTTATATATTCATGATCATCTCCACTTCTAATTGATGCGAGATTCTTTTTGCACACTCAACACGCAGGATATTATTATCGCATCTGCTTAAACATTCTTGACCATAGAAAAAAGGAAAAAATGAATCTTGGAATAAGGTTTCTTTCCAAGGATTAGGTCGTGGGTCATGTTTTGATCAATTGTGGCTTACCCCACCAGAGGAAAACACAAAAAAAAAAAAAAAAAACATGTGAAATTGTTTGTTACTGGCTGCTGTTTTCTTGCCGTTTACTAATAAGACAAACAATATATACTTATCTTGGAACAATTTACAATAATGTGATTGATACTTTATTTGATTATCTTGTTATATATTTTTCATCATCTCATTACAAATCTAAAAAAGTTATTGATGAGCAAGGGATTTCTTGACTGGAGAATACTATTGATTGCAAAACAAGGAGAATGGAAGTATATCAATCAGGCAATGAAGTCCCTTTAATCTAGAGCAAAGAAAGAAGCCATGATATTGATTGAGACATGTAGGAAGAAACTTTTTGTAGAGGAGAGATCATTGAAGAACTAAATGGACATCTAGGACTAGCAGTGCCTCTTATTGCAGTTAGTTTCATGCAGTATAGTTTACAAGTCATTTCAATCATGTTTATTGGTCATTTCAAGGAACTTCCTCTYTCCAGTGGTTCCATGTCCACTTCMTTTGCTTCGRTAACTGGCTTGAATGTACTGGTAAGTGTTTATTCTTCAAATTTCTTTTGATTCTTGCTTTTGTGTGGTGAATATATCGTGGGATAAGTAGTTGACATCATTGAGAAAGAAGTATACTGTTCATGGTTTATATCTTCTGTAGCACAAGGCAAATATTCACATATGCTRATCGTTTAGTATTGTGAAGAGTAAGTTATACTTTTAGTCATGAGTAACTAGAATATCATTTCTCTTGCAAGGTCTTAGAATGATACATGGCCTAATTTTGAACTTAGTGGGAGTGAACACTGGTTCGAGGTTCCAAATTTCCCTCATGGATTCAAAGGGAAAATGTGAAAGAAATAAACTAGTTTGAAAGAAGAATGATTGCGAATGAATTAGCTTCGGAGCACTGCTCTAACAAAGATTTTTTTGGAGAATCAAGAAATACAGTCCTTTACAGCAGCTTAAGCTAATTATCTACAKAAGAAGTTAATTTGTTAAGTGCCTTCTGAATACTAGGMAATTTCCTACCTGTGAACTCCCTTGGAAGACTATTRCTTCACCTTCTTGCTGCTGCTAGGTTGAAGACTTTTAACTTATAATGAGTTAACATACACAATCTTCTTCCAATATTATTTACTRACATTAGAGAAAAAGAAAAAACTAGAAAAAATCTAGTATTTGCAAGGATTGTGTTTTTCGAAACTTAACCTGTTGCATAAGGGGTGGAGCTCGTCATAATATGTGAGCTTGATCCTTTCTCTTGGCAAAATATGCAAAATCTTCTCCATTTCATATCAATTTCGAATAGCTCTTAACCTTTTGCTCTAACAGAATTTTGATAGTTAGGGATGAGAAGCGCATTGGAAACATTATGTGGGCAAGCTTATGGAGTCAAAGAATACCATATGCTTGGTACACAGCGAGGAATGTCAGTTCTTGTGCTAAGCATATTCGTTGCAGTCATTTGGTTCTATATGCCAATATTCTCAYAGCTTTTGGTTAGGATGAAAAGATATCTGTTGAAGCAGGAAAATTTAACCGTTCAATGATTCTTGGCCTTTTTGCTTACGCTCTCTCTCCAATGTGTCAAAGATTTTTATAGACACAACATATCATACTTCCAATGATGTTGAGCTCCAGGCTCACAACTTTGCTACATATCCTTATATGTTGGCTTCTAGTGTTCAAAACTGGATCTTGAAATAGAAGAGCTGTTTTGGCAAATGCCATCTTCTATTAGATTAATGTGGTGTTATTAGCAATATATATCAAGTTTTCTATAGACTACACAAAAACCTAAACTGGTTTTCAAAAGAGGATTTGCATGCTACTCTCAATTTTCTAAAGACAGCCATTCCTTTTGCAGTAATGATTTGGTAAGTCCAAGCTATGAGTTAATAAATAAAATTAAGGCTAAAAAAAAATGATCCTAGCATAGTCTTAATGGTTTTGGTCTGCTCCAGAGAACACAGGCCTTCTTGAACTTAACTGACCAAATGACCAAGTTCCACAGCCTACACTGACCTAGTACATAGAAGATTTTAGGACATTAATCCCCTTTATTGGCATGAAAAGAGGAAAGACATTGTCTTCTGGCATCATTTTATTAAGATAACATGATCTTTCATTTGTCAGAAATTAATCACTATGAAAATGTTCCTTTCTGAATGGCTCATAAGAGCAACCCTGAATCAAATACAATGTCTTGTTAGATGAAACTTTTTTTAATTTGCCTGCTCGATTGTTCATAACATCCTCAATCAAATATTGAAACTAATCTGATTAAGTAGTTGAAATCTGTTTAGCCTGAAGATCCTGGCCATTGTTATGTCCTCCTTATATAGCTTAGTAGGTCATTTTGTCTGATAGGACTTCTTCTAGTACCACAGAGTATGTGGTGAAGAGTTCTACTTAAACTATCAATTTTTCTTTCTTTTTTGTCGTAAGAATATGATACTTTCTCCAGCAAGGTCATTTTAGGTTTTTCTTGGTTAAATCACAGAGATATTAGACTTGAATAGAGAAGCCTCACATGGTTGCTTCAGATGACTGTAGAATTCACTGCTATATATCTAAAAATTGACTTAGAATTTGGGAGAAATTTCAAATGATGATTAGTCATCTGCCAGTACACCTCCTACTCCAAGATTATGTGCGAGAAAGATGATGCATTGAGAAACCACAGGATTTTTTTTGACCTAAATGCTTAAAGAAATATACATTTTCTTTTGAATTTCTGAGAACATAAATGACTTAYTTTATCATCTTCTTTGATGAATGTTGATATRTAACTTTCTTTACATCTTTGTGAAATACAGTTTTGAGTACTGGGCATTTGAAATAGTTTTCTTGTTAAAGATATTACTATATTAGAATTTTAGTAATATTAGAATTTGGTATATAGAGTTAAACTAGAATTGTCGAATTTTAGTTATATTGGAATTTGATATATAGAGTTAAATTAGGATTGTCTTTGTTAGTTTTCTGATAGTCTAGTAATTTATATTGATACTATGTATTAGGCCATCATCTTTTTAATTGTCAAACAGTATCAATTGGAGATTGATATACGAGCTCTTCGTCAAAGGACATGGGTGTACAAGAGTTCTATTATGTTATAACAAATCTATATGATCAACTAGCTCTTAGCATGTGATGCCTATATTGTTCGTAGGTAACAACAATGATTGGTGCAGTTTTTTATGGCTCTTTGTAGCGATTTTGAAGGACTCCGAGGTTCAATTTTACATCGTTCCCTAATACCATCTGTTGACTCGGTCCTCAATGAGTTACTGGCTGAAGAAATTCAACTTTAGTTTGATTTTGACAAGGGCACCCCTTCTGCTACGAGCCCTTCTGTATTGGCAATGTCTCGTTACACACTGGTCCTTATGGACACTTGTAGTCTTTGCATGTAGAAAGGTCATTGGAAGGCTCAGTGTCTGTTGGAGCAGCAACATTGGAGATCTCGCAGTCCATCACGGTCCAATGCTAATCGACCATATCAAGGTTATAGGCGACCTCAGGGCTATAGACCACCACGATTTAATGCTRCAGCAGTCATCCTATCATCCAACATCGATCCTAACACTCTGTTTGAGCAGTTTCAGAGATTTCTCTYCTTACAGCCCCAAGCTATGTCTGCCTCTTCCACCAATGGTCAGTTTCCTCATAACTCTTCAGGTAAGTCGTCCTCTATGTGGGTCTTGGATTCTGGTGCTTCGCATCATATGACCCCAGACTCTTCTTCTTTTATTTCTGTGTCTCCTTCACCTTCTATTCTTGTCATGACTGCGATGGCACTCCTATGCCTTTAGCAGGTGTTGGTTCTATAGATACTCCTTACTTGTCTCTCTCTAATATTTATCATATTCCGAACCTCACATTAAATCTTGCTTCTGTTGTTCAATTATGTGATTCTGGTAATCCTGCTACATCTACTTCATCTTCTTCGTGCTTTGTACAGAATCTGCAATCTCAGAAGCTGATTGGAACAGGACATAGGAAGGGGGGACTGTATGTTTTGGACAAGCTGAAAGTACCAATTGCTGCTGCTAGTAGTGTCGATATATCTTCTTTTAGTTTGAATCCTTCTTCTTCTAAATTTTATTTATGGCATTCTCTGCTTGGTCATGTTTCGTCTTTTCGATTGAAATTTTTAGTGTCCAAAGGGGTTTTAGGAAATTTGCAAGCACATGATGTCTCTTATTGTACTAGATGTAAACTTGCAAAATTTTAGGCCTAACCTTTTAATCGAAGTATTTCTATTTCTTCTTCCCCATTTGATTTAGTTCATTATGATGTACGAGGGCCATCTCCTATTTYCACTAAAGGAGTGTCTCGATATTATGTTTCTTTTATTGATGATCATAGTCGRTAYTGTTGGGTTTAYTTAATGAAATATTGTTTTAAATTTTTCGAGATGTATAAAACTTTTCGTGCTCTTGTCAAAACTCAGCATTCTGCTATTATCAAGTTTTTTAGGTCTAATTTGGGTGAGAAATATACTTCAAATAAATTTCGTGAGTTGCTTGAATTAGATAGAACTATCCATCAAACTTCATGTACTGATACTCGCAAACAAAATGGTGTTGCTGAAAGAAAACATAGACATATTCTAGAAACTGCAAGTTCTATCTTATTATCTACTTCTATTCCTAATATGTTTTGGGGTGAGGCAGTTCTTACTGCAGTAACTTTGATTAATACAATACCATCCTCTCATATATCTAGTCTTTCTTCTTTTGCAAAATTGTATGGGTATGTTCTAGATTTTTCTTCCTTTTGATTTTTTGAGTGCACTTGTTTGATTCTTCTTCCGCATGTAGAACGTAGGAAATTATCCTCTCGATCTGCTATATGTGTCTTTCTTGGTTATGGTGCAGGTCAAAAGGGGTATCGTTATTTTGATCCAGTCAGTACAAATTTTTATGTATCTTGTCATGTTGTTTTTCTTGAATTATATATCTTTCTTTTCTATACCTTTTACTACTCATAACTTGGCTAGGTTTGATCTTATTCATATTGATCAATTTTCTAAGAATTTTAGTATTTTGGAGTCTTGGATYATTAATACTTAAGATGTCTCTTCTGGTGTTCTTCCTCCATTACCTCATCATTATACTCGACGAGTTCATACTACTTCTGCAGGTGCTRATGTACTTGAGGCTCCCCCTTCTCCTGTTGTCCCTTCTCAAGCTYCATCTGAGATTGTGGATCTACCTCTACGTCAACCACACGCACTTGTAAGTCCATCAAATTACCAAATTTTATTTATTCTTGTTATTCTTTATCTTTTACTTCTTTCTTGTCTACTATTCGTGGTCTCTATGAGCCTATTTCCTACAAAGAGGCAGTTCTTGATCCACGATGGCAGCAAGTTATGGATGAGAAGCTTTTTGGTTTGCATAAGACAGATACTTGGAATTTGGTTCCTCTATCCCATGGTAAGAGTGTTGTTGATTGTTGTTAGATATATAAAATCAAAACTAATTCTGATGGGTCYATTGAGCAATACAAAGTTAGGTTAGTTGCAAATGGATATTCTCAAGAGTATCATATGGATTATGAAGAGACTTTTGCTCCGGTTGTAAAAATGGCTACTGTTCGTACTCTTATTGCRGTTGCCTCAKTTAGATAGTGGCATATCTCTCAATTTGATGTTAAAAATGCCTTTCTGAATGGTGATCTTCAAGAGGAAGTCTATATGGAACCACCTTTAGGTGTTACACATTGCTTTGTAAGCTCAAGAAGGCATTATATGGTCTCAAACAGGAACATCGTACTTGGTTTGAGAAATTTTCTGTTTTGATATGTTCTATTGGATTTACTCCTAGTAATCATGATTCTGCACTATTTGTTAAATGCACTGATGTAGGTCATATCATTCTTTCTTTATATRTTGATGACATGATTATTATTGGTGATGATGTTCATGGTATTTCAGTTCTGAAAGCTGAGTTAGCCAGACAGTTTGACATGAAGGATATCGGTTCTTTACGATATTTTCTAAGCATTGAAGTTGCCTACTTATTTAAAGGTTATCTTCTTTCTCAATCAAAATATGTTGCAGACATTCTAGAGCGGACTAGACTTACATAAAATAAAACTGTTGATACTCCCATTGAGGTTAATATAAACTTTTCTTATTCTGATAGTCCACGATTGTTCAGGTCCTACTTTATATCGTACTATTATTGAAAGTTTGGTCTATCTTACTATTATTCGTCCATATATTGCGTATGTGTTCACGTTATTAGCCAATTTGTTGCTTCTCCCACTATAGTTCATTGGGCAGCTGTTGTTCGTATCTTGAGATATATTAGGGATACAATTTATTAGAGTCTTCTACTTTCATCCGCATCTTACTTAGAATTGCATGCTTAATCATGGGACTAATCCTATAGAGCGTAAGTCTATTACTGGTTTCTGTATCTTTTTGGGTGATTCTCTTATATCTTGGAGAAGTAAGAAACAATCTATTATTTCTCAATCTTCAACTGAAGCAGAATATCGTGCTATGGCATCTACTACTAGGGAGATTGTTTGATTGTATTAGTTACTCGCAGATATATGAGTGCATCTTTCTCGTTGCTAAAATGTTGCCTTTCCCTTGAACTATCTGACTTCTTTGATGGATTCCAATGTGTGCTATGAGGTTCTAATTTTCCTATGAACTTCATACACAACAGAACACAATCTTTCATCTTCTTATTTCATTTATATCTACATCTGCAAATTTTGGCCTTTCCCTATTCAAATACTTGATCATATGTGCTGCAAGAGGATGTTGCTGGCAAAACCTCTGCGCAATCATCAACCTTGGGGCTTATTATATTGTAGGAATACCTTGTGCTGTTCTCTTAGCATTTTTTTTTTTTTTTTTTTCCATATTGGAGGCACGGTAACCCCTCTACCTCCCTGCGGCATGGCTCGTTTGCTCTCTCCCTACCTCTATCTAACTATCTGAGACTTCTTCATTTCTAAATATCACAAGGGCCTTTGGGTGGGGATCGTCTGTGCACTTTGTGTACAAGTTGTGGCATTTGTCACAATAAACCTGCGTACCAACTGGGATGCTGAGGTGAACCACTTTAATTTTACATATGCAGAACAACGATATGCACTTTCATTCTATAAAGATGATGTGTATATATATATGTGTGTGTGYGTGTGACTCATTGGCTAAACTAAGCACGCGCTAACTCGTCTAATATATGCAGTAAACAGCATGCATCAGTATACATCTTGAGTTCTAATGGTAAGACAGACTAGAGAAAATGACTAAAAATATGAGTGGCTTATCTTTCTTWGTGGCAGCAGAGGTATAGTTTGGCTGCTTATTATGCTGTTTCTCTCTGGACAAAATGAATTTTCTCCTTTTTGATGTTTTGAAGGCAAGGCAGGCTGCAAATAGAGCTCAAAAGTCTGAGATAGGCGAACGACAAAGCAGAATTAGCCATYCAGACAAGAGTATTCCCTTCTGAAGTTGATTGAAGCAGACMAATGCATAATTTAATGCAGAAGATCATAAACAAGGAAAGAAGAAAAACAAATGGTGTTAGAAATCATGGGCAGAGAACATTTTAGCATATGGATTTCCATAAATAGAATTTATAAGAGGTAAATCTTCTATTATTTCAGTTATAATAACAATTTCTTTTTTAATGTAATGCATGAGAGGAAATATTTCTTTACTTATCTCTCTTTCTTTTCAATTTCACCATGACATTCGTTATCACAATAAACAATTAGACCAAATTCTTATAACTTTTCAATTTTAAAATTAGTATTAGTAAGACATGTTCTTCTGAACTTATATATATTTTTTAAATGTTTGAAAAAAAAGTATTGAAAAATAAATAAATAAATAAATTTATTTTTTTCAACATCATTAGCACAAGCTATTTTAAAAAATTATTTTCATATTATTTTTCAAATATAGGTTTTTAAACTTTTTTAAGCTAAAAATTATTTTGAGAAGCAATCAAAAACACTCGAAATAATTTTTGGCTTAAAAAAAATAAAAAACAACAACTTACAAGCAAAAGAGAACAGGGCGTAAAAAATTACAAGAATTACCGTCAAATCAAATATGTTTATATTGTTAAGAAAATAAATTAAGAAGATTTAAGAGTTTAACYTAATCACTAGATCTATAGAAAAAATAACTCTAAATATTTCCATTTATATTTAGGACTTCAGAGTTAGCTTTTCGTAACTACCAGACTACCACGAGACCTCTCCTTGAAATGACAATATAACCCCTTAGAAATCAAAACAAAAGCCTCATAAATTGGCGCAAAATGAAAAAGTCCGGAGCAAAGAGAACTCTCCTAACTCGGCAGCCGGCCGCCTGCCACAGCTCAACCGCTCTCTTCCGCATCATATTTTCTTACGCCGCTCTAATGCTCCGTATCAGCCTAGAAATTGAGCTCAAGGAAGACGGATCAACCGTTCCTTTTCCTCGAAGTTTGAATGATCGACTGCAACACCGATCAGTACGTCATGAAAGYAAGGTCTATTCCACGTTCTCCAGATTCAATTTGCAGTTAAATCACTGTTTAGTATAAATGGAGCCATAAATTTGTGTTCTACACCAGTATGTGCACAATCGGACCAATCTAAATGTTCACATTGTTCCAAGGTAGCATAAAAATGGGTATTCTAGTTGTCATATTTGTCTCTTTGAACTTTGAGGATTTGTCAAGAGGATGCTTAAAAATCAGCTTCTGAAATTGTCCATAATACCACCAACACATATATACGAGACTAGATCATTCCTGCAATTTGGTGTGGTTCTGCTCGAGTGAGTTCAATTAGTTCATCTGTCTGTCTTTGTGGGAAGGGTTTGTATTGTGACTTGAAAGAAGAAAATGGAGGAAGCGGAGGACGATGAGAGTATGAAGATCGAGTTGATTTTTCTACTTTTCTGCCACATTGGGAAGAACAGAGAGGCCTTACATTTTTGTAACGGTGYGGGAACATCTTTCAACTCATGTTTCTGTCCCAAAACTCAGTGATGCCAATGTGTTGATTTGATTCGTTATTGACCGTGATTTCTGAGTCAATGTTCTTCAGTTAAGTAGAAGGAGAAGATTTCTGAGTTAACTTTGCCTGCAGCAGTTTTGAGTTCGGTAAATCAGCAGTTTATTTACAAAAGTTCTCCCTAGCAAATGATCCATTGCCAAGTTTAAACAAATTACATTTGATTTTTCCATTGTTATATGAAGAATTTGATTACTTTATAGCTCTCAATTCTGTTGCCAAAAAAGTTCTGCTCTATGAATTATCTATCAATCCCATGATTGGAAATCAGTGTTTACATTTCATCTCGAGCTTTCTCAATTGAAACACAATTGAATGAAGTAACCGAAAGATGTGTGTTAGAGCCCAGTAAACATTAGTATATCATAATCATATTACAAACAGTATGAAGAATCCTACAAATAAACAATTTGTCTGCATTACAGTGTCAATAAAGAGTCACGGGAGCAATTGCCCCCATTGGCAGCATCCTAAATCTTCTAATGACTGGATAACCTCCGGCTACTGGATGAATTCTTGCAACAGGATAACACCGGAAGGGCACCGCTGGATGATGTCTGGCAAAATTCTGGAGGGGCTCGTCTCTGTTGTTTTCTGCACCAGAAGGCTTCACTGCTCTCATCCTCATCATTGTCAGTCCTCGCCGGACATCAGAAGGATCAGCCTCTAACCCGTGAAGTTTATGGCTAAACTGACCCAGCATATTGCTGTTTTGACCAGAGAAATATTTGTCCCGCAGACACAGAAACGCATGCATAGTTAACAAGCTATCAGAACCAGCCTGATGCGATTTGCCAGCTTGCCGTGAAACCCCCAGATGCTGGGATACCTTCTCGAGTCCTCCATGTAACCCTAGGGCTGAAGCGATTTCCTTGACGTCAAAGATTGAGAACCCAAGATAGGCGTAAACCAGTGTTATGAAAGTCAATAGATCTTCAGGCAGATCACGATGCGTCAAAATCTTGATCAGGTAACCTAAATCATATGTAGAATGGAACAGAACCCATGTAATTTTAGGCAATCGGACACCGCGTCCAAATAACGCCCTCATAGAACCTCCCAATCCTGAGGCCAAGAAAAGCTGAGCAAAGTGGCCAACGCTGATTCCCTCCTCCTTGTTCTTCTGGAAATCAATTCCTTGATTCTTCAACAATTGGATTGATGAGGGATTGTGTGCATCTACATCAACATCAAAATCTCCAAAATTAAACTCCCAGATAAACCGGTACTTGGAGCCAAAATGGGGTAGATTTCCTCGTGCGTCTGATAAGCAGAGACCCAGTTGAATGATCTTGGTGGCGTCCACGTTCTTCTTCATACTCGTATATTTCTCTGTACTGGGAGATTCATTATGATATCCTTGTTGAGGCTCAAAAACCATACCAGGGAATTCGGTATCAAACGAGATAATGGGATAATCATGTAGTATGGAATCGATCATTTGAAACTCTTCCTCAACATTGTATTCGTAAACCGAACGTACCCTAATTTCTGCCATAACAGTGAGGTAAGAATAATCATGAGCATGGGAAGAAGTAAGAGAGACGTAAACTAAGGTTCTTTATATAGAATTTGCAATCAGCTGAAAAAAGGAAACGAAGTAATCCAAATGGAAATTTTGGTATTGGATTAGGAAACTTGAATCCTAATCTTAGAGGGATAGGGGTAAATGATAAAGGAATTTAGATATAAAAAGTTAAAAGTGATAAATTGCTAAATCCTAATACCAGATAGTAAGGATTACATTTACTCACAGATCATATTAGGAAAGTCAGATAATATTTTGAAATGAAAATATTATTTGATACTAGTAAGGAAACCAAATAAAAATTTGAGAGCGATAAATTTATATTACTCTAAACTAACTTATTTTTTTTCAAAAATATGAAAATGGCCCCAAATAATTATTTTTTTATGGGCCATTAATACCATTTAACTTTTTTCTAAAATCAACGCATTAACCTTATAATTTTTAAATAATCCTTTTAATCATCGAACAAGCTTACCGATGATGAATAGCTTAATTCCTTTCTATGGCTGAAAATGCCCAGTAGCATCCTGAACTTTTATGTACAAAATGATTCATAGGTAGCATAATCACATATATAAAGTTCATATTTACCTTAGAGGAACAAATTAGATTCCAACTATTTCAAAGACTTCTTCAATTAAGTTTACCATTGGCCCGCCCTAGGCCTTAGTTCATGTAACGTCAACCATTCCGTCTCCAATTAATGGTAGTTGTCTGATAGAAATGCGATGGCTTGTAATCAAATTACAAGTTTTCATGAACTTCTTATTTGTCAAATTAACAAATTTGTTCACAATTAATCATTACGTTGTTAATAGAGTTGATAAACTCAACATTTTCCTTAAATACTTTAAATCAGACTCACCTTCTTGGTATCATCCTTGTAGACGCGTCCATATTACGCTATTCATTACTTATTCAAGTTGCGAGCTGCGGCTTGAGAAACTCACAGTGCTGCAAAAGTAAGATTTGAATTCAAGATGTAGCCATTGTTTGAAAGATCAGAGAAATTAGATACTAATTAATGTTCTAAATAATCTAATTGCAGAAGTCACACTGCATCCTACTATCACTTAATTTTTTTTAGTATTCAGGTGGAGAAGAGATTTGGAGGGTTTCTCCGATTTAGGGGCAATTTAGACATTACAAAGTTAATAGATTAATTTTGAAAGAGTTTAAGAATATAAACAAAAGGTCCATCAGCATCCTGAATCTTTATGTACAAAAGGATTCATAGTTAGTATAACCACATAAGTAAACTTCAAATTCACTCAAGGGAACATTGATTTCAGATATTTCAGAGACTTATGATTTAGATTATACCGCATTGGCCATGGTCCTATGTCCCTGAACCATCACCCTCCTTTCTCCCGTCCATGGTAATAGGAATTGTAGATACATTTTTCATACTCAAATAACGGTCTTGTTCGACAGAATTGTGATAGCTTGTAATCGTTAAGGACCTTTTAAAACTCCGACTAACTTGTAGGACATGTCCTTGCTTTGTTGAATGACTCGATTCAACATTCTCCTTGAATACTTTTAATCGWTTTGTCTTTTTCGCATTATCCTTGGAAACACATCCATGTTGAGCTATCTATTGCTYGTGCTTTTTAGCCTTTAAGAATTAGGTTCTATTCGATAAAATTGAATTATGAAAACTGAAATCTGAAAATCAAATTCTAAAAAGTAGCTAAATTCTTTAACACTAAAAAAATTTATTTGTACAAATTTAAATCTGAATGTCGAATTTGGCTAGAATTGTACATGTTTGAATCTGAATGTTAAATTTGGTTAGAACTTTTGATAACCAATTCAGCAAAACTCTGAATAATGTCATGTTTACACTTTTATCMTTTCTTTTATTCTTTGCAATTTATATTAATTAGTWGTCAAGAAGAAAAAGAGATAGGGAAGAGAATGAGAATAATTTARTCCAGTAGTAAAAAGTTGGTAAACTCATTTATCTGATTAAGATCCTATTTGACCATTCAATTCATCATTTAAAACTAAACGAATTAAGATTTTATTAAATTAAAATCATTCAACAATCTAATTTTACATTATCTTAATACGATAAGTAATTATTAATTCCTTGTACAAAATTTAAGTTATGATATTCTAACATAATATAAACACTATAGTTTATGTTACCAAGTTTAACATTCAAATTAGACGTACAAACTAAATCTAGAGTTAAGTCAAAGTTTTTAATCTCCTCTATAAAATTGAAGTATTCATAAATTTAATTACTTTTTAGACGTCAAACTTTAGTTTTTAAGCCTTTGTCTTCAAATTTCAGATTTACAGACTTTAATTTTATCGAACAAGACCTAAGTGATAAGGTCAAGTTTCTATACCTCAAACTTATATTATCAAACTATCTTAATTTAATAAATTATTAATTGATTCAATTTTAATTACATTTATTCAAGTTGTGAATTGCCCCTTGAGAAGCGGAAACCGCAAGTACTGGTACAAAAGGAAGCGTCCAGTTCAAGATGAAAGCCATTGTCTAAAAGACCAAAGAAATTAACTATTAAAGGTTCTAAACAATCTAAATGCAGAAGGCACACAGCATGCCACTAAGGCAAGAAGTATCTATGGACTTCTTTCACTGAATTCTTCGATTATTCATTTAGAAAAGAAAAGAAAGGACTAAATTCTTTGGATATTCATTTGAGGGCCCCTCTGATTAAAAGGGCAGTTTAGACATTGCAAAGTTAATGGATTAATCTAAGAAGAGTTAAGGATATTAATAACCATAGAAAGGAATTTTACTATCTATGATGGATAATGTTATTTTATAAGATGCATATTCAACCATAATCTCGAAGTGGAAGATACTGAAATTGAGTAATAAGAATGAAAGGTAATAATCCCCATTGATAGGGTTGGAGATCTCCCACTAGACTCTCTTGTTATATTCTCTCTACACAGCCTCCACAATTGGTGCAGTGGTCTTTGCCTCGTTAATGCTTTTTGCTTGTTGATTTTTGCACATCAATCAAAATACGATATTTATATATTATTTAACTCTTTCAAGATAAGTTTTTACTAATTCACATCTGATAAGAAAAAGACTTGAAATTAAGATTACATGCGTGGCCATTTGAGGAGACCTTTAAGTTATTCTCATTTTGCTATGGATATGAATTGCAAATTTCCTAATCTGATCTCCTGACACTTGAGATTAGTTCATTTATTCTGATCCATGGCATCAGGGGCCACTCCCAGTCAACATTCTTCAGTACCTCCATGACATAGTTAGCAAAAGAGAGATTCATGGAGAAGTCGATCAAAGTACTTTGTTTTGCAAATAAGAGTGGTTGAACATCGGTTTTTTTTTTTTTTTTTTTTGGGAAATCTTCTATTATACTTTTTTTTTATCACACTTTCTTGTTACAAATTTTTACTCATTAATTATAGCACGACCTGTATATATTATTAACCTTTCCGATCTATTTTTTTTGATATCATATTTTTATAAGTGTAGTGAAAAAATAAAGTAAGAAAGTGCATTAAAAGATCTAAAATCCCATTTCAAGAAAAGGAGAAGGAATTGGAACTCTCGAAAAAGAAATTGTCTTCCTACAACTGATAGGAGGAGACTCCAATGCAGGAAGTGAAGAGCTCTCCGAGTTCCTGGTGATTGTTTTGCCGTTCGGGAGTCAAAAGCCAGGGGTGATGGTAACTCCGATCAGTTCTGACGTCAATTGCCCTACATGCCAATATAATAATGAACCATTGTTGGATATAATTGCAAAAACAAAAAAATTACTTCAACAACCTCGCATAGCAGAAGAAAGCCAATTGCTATGCAGAAGATGATTATGTGATCCTTAATGACATCGTGATATAAATATCATTAGTACAACCAGAAATCAGTAAAGAAATAACTAAAATGTTGGTTTCGTTTAAGGCAAAACTTCTGTTCACTGGGTTAAGATAGCTGCACATCGGAGATATTATGAGGAAAGCAAAGTGGTTCTTCTCCAAGCAGAGCGGTTTCTGTAGCATGATCATGATCAGATYGAGGGGGTTGTTCTCCATTTTCATTGTTGTGGGGATGGAAATTGATCGGGAACCTAGTCACTCGAGGTTTGTCTGCCAAAATATTTCTTTGAACCCTATTGATCAGAACCTTTTGAGGTGGCTCCTCTCTTAACTGCTCATCATCATAGTCATTATTGACATAATATCCTACTCGAACAAATTCTTGCCCCATATAAGAGCATGTCAGTAAGATTACTGTGACACCAATGATATCCTCTTCGCGGATTTTTGATTGGTCCGGAGGATCTGCCTGCCCGTATCCCCAAAAAGAATCAAGGAAATGCACAAAAGAAAGTAATCATATTAAAAAGGAAAAATAATAAGAAAAAGAACAATACTGATTATCTGCAGTCCAGAAGAATAAGCACAAGACGAGCTTAACTGGGGAAGACTTAAGATACCTCAAGGATAAAGCGGTATTTACCGACATTAACAGGTCCAACGAATGCACTCTCTAGCAGTTGGTCATAAGTCTCATCTTCAGCAGATCCGACATAAATCAACTTCCATTCCAAGTCTTGAAAAAAACATGTTAGCGCAGTTAAAAATGTGACCGATAGAGTATCTTGGGATGAATATTTCTGATCAACCAAAGTCAGCCAAAACTCAGAACTAGGGATATATTCCCCGAAGGTGCATGGAAGAGAAAGATTTATAGGAAAACCAGCCTGGTGGATGACAATACAAGCTTATAGTAAAATTCTAATTAACTAACAAGTTTTACATTCTAACAGCAATACTAATCAGAAAGCTAGAGGACAGATGCAGTTCTGACAGCAATTATCATATTTGGTAAGTGATACAATACCAATAGGATGCTATTCCAATTTCACTTTTGCTAGGCCAATAACTTAAAAACCAACTTTCTTACAATTATGTGAAGCTTTAGCTGTCAAATTTGTGGTCAAAGAATTCAAATGAGAAAGAAAATTGAAGACTTCAAAGAACAGGATTCCGTGCATTTTCTGGGATCAGCTGTAAGAGCCAAGAAGATGCAGAAGTGCCTTCCAGAAATGGAATTCCAAAGGCATTCCGTTACTATTATTTGGCCCAAAATGTTCATGTACCATATCCTAATTTCCTTTCGATCATTCTCACACTTTTAAGCAGAAGAAAAAATGAATATTTAAAGGAGAGATAAAAYAATATGAAAATGATTTTACTGGCATTCCTGAAACTCTGAAGACAATAGTTATAGCTAAATCAGTGAATTACCTATCTTCACGGAGAGAGTTCAAGACTTTGTTTAGTGTCTCGCGGACGGGAAAAGATAAACATAACAAATAAATAACTAGCAAATAAAGGACATCTGACAGGGGTATTATGGGGAAATTTCATAAGCTGAATAACGCTATTTATGTTCCTAATTTAATTCTTTTATGATTCTCTACTAAGAAATGCTAATTTCTCGACTAAGTAAAGCATCTCTAACACCACCAGCCCATGCGCCTCACTAGGTGGGCTCTCATGCAACAACTGGTAACTTCCTCTAGAGAATACATGAGAATTTTATGCTTTTTTATGCCGAAAGTCATGCTTCCAACTCTGTTTGTGGCTAGAAATCAATTCAATCCTTTCTTTCCTTTTCTTTCAGAAAATTCCATCAAATTTTTGTGAATTTTGACAAGATCTGCCATCTGTTTATTAGACAAAATCAAATGACAAATAATGAATAAAAAGAAGTGGTCATTCATGAAAAAGATAGTCCTCTCCACTTTACCATCCCATCTGCCATAATGTTACATTCTCCAAGGTGCTAMGAAATAACGATTAGGTGAACACTTCGCTTTTGTTGCTTCCAATGCTACTTACGAACCCACAAACAGTCTCTCTAAAACTAAGTATGAAACAGAAAGGCACTACATTTTGCATCATATAAAACTTCATTATGTGATTGAATCATAAAGATTGAATTCTGATCAATCACTTTTCTGCCTAAAGTTGATAGTTTTTCAAAATTTAGAAGCTCCCAAAGAAATTATAGTTTCATAATTCTGCAAAACCAATTACCTTAACTAGCAACCTAGAAGAACCATTGTACGCCTAAATGCCATAAAAAATATTCCAACAATAACAAGGGTATATCAATCTAGAATTTCCAACTACAATTTCCACCAAAGCTGACGCTTTAAGGGGTCTCGAGACAATGAACAGTTCACGAAAAGTCTGAAGCCAAGGCTCGCCAGCATGCATCAGATGTTAGAAAATAAGAACGATATGATAATCCTTTCATTTGACAGAAGTAAAATGAGCATTGAAGCTAGTCGAAGCTTTTAAATTGTTCTTACCAAGTGTCCACTCTCACTTTTGGCACTGCTAACTGAAGGTCGTAACCAAATGCAGTTCACTAATCCTCATCCTATAGTAACTAAACGTTTCAGACTTCATAAGTTATTTTTGCCACAATGAGCACGGCATGTATCTTCTGCAAATGCAATTTCCTCCAGTTCTAGGTAATCATCTTTCTATTTAAACGTTGACCAGACTCAGGCTTCTGATTACACTAACTATTCTCCCACTTAGCAGAAACACAAATTGTACAATTTCCTGCTAAGAAGCTAGGATTGCTCAATGCACCACCTTACATAGTTAAGATGTGCAACAGAGCAATCTCAATAGCAAAGCACATTCAGAAGCCTATTAAACAGCCAGCAAACTGCAAAGTACACATCAACCAGCCAAAAAGTTTAAAGCCTTCAAGGACTAGTAGCTTTATCCAGTCTGACATATAGAGAACACTTCATCACTGTCCAGACTTAGTAGAATCGCCTTTCCTATAGATAAATAAAGACTAGTAAAAGCCCCAAAAGATAATTCATCTATTTGCAACCATATAGCTGGCAATGCAACCTATCCACAATAAGCTTTATACTCTTCAAAAGTACTAATCTTTGTATTATGGATTTATCTTAGAATTTTTCAGAAGACCTGTAGATATTTTTCACCCAATTGTTAGATATCAGTCCCTCTTCCCATGTATAGCTAAGAAAATACTTAGAAAAACCAAGTGGCAACAAAGAATCAACGCAATTTCATTAACAAGAAATAAAAATAGAAAAAAAAATTAATAACCAAGTGGCAACAAAGGATTCCGAAAATCAACTCAGATACATTTCATAATCAGAAGAAACTTATCGAACAAGGATTTCCGCAGTACAAACCTATGAAACAGTATCAGAAAATGGAAAAATTTCAGAATTAAAGGAAAACAAGAGACAAAAGTTACCATCTTTAAGGGGTATCAAGCATTCGTAAGAGATTTCAAACCGGAAAGGATTAAGAAATGGCGCCGGATTATCCAAAACAGTTACGTTTGTAATATTTACAGCACTCATGTTTGAAGAACAATTGCTATGGCAGCTAGCTCCTCTGCTCCCTTCTAAATTCAATTTGGGTTTCAGTTTGAAGCTTTTGAGTGCTAAAAAGAAACCCTAACAGTGAGATGTCAGTGTGAAGACGAAATAGCAGTCTGAGGTGAAGAAAATCGCTACTGTTCACCMGCCCGATTTTGAGCAGGAGCATATGAAATGTGGGGGTTCTGCAATTTTGGCGGGAGAATTTTTCCTTTGTCTTTCTCTATGAGAACCCGCCATAATTTATTGGTAGTACATAATACACGCAATGTATGTAACTGTGTGTGTATATGCAATGTGGGGTCTCCCTTTGAAATTGCTGAGAAGAATTTGGCCTTTTTTTTTCCTTCTTTGTTTTTTCATAAATACATTTACGTTTTGAAGCATTTTACCCTTTTTTCCTTTTCTTTGTTTATAATAAATTTCAAATTTGTCATTTATCATAGTCTCTTAAATTCATTAGGTTCAAGCATCCCATATTCATACTTAGATTAATTTGAGCCAAAGATTGATGGCCGATGTRATTATAATGACTCTGATGGGACAAAGTGATCAAAGGGATTCTGACCGAAAGAATCAATGCTACCAGAGGCAGAAGAAGAGAGTGAGAACTGCATCGATGGCCCACGACAGAATTGAGGAAGGCAGAAGAAATCCCAGATTATAGATAAGCAGTAGCCATTATCTTGCGAACATTCCAGCAAAAACTGTCGCCAGCTTTTATCCAAGAAACGGCACAGTTACAGTTGGATTTTTTACCCTTAGTTCATCAATTTACCCAAGGAATTTGATCTCATATTCAAAAGTTTCCAAGAAAGTGAGAAGTCCCATTCCCTGAGTTTCACAGTTCAGTTAAAATATGCAAGTCCCCGGAGAAGAACAGTTTGCGTAACATTTCTTACAGGTGCTGCTACAAAAACGTACAACAAAGGGGGCCACATACTGAACTCAGAATCGTCTAGCAAACACTAATGCATAAATACACATCCTAAAATGTATTTATAATAGCCATTCAGCGGCATTCTGTCCACGAGCCCCGAGGTTGACAAAAGAATGGTTCGTCAGGAAATTTCAATAATTAGAGCATGGAATCCAATAATCTGGAAGTAAAACATTCGGAAAAAAAAAAAAAAATATACAAGTTCCCCAGTTTCACCGCCCTTATTGTATGAACATGACAAAACAACAGGGGGGCTTTGGCAGGGAGGACCTTGCCTCCATTTTCTGTCACAATCCAAAGTTCTCGTTTGATATTAAACAAAAAAGGAAAAAGAAAATCTGGACTCCTCAGCTTCAAAAATAAAGCTCCTGATCATGGCATAAGCCATAACTAAATTATTGGCTTTCGAAATTATCAGTAGAAGAGTACAAAATAAAGAAATGGAATGTTGATTCCTTTTAGGCTGCAGATTCCCTGGCAATCTTCTCTGCCTTAGCAATGACCTCATCGATTCCACCAACCATATAGAATGACTGTTCTGGAAGGTCATCATATTTGCCATCTAAGACTCCCTGTTGAAATCAACGAATTAACACAAATTAGCATCACAAGAATCTTTTAGCACATATTTGTATAACATCAGAACAAGTGAAACAATGCATCAATAAGAACACAGGAAAAAAGAAAAGATTCAAAATTCCCATTCTAAGCAACACTCAGTCAGAAATGTAATCAGGAAAGCAGCCAATCCCTAGTAGTCCATTCATTAATATATATATATAAAAGATTCATCAGAGGAGACAATAGCCTGAATAACTTTCTAGCAACAGCACTACAGCATCTATGCCCGACAACTTATGTGTATGTCTGCAAGAGTATGTCTTTTTGTGTCTGGGAGAGAGAATGGTCTGATCATTTGAGTACTATGACAAAAGACGAAAGTTCCAAGGACGAGGCACCTAAATGAGAACAGAACTTTGATCACAAACAGAGTTATTAGTAGCAGCAAAAGATTATTCCCAGTTCGGTAAACAAAATAGTATATCAGCCCACCTATTGTGTCAAATACTAGGATAACAGAATCATGAATTAAAATAAAATGTTGATGCAGCTTATGAAATGGGATCAAAGCATATCATAATTACCTGGAAGCTGGTAATGCTCTCCTTCAACTCGACGTACTTGCCAGGGGCACCCGTGAACACTTCAGCCACATGGAAAGGCTGGCTCAAAAATCTCTGAATTTTACGAGCTCGGGCCACTGTCAACTTGTCATCTTCACTTAACTCATCCATACCGAGAATGGCAATAATATCCTGAAGATTCTTGTAATTTTGAAGAACCTTCTGTACGCCACGAGCTGTATTATAGTGATCCTCTCCCAAAATGTTAGCAGAGAGCATACGAGATGTAGAATCCAGTGGGTCAACAGCAGGATAGATACCAAGCTCAGAGATCTGGCCAAAATTGAGAAAAAATCATTCCAAAGTTGAGAGATAGTGTGCAGTTTGCAGATAGTACTGCTAGATTCCTTACCTGTCGAGATAAGACAGTTGTGGCATCCAAGTGAGCAAAGGTAGTAGCAGGAGCAGGATCTGTCAAGTCATCAGCAGGCACATAAATAGCCTGGACGGATGTAATGGATCCCTTCTTTGTAGTTGTGATACGCTCTTGAAGGGATCCAAGATCTGTAGCCAGAGTTGGTTGATAACCCACAGCAGATGGAATACGACCCAGCAAAGAAGACACTTCTGAGTTAGCCTGCAGAATACAAAAGTTAACCAAAAGAAACAAAAAATATTATATATATATATAGCTCCCAATAAAGTGAAAAACAGAAAACCTCAACTCCAATAGAATGGGTAGAGGGGGAATCAAGAAAGTTACATCGAAAACAAACCGACCTGAGTAAACCGGAAAATGTTATCAATGAAGAGAAGCACATCCTGTCCTTCAACATCTCTGAAGTGCTCAGCCACCGTCAATCCAGTAAGACCAACACGAGCACGGGCACCAGGAGGCTCGTTCATTTGCCCATACACAAGAGCACATTTGCTTTCACTCTGATACATTCGTTACAATACTTGAGTACAAATGATTGACAAAAGAGAAGCACAAAAACCTTTCAGAAAAATACTAGGACATAAATGTCATTTACCTGCTTCTCACCAAGCTTAATAATACCACTCTCAATCATTTCCCTGTACAAGTCATTACCTTCTCGAGTTCGTTCTCCTACACCAGCAAAGACAGAGAAACCACCTGGACGAAAAGCGCCAACAACATAACCACATTTAATTAATCATCTTTGGAAATTAGACTTCAAAAGAGCACGCGTCTGGCAAAACAAAGACTAACCATGGGCTTTTGCAATGTTGTTAATCAGTTCCATGATAAGCACAGTTTTTCCCACCCCAGCACCACCAAACAGTCCAATCTTGCCTCCTCTTTGGTAAGGTGCAAGCAGATCAACCACCTGAAAGGCGAATCATCAGAGCATGGCATAAACTCAGAATTTGATACAATACTAGAAAAGAGAATAGAAATCATGTTTTCCAACTAAATGGCAATAGACTAGGAGATACGATGTCCACTATGAACAAATATTTACCTTAATTCCAGTAACAAGAATTTGTTGTTCAGTAGACTGCTCAACAAAGGAAGGAGCCTCACGGTGAATTGGCAGATAGTGTTCAGTTTCTGCAGAGGTAATAGTTGGTTTATAAGGCAAAACTCTTTAAAGGATAAGGTAGATCATTGTCATTGTGTCCACAAATAACTTACTAATTTCGCCTCCTTCATCAATAGCCTCTCCAAGAACATTCATGATACGGCCAAGAGTGGCTCTACCAACAGGCACCTGCATTGCAAGAGATGTTATCAGAATATGAGTTACTGAAATATGAAAGCAATACAAAAGAAAGCAMGAAAGTTATCCAGATAAGAATTTTACCAATATAGGAAGCGAATAAAACAAAACCAGGTGCTTAGAGGACATAACAGAGAAGCAAATCCAGTAAAAGAACAGAACAAGACAAACCCAATATATACTCCAATCACAAATTTTGCATGCAAACAAAGGGAAGCCTAGGCCATACCCAAGTAAAGGCAGGAAAGGCATTCGCATAACAGAAGACATCATAAAGATAAGAAGGGCACCAAAACCATGTCATGATGTTGGCTCCGCTCACAAAAAACATGAAATCTCATCTTAGAAAAAATAGGAGAACGAGGATGTGGCATCCTCATGAACTTTATCTTCAATAATTAACCTATCAATAATGTTCACAGTTCATGTCAATCCTGTCTGCCATACCCCCTAAACAACCTGCAAAACTGTTATGCTCTGGCTAATACATAACTTCATCAATTTCATTTCAGTTCACTACCACATTTTAGAAATTCTTAGTTTAAAATGCCTTGACTTTTAGTAACAATCCTATCAAGACACAATTTTGCAGAGATTAGCAGCTTAACTGTTAGACAAACTTAAAAGCAGCTTTTGGAGGAGCTCAAAAAAGCTCAAAGAATTTTAGTAACAATCCTTAGAAAACACGCAAATAAAAGCAACTTTTAGTAACAATCCTTTCCTGCAAATAAAAAAAGTCCAAATACACTCAGAAAACATGCCAGGTCTCACAGTAGGACAGTGCTAAAACCACAATCCAATGAACCAACCAAAGAATACAGATCCAAAATCAAACTCACCAATAAGTTCACCTCTAGAGAAAATGCCACCACATTTCAATTTAAACAATCCTCCACATATCCAAACATTAAGAATAAGTCATTTGGTAAACAGAACATAAATTCAATCGGCCTCACTCACAGTGATTGGGGAGCCAGTGTTTAGCACGCGTCGGCCTCGGACTAGACCTTCTGTACCATCCATAGCAATACACCTAACAACACTCCCACCCAAATGCTGGGCCACCTCAAGCACAAGCCGGATCTGATTATCAAGAACTTCCAGCGCTGTCAAGATCGGCGGCAATCCTTCATCGAATCTAACATCGACGACAGCTCCAATAACCTGGCACACTTTCCCGATCGCACCCTTTCCAGTGTACTCATCGGTGATCTTTCCACTGGGACCACCCGATGGCTTAGCTGGTGGAGCTGATGGCTGAGCCGATGGTGCCGCGGCTGAGGAAGTGTACTGAACAGCACGGTTTAAGAAATAACCAACGGGAGATGGTTTCGAAGCTCTTTGAGCTGTTACAGATGATGTCCGGCGGATAGTTGCTGTCGAGGAGCGGAGGAGAGAGGCTAAGAGCCTCCGGGAAGCCATGGCGACGTTAGGGTTAGACTATAGAGAGAGAAAATGGAGAGAGATAGAGAGTAATGGAGCTAGGGTTAGTGGACTCTATATATAAAGATTAGAGTGTGAGACTATTGAAGAGTAAGCGAAGAGGACTTTTTCTACAATGCCATAAACACAAAATTTTCGGGCTTTTCTTTTTTACAGTTTTACTGGGGTTATGGATATTCTGATTTGCGTGCTGCTGCCGAAGATGCTAGTACAGAGTGTCACGATTTCTGTTATGTTATGATAGAGTCGTGTGCTACTAATTGGGAAAAACAACGTCAGGGTAAATTGGAAAACAATGAGAAAGCGTTCAAACTATTCAAGAAGGTTAATAAGAAAAATATATTATATAATAAACATTATTGTCCCATTTGGTTTTAAGGATTTCGGTGAGAAAAATAAAATTGATGCAAGGAAAATGAAATTTTTAAAAAATAAAAAATTCATATGATGTTTGGTTAATTAGTGAAAAATTAAGCAAAAAAGAAAAGAATTTTTAAAAATGTAATTTTTCTGTTTTGTTTCTGGATTTTGGTATGGAGATGTTAAAAAAAAAAAAAGGAACAAGAATAAAAATAGCTAAAATAATTTATTTCATTATTTCCGTATATATATATTAGAACTCAAACTTAATTCTTTTTAAATGAAGTTAAGTTATATATTTTATTTAAGTCATTTCTTTTACTAATTTTTAAAGTTTACTATCTTAAAATGGGTAAAGATAGAATTTTACCTTTGTTCAACCCGTTATAATGAATATTTCATTTATCATCTTTTCTTTAGGAATTAATTTTATGTATTTTAGGTGATTTGGTATAAATTTCTTTTTTAGAAAGAACCAAACAATAATTTAGGCAAGTTCAAAACTCATATTTTAATTTGGATTCATTTTAGGCTTGAAGAAACTCAATGTATAAAGTCGAGTTAACAGTTATACTTATGATGGGCAATTAGACTTGTCAACTAGGTTGGCCTCTGCCTAGGTACTATGTGCCATTAAGTGGGCAGAATTCTTGCAATCTGACTTCAAAAGGAAATCATCTAACTCCATTTCCTCTCTCAATCTAAGACCATGAATAATAGCTAAGACCTCAACTTGTTCAGCTCCAGTTACATCATGAAAGTCTCTAAATATTATCCCAATTTCAGCATTATTCACAGACATTTCTCCACATCAARCTCCATGTACATTGATTTTTCAGAGACTGGTTTGCTAGAGTTATCCATTTTGTAGGTATCAAAAAGGTTGATGTAACTCACTTCAAAGGATATGCAACACAGTATTATGCTAACAGCCTATTTTCTTAAGCCAATATCTCATCTAGCCCAATGCTACGATCCTCAAATTCTCGTTTATTACAAGTGAACCGTATACACCAAATTACAAATACGAACTTTCCAACATTCACCTTGTTCATAAGTTGTTGATGAAGCAGCATATTCATGAAACATCCCTTACTTGTAAATCACCAACACAAGCCTATTTATACAACAAACCACATTTCTTCAAAATAGCCTTAACATAGGAGCATTACAGAAATAGATGGAAAGCTGAATCACTCATCATGCTACGTAAAGGACAAGAAGGACTAGATACCAAAATATGCTTTTGTACATTGTCTCTTGTGGACAGAATGTCTTGACATACACGCCATACCCACATAAAAACTTTAGGGGTTAAATTCATCTGCCAAAGTAAACTCCAAAAAATAAAATGTTGTCCAGTAGAAGATGATGGAGCTTCCCCTTGTTATGTATACTTGGCCAAGAAAGATAGCCCCAAACTTTAAGCAAATTTAACAAAAAATTTGCCGAGTTTTCAGAATGCAACAAATACTGATCATCACAAAGTTGAACTGGCAATGGGATCTTAAGAATCTCTTCTATGTCCCAGTGCATAAATAAAGTCTGAAAAAAAGGCTTGTTCCAATTGAGAGGTTGCTTGAAAATTAGTAAACAATCTTTAATATCAAAAGGTTCATAAGGATTGGGAGAAATCAGTCGAAAAAAGAAAGGGGCAGGCAACCACGGATGACCCCAAACTCGAATACTCTCAGCAAAGCCCCACTCTCCGTCACAAAACCTTGGAGCAATAACCCTCTAATCAATCTAGCTTCACAAATGCTTCTTCATGCAAAAGAAGAACCTCTAATCAATTATGCTTGGAAAAAGTCTTTATGAGGAAAGTATCCACATTTAAGGACTTCATTAACAAGCGTATTTGGTTGTGTTAATATTCTCCAACCCTGTTCTGCAAGCATTACAGAACTGAAAGTTTCCAAATCATGAAAACTTATTCCATCTTCATTGGACTCCAACATAATTCACGCCATGCCTTCTAGTATATTCCACAGCCTTCCAAAGGCATCCCCCACCAAAACTTTCGCAAAAGAGAAGTGAATTCCGAGCATGGAGATATTGAAAGAAGATAATATGACATAACATAAACAAGAATAAACTATAAAAACTGACCTTATCAAAGTGGCCCCAGACGCCTGAGAAAGTAGTTTTTCTTTCCAACCACTAACTTTCTTTCATATCCTGTCCTTAAGATAGACAAACAACTTTCTTTTAGATCGACCTATAAAGTAAGGCATGACAATCAAGTTACCCCACATGCAATATAAGAGAAATATCATGTTTAAGTGCATCATCACACGATTCGAAAAACATCAAAGCTTACTTAGCCAAGTTAATCACTTAACCTAATATAACAAAATATTGGCTAAAGATCTCCCTGATAATGCTAATATTCTGAMAAGAAGCATGCAAGAGTAGTCAACTGTCATCAACAAATAGCAAATGCGTAATTTCAAGTCCTTTTTGACCTACTCTTAAACCCTTCAAACCCCTAAGATAATTTGAGCATGAGTAATTAAAACCTATAAACCCTCAGCAACTATGACATACAAGAATGGACAAAGAGTGTCACCTAACGCAAACCGCTTGTTGGGTTAAGGGGTGCTATCATAGCCCATTCACCAGCACCTGAAAAGATACAGATCTTACACATTTCATAATAATCGTCTTCAGAGACTGGGAATGCCGAGGTTCAACATCATCCACTTTAAATATTTTCGATCTATCCGATCATATGCCTTACTGATTTCTAGCTTCAAGGCTATGTGAAGAGCATTTCTTTCTTGATGTAACCAATGGAAAGCCTGTGAAGCAATAATAATAATATTATTTGTGTTACCCCCCGCTATACTTATTGAGATTCATCAATCATATCTGGAAGTATAGTTCTAAGCCTATTTGGAATCAACTTAGTCACATGTTTATATAACACATTACACAAATTTATTGGAAAGTATTCAGTGACAATAATAGGATTGCAAACCTTAGGAATAACAAGAACCAAGAAATTATGATTCAACTCATTCATAGAATACTCAATATATTTTTCATAATATCATTTTTTAGAGTAGGCCAATATTTTTGGTAATGAAGTTAAGTAGTAAGTTGCTTAACTTTTCCTAGAAGATAACATACTTTTTCCTAYTCCAACTAGTTAGCTCCTCTCTAATCAATGCCAATCCCTCAACCACATTAGTACTGGGGCTAGATACGTGTTGTTTCCAATGTTGTTCCACTAGATCACCACAACTAGAATCATGAATCCAAAATAGTTCAAACCTACCATGTCTTTGTCATGGTCTCCCCTATGAAGAAGTTGAATAACCTATAGGGTGAATATGGATAGGTGAGTTATCTGAAAAAGCCAACAAACTATGTTGAATCATTTTGTTTGAGGCAAAAGTCCTTCATGCTGAGTTTCTAAAAACTCTATCCAATCTAACCCATGCCATTACACTAGGTAAAGGGAGTCTGTTGGAACCCAATATCATGCAAATCAACCTTGCTAATAGCTTCACGAAAGCTTGCATTTGCACCGAACTTCCAACATAATGGCTTGTTTGTTCACAAGGCAACAATATCTCACCAAAATCCTCTACACACAACCATGTTGCATTGCGATTATAATCCAATCTACATAGTAATTCCCACGTATGATGATGTTGAGTTATATCTAGATGGCCATAAAAGACAGTAAAGAACCATTGAAAATTAACACCATCCTGCTGTACAAAACATCTATATGGTTTTTTTAGTATGTTTCAAGAGATATATCAATGTTCTGCTTCCAAAATAAAGTCAAACCCCCCACGTCCAGAACTATCAATAAAAATATAATGAGAAAGTCAAACTTTTAATTTAAGATGTTGTAAACGGTAATCTAATGATTTTATTTTTGATATAAATACTCATTACAAGAAAATAGGGAGGCGAACCGTCATATATAATTACATTTTTACCACGGCCCATTGATGGAAGAAACAGAAATGGCAAAAACAAAGCTGTCGTAAATAGTACAGGTTTTGATGACAATTATAGAAAACTCGCTGTAAAAAAAGGCATTTTACGGCAGAAAGAAAGAGCTGTCATATATAAGTAAACCATTAAAGGTGGCTTCGTGGTCGCCTCGTAAACCTCTTATATTTTCAACCTTCTTCTGGGCGAGATGATTTGGATGGTAAGTGTTTTAGACGAATTGAAGAAGCATCATAAATATTTCAGCATTTATGTTGGTTGCTTGCATACCATTGTTAATAGTTATACRTTTAGCGGCGGTCAACAAGCCGCTGTATATAATGACCTAAATTTTCACTTCCTTTCTACGCGGATTGGTTTGAAATTTTTGTGCGATTTCGTAAAATTATATTTACGGTGGTTGTGGTTGCCGAAAATATTTTTGTATATTTTGAAATATTTATAAATTTACGATTTTTTTTGGAATTTGTCAAATTTATTGGAACCCCACACAAGGGATTATTTAAAATTTTATTTCAAAATTTATTATAGTGTTGAAGTAATATATTTAATTAAAATAGATAAGAAAAATTGGAATGAGGATTTGATATTTTCATATAAAACAAGTTTTTTGTACATATAATATGACTAATAGTTACTTATTTGAACATTTAACAATTTGAAAGTCATATATTTTTATATATATGTGCATTTGATGTTAATAGAGCTTATGTTCTATTAGGTATAATCGTATACGATAATATATATATTTGTTTGCTTATATGATTTCAATTTTCGTAATATGTAATCGACAATGAATGCAATTTCATTTCCTATATGCATAAATATACATAGAGGTATATGCATATATAAAATAAATAATCTTGTTGATGTTAATATTTTATATACGTGGTATGTATAAATGACTAATAATTACTTATTTGAACATTTAACAATTTCAAAGTCATATATTTTTATGTATATGTACATTGCTTATATATACTTTACTATAATATATACTATATATATACTATATATAATGCATTATCTATCGTAACAATTATACTAATAGCAACATAAGTTCTATTATACTTATACTATATATTACTTAAAGCAATCCTTATAATATATATATATACACACACGTATGAGCTAGCTTGGTTTGACTGAATTTTAATTATAATTATCCTTGAGTAGTTAAAAGTTGTTTTTGATGGTTTAAAAATTTAATTAAATATATTTAATTTAGGAAATTAGTTTGAAGTACATTAAATAGAAGGGAAAAAGACGTAGTTTTAGGCCTAAACATGACAAAATGAATAGTTTTAGATCTTAATGATTGTTTTGCCATGTTCTTTAGCTTTTATCGTAGCAATCTACACTTAACCATTTTCCTGTTCCTTCGTTTCTTCAACCGATTGCCACATCGACTACTTCTCTTTCCTAAATCTCTCACCAATCTCCATTAGATTCCTTCCGAGTTTTAACTACACTTTCAATTCCCCCTTCCTCTTATCTTCTCACCGGCTTGCTACCTCTGTTATCTTCCTCTTATTTTCTAAGTTTTGACTATGGCATATGTGACTCCAAACAAAAGTATCTTTCTCAACACCTTGAAGGTCTTCAATTTTACATTTAGATTGAAGAATCATGATGAAATAGGTATTGAGACTTTTTCAATTTTTAATTAATTTTCAATCCAATTTCGCATTTTAATTGTTTCGCTCTCTCATTTTCTGGGATGTTCTGGGTTTCTTATATGTCCACATGCGTATGTTAAGCCTATGTTGGGAGGATAGTAAATTGGTTTCTATGTTAAACTGCTTTCTGGTCATTTTGTTGTGTGCTTCTCTCTCTTCCTATGTTATTTCGGCTTCATTATTGGTTTCTTTAATAGCGAGGTAGTACACTTAAGGAAATTACAATGACCTTCATTTTTGGTTTTTGTCTTAGTTTTGATAGGAAATTTCAACTCCATTTTGTATAGATTGGAGAAAAACATGTGTACTGTATAGCCTCATGGATGGATTTTCCTTTTACCCTTCATTTCCTTTTTAATTGTTTATCGAAGAAAATGTAATTTGCAAGATAAAGTATCTGATATGATGAATAAATTGATGATAGGATTCTTAATCCATGTTAGCCATGTCATGTCATGGACATGATTATTGTCAAGTTTCAGAGAGTGAAAAGAAAAACAACTCAACAATCCAACAACCCAACATCTAGGGTCTAAAAATAGAAATGCCAAATTTTGGTAACATTTTGTTTACATTTGTTGATGGTTGTGAATTAGTTATTATCTTAGTTAATCTGGCTATTCTGAAGTTAATACCTTGTTCAAATGTTAGAGCTATGTAAAATGTGTAGCTCTATTCAAGTTTTAGTTACCCTAATATGTTCTTGCTATTTTACCTTGTGGTTCTACCCTAACTATACCACTAGGTCCTACTTAGTTATCAGATTCCATCTATTATTTTGAAGAGTTTAGACATAGTTGGAAATGTTCAACTGAAGGAAGGGAAGCAAATGCATAAGACAAGTTATATTACTCTGTTGATTGTAGAGATAGCAATTCATTAAGATAAAAATACATTTAAAGTATGATAATTGAAAAAGTAGTAATATTTTTTAATCCTAGGTGAGGTGATTCTCTCTGCATGGGAAGAAATACTCCCGACTCTCCTAGAGTATATGTGGTAGGGAATAACTTCCTAAGCAAACTTCCCAAGCTTTTGCCTCTCCTTTTCTTGTCTCTCGTAAGAAAATTGAGAATTTTGAAGTAGGGAATAACTTTTAGTTCCTCTAGATTAGATGTTGGAGTCCCAACATATATGCTTCTGTCTCTATATCTGTGAGATTTGAAATTGCACAAAGTCTTTCTTGCTCTATGAATTTCTTAACTCACTGTCAAATTCACAAGTGAAGAGATTAATTGATTGTTTGCTTGAATATATAATTCATGTTGATTTAAGCCTCTTTTTAACTTCTAGAATGAARMAATCGCTCTATTACATAAATTTGGATTACTAGTGAAAGAACTGATTCAGCTAACAAGAGAGGAAATGGAAACTTTCACCTTGGTTGGCATCCAAAGTAGTTAGAATTATCCTTTATGAATATTAAGGATGTGCTGCTCCTGAGATTTCTAGTAAATAAATCATTCATAAGTTAACTAACATAATCATGTGATTTTCTGAGTCGCCCAGGGAAATGGTTTCAGGAGACATTACTATTTTTTCTATTACCAATGATCCTTGAAGGGAGACATCTAGAGCATGTGATGTGTTTTTTCCATGATGAATAATATAAAGGTTGTAAACCTTCGGAATGAATTATGTTACAGATTAAAGATGTGCTGCTCATGGCACCTCTTTCTACTCATAATTTCTTGATACTTATGAGTTGAACGGTTATATCAACATGAATGGAGTGTTTGCTTGGAATGATTATAATAGTTTAAATATCTGTACTAAACAGTATTAATGAGTAGATGATGTTCGTCGGAGAATGGAGTTGATGTACAGGAGATTTTCTTCCTTTCGCTTCATGCAATTTTGTAACCTATGGAGGGAAATATCTCAGGCAATCCTGTTGCTCTGCAAGCAAACCACCCATTTCCAATGAAAAATCAAGGGAGAAAMTCAAGATGGGATCCCTTTTGAAAACTCACTCAATTCTGCTACTAATAACTTAGAAATCACAAGTATCAAGTCTACTAATATTTGTTGGAACTGAAAATATTATCTCCATCAAGTTGTCTTTCTCCCTCCATTGTTTTACCAAGCATCTTTCTTCGGAGAGGTAGATGTATTAATGTAATGCTCAGGTYTGGTTTGGTCTAGTCTCCACATAAAGATCACAGGCAAAGTAATTTCTTAGCAAAATCAAAGTAAAAAAGGAGTTTCCATTTTCATGGAATAGGGCTCAAAAGCAGTATTTATCACCACTTTACTTCAGTTCTCATGTAAGATCTAAAAGAAATTTGCTTTTGGACAGAGTTAGTCAAAGAAAAAAAAGAGTTTCCATCACAAAGTAGGTGGTGAAACTCCATTGAGATTAGAAGGTTAGGCAAATCTCTAAATTCTCATGTCAGATACATTAGCCTTTTGAAAAATTGAAAAAAAGTAATAATAGCTCATAAAAGTCACCTTACATAACAATCTATTCGGTTCTATTCGCAACACTATATGTGAAATAATACTATGTGAAGTTAAGATACAGTTTGAATAATTCAAAATGAATACAATTCATTCTTTTAATTTCTACTTTTTGTTACGTTACTAGCTGTAAAGCCAAATTATGATAATATGAGCACTTGTTTCTTTCTTCTTAAGGATTGTAACTTCTAATGAATTGTAACTTCTACAATTAGAAGTATTGTAGAACAAATTATGATAATACTTTTATTTTTTACTTTTACTAACTGTAGAACCAAATTTATTTAGTTACTTGTCTCCTCAATTTATTGTAAATTCTAATGAGTTGCAGAGAGTTGAGGTCTTAAGGATTGTAGAGTTTCCACTAGTTGACGTATTAAAAACAGCAGAGTTCTTGTCAAACTTACTACATTTTGTTCAAGGTAATGATAAGTTTAACCTTCATGTTCAATAACTATTACTGACATGGTAGCCATTATTTTTTATTTTTGTTATATATGAATCACACCTTTTATTTTATTTATATTTATTATCTCTTTAGCTCTTTTTTCCCATGAACTATGATCTATTCACGAACTGTTTATGTATATATTTAAAACTAAAAAGATAAATTATACAGATGAAAATTTTGACATCATGGAAAATTTGCAGGATATTTTATAGATTCAAGTAATTTTTCCAGAATTAAATTTCTTTTGTCTTTTAGTTTTGAAATTCATTTATGAAGCATGAAAAGTAAAAGAATATAAAATAGTTGCTTTCCTTAAAACTTTACAAGAGGCTGTTGTACATTTTTACTAGGCTTAGGAATGAAAATTACTATATGCATGGTGGAACCCTACCTATTTTCCCTAGACTAGGCATATATTTGGTGGAACCCTACATTTCTAATTAATTTGATGTCTTCGAGCTGGCAAGTAGATTCCAATCTTCTTAAACATATTCCTTTAATGTGTTCTCTACAGGAACTAGAAATGCTTCAACAAGATTCACCCATTACTAAACATCTTATAAACATGTCATAGGATGTGTTATGATTGGCTATTATAGTACAATTGATGCATATTGATATAAAGCAAGTAAAGCAAAAGATGAGTGTATATTGTTGAGGAGTAGCCTTAATGGGTAGTGTTGAAAAAATTAGATAAATTTTTGTGATGATTATTGAACTAGACATCTTGTATTGTATTGATATATCATAACAATCTGGTTCTGGGTATATCTAAGATGCTTTCCCTATTGGAGTCTCTCTTAAAGCCCCTATCAACTAATTCCAAGAAATGGATTATTTTACATGAATCTTAAATCCCATCCTCCTTTTAGGTTGTTGGTCATATTCTTTGCATGCAATGATTTATAATTAAAGAATTAATGTCATGTTATATGCATTTTCTTATTTTCATGGATAACTATTGTTCTTATACTTTACTAATTCTTGCTATATAATTATTTTATAGGTAGATATTGAGCAGAGAGAAGAATGATTGTTACAATACAAGTGCAATTTTCTTCTAATACGACTTGTGATATTTTGATTTGTCTACTACTTCGGATATGTTCTTCATTGTTTGTTTGATTTGTTGGTTAACAGACAATCTTTTGATTAATTGAATATTTCCGATTGAAAATTATTATGATTGCAGTAGGTTACTATTTATCGTTTACCAGGATGATAAATATATTTGAATCTTTTGCTATATACTATTTACTAGCATGTTACTATTAGGAAAAACAAGAACTTGTATGCTAGCAACAAAATTGAAAAATAAAAAACTATTTCACGACAACCATGAGTCCGTCATAAATAATATTATCCGACAAGCAAAAATCGTCTTAAATGCAAGATTATATACGGCCCAAGGATCATCGTATGCAGTAGAAACATCTTACGGTGGCTATGGACCTCCGCAAAACAAAAACAAAAATTCACGGTGCCAAAGCCATTGTAAACCCATGATTATTTATGGCTGTCGGACCTCCGTATATGGTATAACTTATACGACGGTTGAGCCACCATTAAGATATATAGCTTATGTGGTTGTCCCCTCTTCGCTGTAAATAATAATTTATTGCGACGATTTTTCAAAAGATACAAGGTGTCATAACAATAAGAGCTAATGCGGTGACACGAAGGTAACCACCGTAAAAAGGTTTTATATGGCGATTTTATAGTCGCGGAAAGATTTTTGCAATACCTTTCCATTGGTCGGCTTATTTACTATGGTTTGCCGCCTTTAATATATTTATGACTGTTATCGCTCCATTTATGGCAATTTTGAGGCCCCCGTAAAAGAGCTTATTTCCTATAGTGACTATATTAGGATCTTTGAGTAGGATCATATGTGCCAGTGCTTGAATTGTTCGAGGGTTCCCAAGCCCCTGACAATTCCAAACTATGATATGCTTGGCAGATGAAGAAATATGTTCAAGTGCATGAGCTATATGTAAATGCTCAACCAATGATGCAGAAGTTGAGCCTATGAGCAGATTTTCCTTTTTCATCCTTCTTGCAATACAACACTCTGAAACAAGATTAAAAGACCTATCCAGACCAATCTTTCTTTTTCCTCCATGAAGCCCACTACTTGAACCACCTAAAGAGATTATCTTGAAACAATCAGTATCATCCACTCCGGTCATATGATCAAGCTTCCTCCAAATGCGCACTCCCGCCGGCTCCTAACAGTGCATCCCCAACCCTTTACAACTTTTGTCGTAATATTAGACATAAAATCTGACCACTAATAGGCACCTTATGCAATTTCAAGTGAAGAGAGGGTTCATTTGGCTATGGTGTCGTGTCTCAGTATTAGGAATTAAGCTATTACTCTCATGCATGTCATCATGATCACCACCATTTATAGTACCATTTTTAGTAGGAGAATAAACAACCTCATCCTCAAGAAATAGGGTATGAGATCCATCATATGAAGTAACTTAGAGGTTGAAAAAGAGATGAATTTGTCTGTAAATGAAGGATTCATCCAAGAGTGAAGCATAGATGACCGGCTTACCTCCGCATGCATCCACAAACCATAAGTGAAATCCAATCGCTCCTCTGGTGAAACCGATTTTTCGCTGCCAACTAGACAGGACCTAGTTGTATGTCTGACATAGCCACAACGAGAACATAAGAAATGGAGTCTCCTGTACCTCAATAAACCCAAAGCTACACATGAGAAGGAGATTGGAGCTTTATCAATCGGTGAAGAGGAACCCCGAATCAAGAAAAACTCGAATTCGGTAAAAGAGTTGGCCATGAGCAATTCGTTCCCGGATAAAAACCTCATTTGCTTCCAAAAATCTGTCCCCAAGCTAACGCCCCACCTCCAGAGTAAAACACTTGGTTCGAAAGTTGTAAACATGGACCCAAACCAAGCATGTTTCAATTCCTTAGATCTAATAGGAGACTCATGGGGCCAAGGTAGAAACACCAAAAGACAATTCTCAAAACACCATGAGCCCGGCTTCAATGCCAATTTTGTAATCTCTATATTTGGGAAAGAATTTGAAGTAATTGATAAGAGAGCTTCGCAATTCGAATTCTTTCAATCTTCCAAACTTTGTTCATAAGCATACTGAGATTAGGTAATGGTAATTCCTTGTCTGAATGAAGCTTAGCTATACAACTTGCAGAACATACTTGATATCCTTCACTAATAGCTTCATCTCTGATATTTACTTGCGTAGCCTCATATGGAGTTAAATAAAATGTTTTAAATTTTTGAATTATATAAGCCTCTATGAAGTTGGCTGAAGCTGAGATAATGATCACTAATTTAAGCAAAAGAGAACAAGCTAACAATTATAGCGGAAATTGATAGAAATTGATTCTTACATAAACCCTATAGACAGGGAGAAAAAAGAACTCACAAAGAGTCAGCACCGTTAAATTTTTTAAAGTATTTAATACTGTATCTTCAGCTTATTTATTGAAAAAAAAAAATAATCTAACATAAGCTTTGGAGTTTCTTTTAAGTAGGACACCCAACAAGTTCATTGTTGTCTGAACATCAGAGTTCAATAAAAATTAATCAAGTAATCAAGAACTAGAACAAAACAAGCTCACTTAAACATTATGAGCGCTAATTATTTTTTACTAGTCTAAATATCTTCATTAGACTTTACTTTCTTTTGTATTTGCCTCCTCATTGAAAATATGAAGTAGGTTCTTTCTAATTTTAAAAGATTAATAATATTTTTTTTCTCTCACCTAAATTTCAATTAAACTCTAACGTAAACCATTTTAGAGTATTTTTAGTCAATTAATTCACACATTTATTTTAATAATACTTTTCAAATTCAATTTCATTTTATTTTTTTCATTTTTTCTTGTTTTCTCATCTTCCTTCTATCCCTGAGAACTCTAGCAACCGATCACTATTGCCTTCCCCTCTCCTCTCTTCCCTTCTTCCTATACACAACTCTTTTCTCTCTCTTCCTCCAACATTGACACCGCCATCGCCTCTCTCTTCATCTCTTCAGGTTGTCCCATTCTCCTACCTTTCTCTTCCACCTTTGTAGTGCCCAATAACCATAGTTCCTCACTGTAACCTTACTCACTCGGTGATTCAAACTTGTCATTCCTATTCYGCTGTCCCTATATATCATATTTCCCACTTCCGACCATATTCCCATTCTTATTCTATACACATCTTCCTCTTCAAGCCTCCCAAAGCCCTCATAAATTTACCTTCATCTCATACATCATTCTCTAACACATCCTGCAAGACTTAAGCTATTGATAAGCAGTTACAATAAAGTTTTATTGCTAGAATGATTAATTTGGAGTTGTGGGCAAAAACTTATTGAACTCAATGGAATCAATGGAAATGCAACATTTAGCATACATTATGAATTTTTAATGGTTAATAGGCAGTAGGATGTTTCTATAATCCTCAATTTGATGTCATTTTTATTGGTAGTTGATAAAGTATCTGGGCACCTATATAAGAATACCATTTAATTCACAAGAGGATCAATAGTGCAATMTGTAATGCTTGGTAGACAAATTGAAGAGATTGAGCGAATGGACCAAAAATAACTCTCTCTGTGGTAGCTGGTTCAATCCTTATCAAAACTAGCTCAGCTAAAATTCAAGGATATATGATATAGACACCCAAACTCTCGACCTCCATTATCAGCTAGCTTGAAAAACTAAACTGGGACTCCGTTCGAAGAGCACAACCATCCAAAGGAAAGTTACACACTATATATGAACTGGCAAGCAATCTATTCAAGGAAGGAGGCAAGAAATTGGGCTTCCATGGTCTTCAAACCATGAACTAAATCAACTCATTAGACTAGCATGTAGACTCTTGACAGCACCCTAGGTGGTGTGGACGAACCTCCTACATGCCAAGTACGAGAGGCTTTCCCTTGTTGGCAAATCTAGCCTCATACAGAGCATACCCTCAATGTGGAAATGAACTATTTATGAGTACAATTTGCTACAACTTGGTTTGTCTTAGATCATTAGAAATGGTAAATATGTTCTCTTTTGATCAAATAATTGGCTTCCAAGGGGAGGATTGGTTAACAAGTTCCTCCAACTATTGTGATTATCGGTCAGTTGGACATGGAAGATATATAATTCCTTGATAAACTTTCTATCGGAAGAATGTCCAGTGGAAATGCAAGTGGTCTAACACAATGAGGAGGTGGATGATGATAACACCCCTTTGTAGAAGCTTTCCACAGGGAAGTTTTGTAATGGTGCTACATATGATCTACTACAATGGTCTTTACTTGCTTAGTGTGAAGGTGAGTCTGGTGTCATAAAGGCCTATTGCTACCCTTTATTACCCTGGAAGACAAGACATGCGCGCCTAAAGACAATCAGTCTATTGCAAAAGGGAAAAAAAAAAAAAAATTATAGACTTGTTATGCGTATGATTTTGCCGCTGATGGGAAGAATCATGCACTAAAAGATTTCTACTAAACCTAGCAAATTATGTGGCAATTGCTCCTCTAGGAAGAATCATGTGCACTAAAAGATTTCTACTAAACCTAGCAAATTATGTGGCAATTGCTCCTCCAGGAAGAATCATGCACTAAAAGATTTCTACAACCTAGCAAATTATGTGGCAATTGCTCCTCCCAAAAAGGGATTCTTCATGCCCTAAGAGATTGTTGCTGGACCTTGCAATTTTGGCAACTCTTCCTCCAACCTAGCCGCTCCTTGGACTTCTTCAAAATCAAGAATGGGTTGATCAAAACCTCAAGAAAAATTCAATGATTCTATTGCAATAAAGCCAATGGTGAAATACTATACACGTGCTTGTGTTACGTATGACTATGAAGGAATTATGTTTTGTTTGAACCGGAGTTCACCCTATCTCCTACCCTTATTAGATATGCCTTTATTATACATATTACGAGGGATCTTCTCTCAATAAATGTTAGACCACATCAACATTGGTAAAACTGACATATCATTATTATTTATGTCGCATTTAAAGTTTCACTTTTTTGCAAAGAAAGAAATGAATGAACGAGGTCAAATTTGATAGAATTTGGACAAATAATCAAAGCAATTTTGATGGAGAAATCGATTGAATCACCAATTGAAATGATTTTGAAAGTTACATATATTAATAAGAGAACATTTAGAATTAGAGTTTGAAATAGTACTTTAAAGATGAAAATAATAAAAAGAAGTATTTTTTAAGGAAGAAAAAGAATTAGAGTTAGGGGGTCATCTTGCTTATCATGATGCACCACGTGGATGTTTTATGATAGCTGTAGTGAGCTTCCTGCCCAAACGCCGGTTGCGCCTTTAACCCTTCCAATCTTTGCGGCGGCGCATTCCAGCCACCTACACGACCGATTCAAAGTATATTCTTCTTTTCCTTAAAACCTAGGGAAGTATGTCCATAGCTACTCTTTCTCCAACATCGCCGCTTCCTCATCTCCGTTCCCATGCAACCCACCGCACCCAACTACATCTCTTGGCCCCACCCATGAACGTCCTCAAACTTAAACCCCAGCCCCTCTTCCGCCACCACCTCCGCCSCTGCCGCCATCTTTCTGTTTCCGCCGCCGCCGTCCGCCAGGACACAACTACCTGGATATCTGCACCTTTGATCACTGTCTCCCCTGCCGCTGAGTCTTTATTCCACGTTACTATMGACGTATCCGATTCTCCTGACCTAGCGGCCTCGTATACCAAGGCCGGCCAGTACCTTCAGCTCCGTGTTCCTAATTCGCCTAAGCCGTCGTTCCTTGCCATCGCCTCGCCGCCTTCCCTAGCGGCAGCCAAGGGTGTTTTTGAGTTTCTCGTGAAGAGTGTGGCTGGTTCCACTGCTGAGCTGCTCTGTGGACTCCAAAAGGGTGACGTTGTGGAATTGACTCAGGCTATGGGGAAAGGTTTCGTTATTGATCACATTTCTCCACCTGAGAATTATCAAACGGTGCTTATTTTCGCCACTGGATCTGGAATCAGGTGAATAGTAGCAATTTTCCTTTTTTCCCTTTGGTGAAGCAAGTAGAAGCATTTCAATTAGGTGAATAGTTTCTTTGCTGTATTTTAGACTTCGGATTTAGAGGACAATTTAAAAGTATATGCAAAAATAGTAGTTAGTTCCTTCTGAGGATATGAATATCAAGAGAGAGTACGAGTGGATTTCTAAACCAGCTTGATGGTTCAAGCACTACTAATCTCGAGTGCATTGGATAAAGTTTTAGATGTAGGATTCTGGGCCACCTTTTAATTGCCTAGCCATTTGTTCCCTTGCATCAAGCCGTAGCTTTTGCCTTTGCTATTGGAGTTTGTTCACGAATATTGTGAAGTCACATGCTTTGGTCAAATAATTTATATGATTTAGGTATATCTAGATGATACATAAATGTATTGGAATTCATGAGCTTTCTCTCTTTATTGTTAGAATCTTTGTTTTTTAAACCCTTCTGGTAAAGATTTGAAAATTGCTAGTCTCAATTCAGCTTACAAAGCTTTTAACCTTGTCACTTGTTTAGACTCTAAGAATCTTTTATTTAACATATAATTGGAAAGGGAAGGACTGTTGGTTGAGGGCCATGAAGACAAGGTCTTTGAATCTCGAAGATTCGACCGAAGGAAGAGTGGAAATAGTGGCAATAACAACAATAGTATGGACGGCACTATGGACATAAACAAAGAGAGGGTCTAAGGGCTTGACTGTTCAAAAAAGATAGTGGGTTTTAGTCCATGACTTTAGTTTTTCTTTGTTTCAGTCTGCTTATAAGTTGGTCATGATTTGTTGGGTAGACCGACTTTGACATGTTGGATATGTGATAGCTTTGCTTTTTTCCCTTCAGGAAGGAGGATACTGATTTCTCTATGCTTTTCAGTTTAGTGCTTTGAGATAAAACATTTATTTTCCAATTTTTTCATGTAGAATATAATTCATTCTTTACTTTCTGTTGTTCTTGAGGCTTGGGAAGTAGAACAAAAGTTTGTCTTATATTGAAAAGGATGTATAGAAAATGATCATATTGGGGAAAAGTGTCACATTGTGGAAGGTCTATGATAAAGTCTTTCTTTGATGATTTTGAAGGTGAGAAGTGGCATTGTTTCAGTTAGAGGACTACCTTTTTTGGTTTTTTCTACCTTCTTAAGAAGGAAGTTGCCTGCTCCTCTTTGAGTGAAATACTGAGAGTAGCACTGCTGTTAAGAGGTATATGTGACCTGCATTACCATTACTGGGAATATTTCCTGGAATTTGTTGTAAGTACAGAAGTTGAAGGTATTACCTGTCCTTCCGATCAGTTACCGCCCATGACAGAAGCCTCTTGCCTTTGCTTACATGCGTATAATAATTGCATATTTGTGAGTTTGGTATCATTCGAGTGGTTGCACACTGACACTAAATACTTTTTATATGTCTGTGTTGCTGCGTTTTATCTAACTTTCATCTTCTAATCACTGTATTCTGACTGTCATTTGTTATCTTTGTCTGACCTAAATTGTGGTACACTTTACATCATATACTGATCTGTATTTAAGGTGTTACTCCCTTAGAGAGTTTAGACATCAATTTGAGTTTATGGCTGTTGTTTCCAAATTTGCTTTAGGATGCCAGAATACTTTCTATTCCCTCAAACTCCACTGCCTGAGATAGACGGGTTTTTTTCCATTTCGTCTAAAATCTGCCTTTTGTTTAAGATCACGATTTAGAGTAATTACTCAAAACTGCTTTTTTATTTTATTCACATCTATGGCATGATCATTGGATCCCTGATCTTCTGCCTCTACACAATTTAAACAAAATGCTAGGTTGAAATGCTAGATTTTACTTCTTAGTGTTCCATTCTTTTAATGTAAATGACTGCAAAATATTAAAAGGCTAGTTAGACAGGTTTAAAAGGACGCAAAATTAAAGCAAGTCTCTTCAACTATGACCAATTTGCATGAAATGACAATGATAAATTTCTGAGTATAAAGATAAAAAGAAATGTAATATGTAACCTTCTTCAGATGTTCCTCCCCACCTTTGTGTTTCTATTTGCAGCTAAATGTTCTAAGAAACGGTTTCAGCTGTTATCCATTTGCTCTTGGATGAGCAACGACAGCCCTGAAGCTAAGTGCGGAATTAAGTCTTTTAGATGCCAATATATGGAAACAAGGAGAACAACCCTGAAATGCATGCCATTCAGCTTGAAAACATGCACTCAGCCTCTTCAACCTCTTTCTTCAATTATGAATTTACAAACATTGCTCAGATTTCTTGAGACATTTATTCGTTTTATATTCTTGCATTTTTCTTCTATGTGATTTACACCTTTCTTCCTATTTGTCAAATGCAGTCCAATAAGGTCTTTGATCGAGTCTGGATTCAGTGCTGATCAGAGATCTGATGTTAGACTATATTATGGTGCAAGAAATCTGAAGAGGATGGCTTATCAGGTCTAAATTTGCTCCTTACTTTTACAAATCTTCTCTTCATTAAGCTAATAGAGACCTAAATATAGTATGCTTTGCAATCTGTTCTTTCAGTGATGTACTTTTCTGTTGACTATAGGATAGGTTTGAAGAATGGGAATCATCTGGCGTTGAAATTGTGCCTGTACTGTCTCAGCCAGATGAGGTTTGGACAGGGGAGCAAGGTTATGTACAGGTATGCAGAATTGTAAACCTTGTGACTGGATCGACAATAAATTATATTTGCTGAAAATTTGTGTATGGCTCATTCGTTGTGACTATGAGTTAATGAATATTTGCTGTTTTAATCAGCAGAATTTTGGGTGCTTAGTGTTGCGCGCATCCAACATACTCTGTATATTCACATGCAATTGCTTTTGCAGGCTGCTTTTGCCAGAGCCAAAAAGATATTCAGCCCACAATCAACAGGTGCTGTGCTTTGTGGACAGAAACAGATGGCTGAGGTATTGCGATGGTTTCCTATCACCAGCTTTCTAGATTGGCATGAATAGTTATTCCATTTTATTACCCCTATAATGCTTACAATCGTCAACTAGATGGGCATTCTGGCCATGTTGCAAGATTATTTACCAAATTTTTCTAAAAAATGAATCATGATAGTTACAGTCTCACTTGTTCTGTTGTTTATTGTTTTGATTGTCTGAGGTCCAAAAGATGCATTAAGCTTCGTCTCTTTTGGAAAATATAGTTTGTGAATCAAGGACTCAATACTGTTTTGGCCTAACAGCATTAAGGCTTTCTGAAACATAGGTTGGGTTTTTCAATCTCTGGCAAATGAATGGATATGCTTCTGCTCTACGAAAGTTCCTGTTTTTCATCGTTCCTTTTCAACATTGGATAACATATTCATCAGAAGTCTTAATTGTGTATAGCTGGAGAATCAGCATCATCATCTGGCTTTGTGGTCAATTACTGAAATATCTTTTCTTTGCTTCTTGCAGGAGGTCACCTCTCTTCTTGTTGCTGATGGAGTCTCCAGTGAAAAGATTTTGAAGAACTTCTGACAGCAAGCGATTGCAACTGTATTCAGTGTATTATTTCATGTAGTGGTGACAAAAATTCATTATTTACATTTGCTGATATCTGGATATCAGCATTATACAACAGAATAAATCCAATTTTTCTCATCTCAGAGTATACGGATTTCTTATGAGAACCGTTTGAAGCTCTCTTATCATGATTCTTCAACTCAAGGTCGTGATCAATACCCTTGATCAGCAGGAGAGAGCAAATCAAGAGGAGTACTGCTTCACAAGTGCTTCAACTCCGTTCAGGGCATGAGGAGCCCAGCAAATTACACATCTCCTGAAAGCTAGCTGAGAGTTTATATTTGCCTCTCCAGCTCGTATATGTATTTTACCATCTCTAGACTAGTATATGGTACTTTCGCCAAACATGTAGTTTCTAACGAGTTCCAAGTGTCCAAGAAAGATTTTCTATTATGCCAAATTTTGTAGTTTCTTTGCTACTATTGCAGAGACTTCACTGCGACTATTCATTGATTGATACATGATTCCTGTTCCTCAGGCTAGGTGTAAAAGTAAATGTTGTGCTGCTTCTTTGGTACCAAAGCTCTTCTAAGTTCAAAAGACGGACCGTAGAAAATGCATGGCTAAATTCTTAGATCCTTCCTTCGGCCGACCAGAAGATCACTCATCTATTAATTGTGCACAATTGGCTTCTTGTGAGCACAATCTTTTCCTACCTTCTGCTACCTGATACTCTAAGCCACTATCAGACTAGCAAGCAGTTCAAATTTTGAGAAAACAGAAAAGAAAGAACGCACGGCTGCTCTCTCCAAACTACGATGTGGCTATGAGTAGCCAGCTTCGAAATATCTTAAAATATTTGACATTTCACCACCCTGTGCGAGCAGAGGATATATAGAGACTATTTTCTTAAGCTTGAAAGTAGCTAATTTTAACTTGAAGAACAGTTCCATAATAGATTACTTATCAAAGAACATTTTTAACAAACAGATCTGGATATAAGTTCATAATGGAGATGTTTTTACTACAAGAATCCATGAAATAATCTTGAATAGTTCAAGAATCCAGGAAATTATGCATGAGCAAATGTTAAGATCAGCCTCTGGCAAAATATCTCCAGCACCAATGAGACACTTCAGGTTAATAAGAGAACTGATATACCGTTTAGTGGAGTGCCCTTAAATCTTAACGGTTTTATTGTTCACCTGTTCCACCAAGGTTTTTCGCATTGGCCTCACTTGAAGCATGCTTGCCATCTGCTTCCACGGTCTTTGCAGGCAGCTGTTGATCAGGTAAATCCTCAGATTGGTGGCTTTTGTGCTTCTGATGATGATGATGATGATGATGATGATGGATATGACTATGGTGATGGTGCTTTTTCTGCTTTTCTCGTCTACCAATTTCATCTTCATCAGATAACTTTCCCAAAGATCTGCTCCTGTCCCGCCTGCCGTCATCATCAGAGTCTGAAGACTTCGAGTCATGACTATGAGATCGCCTTTGATGTTTGTGGTGCTTTGAATGACATTTTCTCTTGATTGTATGCTCATCACTTGAGGCATCAGAAGCACTTGACCCTGAATGTCGATGATGATTATGTCGCCGTACACGGCTTTTTCTTCTGCTTGCACCATCATCATCCCTCTCCAAATCCGAGTCACTAGAATGAGATGATCTTGTGTGACGTTTGTGATTCTTTTTGCGGTTTCGCCTTCTCAGAGCGTCTTCATTTTTGTCTTCTGAAGAGTCAGAACCAGTAGAAAGAGTACTTGAATCATGATGCCTGTGCTTCCTGTGGCTTCGCTTCTTTCTCTTCATCTCCTCTTCAGAATCACTATCATACCTATCGTTGCTATTGTCATCAGCATCATCCTTACCCGAGTCCAAATAACTAGAATGAGATGATCTCCCATGCCAAATGTGATTCTTTGTGCGATTTCGCCTTCTTAGAGCATTTTCATTTTCATCTGCTGAAGAGTCAGAACCCGTAGAATCAGAATCATGGTGCCTGCGCTTCCTGTGGCTTCGCTTCTTTCTCTTCATCTCCTCTTCAGAATCACTATCATACCCATCACTGCTACCGTCATCAGAATCAGAGGATCTCCTCTTATGCTTACGCTTAGATTTCCTTTCCCTCCTCTTATCATTATCACCTGAGTCGGAGTGATTATGCTTCTTATACTTCTTGTGGGTCTTCTTAGTTGACTTCCTTCCTCCATAGCTGCTTTCACTGCCACTATCATTATCAGATCCTGACACAGATATTCTCTTGTGCTTAGCAGCCTTTGCCTTTTTCTTTGCTTCAGCATCAGCTCTTGCCTTGGCTGCAGCTTCAAGCTTTTGCTCCCATTTCAATGGGGCCTCTTTCCTCTCCAACATTCGCTTCTTTTTTTCCTCGACCAACTGGATAAACTTCTTTGTATCCATATAGATCTAAAATACCAACTAATACCTGCATTTTGGTATGATGACAACCGGAAGTGCATCTCAAAGAAGAGAACGGAACAATGTTAGTTCCTCCACCAGGAAACCTTGACCTTAACAAAACAGAAAAGATAAAGCAGAACAAAAATGCAATTTATTGAAATCCCACAGCCATGGACACTCTACTACTAAATAAATCTTGCAAAAGATTAACAAAAGCAGAAAAACCAGGCAAGACTTCTAGAATAAAGTGAAAAATACTTGCGTGATTCCTAACCATATAGCATCAAATAAAAGGATCTAAATTTGTATATCACAACAAAAGGTTCACAAGGAATACCTCCATGTTATGCGTGTATGAGAGGAAGTCTCTCCTGCTTCTAATAACTGGATAAGCTAGGTGCATAATAAGAAAACATAGGCAGACATGGATGACATCATGGGAATGATTTCACAAGAAAATAAATACTTAACAATCTAAAAATACTAAAAATGTTGCGAATCTATTGGAGTATGCATTAGAAACACTAGAACTAATATATTAGGAAGTATAATTGCTCTCAAAACGTGGTATCGTTCCAAATCATACCATCTAAATTCCAAGCCTTCTAACAGTCTAGAGAGATCGTACGATCGAGTTTTCTCTTAATGTGTCTTGGTCATATGGAATGTAATTTTACGCGCAAGWCAGAATTTTTAAATGACAAATTCCCCTCAACATTAAGGTAAAATCTTGTGACGAAATATAATATTTCTTCTCATTTTAAGAAAGGCATGAAATGGATTTCTTACCTTATAACAAATTTATGTTGTTAATCCTCCAACTCCTCCCTAATCAAATCTCACACTTGGACTTCAAATGATGATATCCTCTGAAGCTTCCGAGCCAAATCTGCACGAAAGTCGCATWCACGTTATATGAAGACTCAATAGCAAAATGTATAGACTACTTCTGTTCGACCAGAAATTGGATATTTACTTATTTGAATCTAAAAGAAAAAGACACTGCTCCGCTGGATGCACAGTGTACTAGCAGCAGTAATTCTTTTTCTTGACAAAAGGGGAATCTAACTTCTACTTTGAATATTAAAAACACAACTTTTTCCTTTTTTTTTTTTCAAAATACATTAGCAAACCACGTTTCTTTTAAAGAATCATTCTTTCTTCAGAACAAAACCCTAGGTTTAACCCCAAAAATATCCAACTGAAACGAGAAAAGAAAACATTCACACAAAGAGCGCAAAAAGATTAACTAAAGATTACTAGAAGGAAATACCCAAAAGAAAAATTCCCTGAACCCTAGAAAATTTACATACTTGCGACAAAATATTTCAAAGACAAAGTAAAATATAAGGAGAAATAAGTTGTGAAATTTACATACCTTGTGAAATACGAGGAAGTGATGAAGGAGAGAGAAACAAAAATATAGATCTGGAGGCGCTTGAGCTGAAAAAATTGGCGGCGAACTTGACTTTGAGATATTGGAAAAGCTCTCTCTCTCCCTCCTATCAAGAATCTCAGCTGCCTAATCTGAATTGCTAGAGAGTTCGGAAAGGCGAGCGAAAGGGGTCTTTATAGAGCAGGACCTCAGAATATGCGTGGAGGTTTATTCCAGCGCGGTTTTTGCTTTCTTTTCTCCATTTTTCAGTCTTGAACCCGGTTCGCCAACCTCAAGCGGTTCAAGGCCTTTTCCTTTTCGTATGTTTATTTCACTTTACCCACGTCAAGTTAGAGGGTATATGAACTTTAGACCCATAGCTTCAAAAACTTCACATCATTGACCATTAGCAACAATTAAGGTTTGGAGTTATGTTAGAATGATAGTGAAATAAATATTAAGTTTACCTTTAATTTATTAGTTAATTAATAATTATATGTCCAAGAAAAAATAAGTATTTCAATTTGATGAAAAAATGCCACTTAAATAGGAGGGGGGAAAAAAAGAAAAAAGGTCAGGCAATGACTTCAATACGAGAATTTCTCACTAATCTTCAGTCAAGATAACCTCATCTTCTTAGTTGAAGGCCAGAGAAGATTTTGAGCTAAAAAACTTAAAAAATAGCTATTTAAAGAATGAAGGATTATTGACATAGCCATCAATGACATCTGCACTTTTTATAATGGATTACCATTACAAAATAGGAATTTGAAAGACGAATTCTTCTTTAACCTGTTATAACCTTTTAATATATCTTATAAAAAAATAATTCAAAATTGGCGATCAAAATTCAATTCAAGATTTTCTGATGGTACTAAGAAATCTAAACAAAAAAAGTGAAATTTGTTAACTTATTTCTTCCCTCGAACTAAGAAACTCCATTTCATATGGTTGGTGGGCAAAAATGTATAATTGATCTCGAGTGATCTTAGAAAGTCAATAGCTATTAGGAGTTGCAATGTATAGATTGATTAAGTTATAGGCTATTCTGGTCGTGGCGAGCTCAACTTTGCAACACAACAAAGCTTTAGCTTTGACAAGGTAGCTATTTGATCGACTTGTCAAATTCGTAATGACTTCTATTTTAAGCGTGTAGATTCTTAAGTTAGTTTAAGAAAATCATCAGCAAAATGTGCAAGTCAAGTGGCCAAGATATTGGAGAGTCTCTTTAAGGGTGGTTCGGTCGACTAAGAATCTCAACCGATACATGATGTATGGTTAGTATAATATACTTAAACTATAATAGGCTATCTATGATAAATTACGATAAATAAGCTAATAAATAAAGTAACAGAGAAAGTCGTAGTAAAGTGATTAAAGAAAGATTTAACAAAGCAATTATAGAAAGTTGTAACAAAGCAATTAAAGAAAATTATAAACAAAACACATTAAAGAAAGCAATAAATAAAGCATGTTTAAAGAAAGCTTCATAAATTTTTAACTAAGGAAAATGATACAAGATTACCTACAAAAAGCATCACAACTCCTAAACTAGAAAGCTTAAACGAGTAACCAGTATGCTAGCCTAATAAACCTGGAAAGACATRATTGAATATAATAAGCTTGATTTGTTGTTGGTTTATTCATGGAGCTTGAAGTTCTTCATCTCTTCTTGTTTATACAAGCTGAAATGAGTATACTTGCTTGGAGGCAAAGTAAATCACGGCCACTTTCTCCATTTCTTGACCACAAGCTTCATTCTCAGGCCACGTCCTATTTTTCCACTTAGCTGGCAAATCATGTCCCAAAAATTTGGCCGAGTGATTTTTGGTTTGTTCCAGCCAATCGGTTGATCCTTGTTGATTTATGCACATCGTTTTGACAGTTGTTCTGGCCATTTTGCTAGTTGCTCGAGGGTTCGGCTAATGCAACCCTTCTATCCTCGATTGYCTTTTCTATTCTGCTCTCGACTGACTCAATTTGGTCAATTCTCATCTTTTCGTTTGTCCGTTCTCTAGCCACGGAGTGCCTCATTCCTCATAAAGCTACTTGTTACGAAATTTGGAAGATTCACYTAGCTTGATTGTTAAGTTTTTTAGTCGTCGAAATTGGTTATTTTTAAGCATCAATACACATATATTTAAAATGTTTCTTTTATCTATGTTACTTTCTCTCCCTTTCTTCTCCCCAAACCTCCTTTGCTACATTCAAAAAATGAAGAGAGGACTTGAAATGAGTTTCTATTATTATTATTGTTATTATTTTGTCGATCTTGAAATGAGTTCTATTTTAATGGAGATGGCAAAAGTGGAAGATGAAGATGAAGGTGAGATGAGGGTGTGGATGTCCAGACATTTTTTATCCTCTTAAAAAATCACCGTTAAGGGATATTGAGGTAGGAATAAACAATAGAAAATAGTTAAAGAATAAGATAAAATAAAAAAATATAGAAACAAAAATCAATAATTATAAATAATTGAATGACATTATGAATCTGTTTTCACAAATATTCATGATCTCCTTTCATTTCCACAATGGGACCCATATTGTGGAGCTAATCGTCCGTGCTCCTGCCATTATCATATCAAATCGGATCGGTTTTCAGAAATCCGGGTCCAGGTCCATATCGAACTACTGTAGGTGTCTTGCTTTCCAACTAAGCAAATGAAACTAACAAAACGCACACGCACTCGCACATTACGCGCTCCAAATCTCCCCTCTAACACTCCACAGCTCTCCTCCTTGACTTGCTGAATCGCAGGTCGCTATAACCAATCTTTGCATACTAAAAGTCGCACCCAAATCCCCCAAATAGATCATATTCTTCATTTTTCCGAGCACCATCATCGGTGACCATGGCGTCGTCGTCAACGTCGGGGACAGCAACGACAAATATCATGTTAGCAATATTCGAGAAGAAAACAAACTCTCTGGACCTCTATCGGCCTTTGCGCAACTACATAGTGATCAATTACGGTGAACGGGAGGCGCAAAACTTGGAGGACGATCTCCAGACCTTGAAGCAACTAAGGTCTGACATCGAACGCGGGCCTACTGCCGCAGATGCTTCTCTCCCTGCTCGCCGTGACCTCCTCCAGAATTATTATAAAGCCCTTTGTGCTGTTGAGTCGCGGTTCCCTATTTCGCCTGATAAAGATCACATCAATTCTCTGACCTTTACTTGGTTTGATGCTTTCAAGAATAAGCAGAAAGCTGCTCAACAGAATGTTCACTTAGGTAGTCTTTAAGAGCTTCAAGATTTGTTCCTTTTTTTATATGAATTGATTGGATATTTGATATTGCAATTGCTAATGTGCGTGGTTCGACAATGTTATTTACCGCCACCAATTTTCGATTCGAGTGCGGAAACATTCTTTTTTTGTAGTTATTTTTCTCTCGGCATTTGGGGGGTTCCACAATGAAATACAATTGCTAGAAAGAGCGTAAGAAAGATTGGTTTAGATGATTTTCTTTTACATCTATTACATGTCTTGACTGGTCAGGGAAATGAATCTGTCCTATAATTGGTAGTACAAATGGTACAATAACAGTTCCTGGATTCTTCTGGATGCATTACTTTGGTCCTTTTTTTCTAACTTTTTGTTTCAATGTATATAAGTTGGACAATGCTAGAGCTAGGTATAAATGCGGAAGCAGAAACTAAAATAGAGAGTTGGCATTCGTTGAAAGATTACTATTTTCCTCAATCACTGTGTTGGGTTTTCTGAGCAAACAAAGGTTTCTACTGAAAACTATATGAAATGGAAAATAATGATACTTATCCTGAGGGATGGAAATGAGTGATTTGGAGACTTTTGCTTCAGTTATGTATATAATTGGTGATCAAGCTTGGATTTTTCAGAAAAGAAGTGCATCGTTTGACGATTGTTCATTCTTTTTCTTGTTTCATTATTCTTTAGAAAAAGCTGCAGTATTATTCAATTTGGGGGCAGTGCACAGTCAAATAGGATTGAGTTTTGACCGATCAGCAGTCGAGGGACGAAAGCAGGCATCGCATTCTTTTATTGCGGCAGCTGGGGCATTTGCATTACTAAGGGATAAAGTGGCAATGAAGGCATCTATGGGGAGCTCAACAACTGTGGATGTGTCAGTGGAGTGTGCAGGAATGCTGGAGAGGTTGATGCTGGCTCAGGCTCAGGAGTGTGTTTTTGAGAATACAATTGCTAAAGGGAGCACTCCTGGGGTTTGTGCAAAGATTTCCAGACAGGTTTGTTACAAGTTTGGATTCTTAGATTTAAGTGATTTTTTTTTTTTTTTTTTTTTTTCCTTTGGGTTGTGGTTTAGAGTACAGTTGTTGGGTGCTAGTTTAGTCTGAACTGATGGAAAGTTGATTATATGTTAGTGACTTCATCATCTAGTTTGGGAAATAACATAAAAGAAAATGCTACACGTATTCTTGGATAATTTATTAACTTGTAGACATGGTTATTAATTTAAAAACCTTCCTCAATCCCTGTAAAAGTTAAGATTGATTAATCTATGCTAAAGATGCTTCGGCATTTCTGTATTATAAATTGGGAGAATACTTGAGGGCGACTCACTCTTGATTATAGTGAAGGTGTTAACCTTACTGTAATCCTATGAAGTCAAAATTTGCAATTAAGTTATCGATTTTCTTCTCTTGTCCTTATCATACTTCCTTCTTGTCTTTAATTACCAGTTGCTGAAATTATTTAGGTAAAAATTTCTTCTTTCTTTTACTAGATAAATTTTTATAATTTTATTTCTAAAAGTGTCAAATGTGTCTTCTCTCTCCCCCTACCTCTTTCATTCTTATTTTTTAATTTTATTTTTTGGTATCTAGATTCATTTATTTCCTTCACTTGGGAGTTTTTATTCTGTTATTCTTGATCGATCTTTCTGACCTGATATAGTTGTTGTGCTGTAGCTTATTGCTCACAAAGTAGATATGGAAGTTGGTATCTAGTTTGAAGATAAGAAAATGAAAAGGTAATGGGATTGTATGACACTATAGGAATGCAGGATTTTTATGAGTGTAGAAGGTATAGTCTTTATCCTATAAAACATACGATCTTGCTCGTTCAGGTCAGTTACTTTGTTTTAGAGTATAAGAGTTCTCCTTAAGTTGGGAATTGGTATAGTTCAAATGGTTCTTAGTTTATTAGGATTAATACAACTTAATCTCTCAATAACAACACGTTAATGTCCTTGAAGTTCATATTCCTTTAAATTTTTGCCTCCGAAAGTAGCTGCTGAGATTTGATTAAATGTAGTGTCGTTGTGATAGGTTGGGCTTTATTATGAGGAAGCCTTGGCTGCACTAAATGTTGCACCTCTCAGCCAGCACTTTGACAAGAACTGGCTAGCTCATGTTCAGCTGAAAGCAGCCTTGTTTTATGGGGAGGCATGCTACAGATATAGTTTGGAGCTGCATGAAAAGGAAGAGATAGCTGAGGAAATTGCACGGTTGAAGAGTGGGATCAGTGCTTTGTCTGATGCTAAGAAATCATCTTCAAGGGGAGCAGCTCAGCAGCTCCTTGATGCAATCAGTAAGTTAGAAGCCAACCTAAATCGCAACTTGGAGAGAGCTGTGAAGGAGAATGACAGGGTCTACCTAATGAGAATTCCTCAAGCCAGTTCATTGCCACCCCTTCCTGCATTTTCAATGGTCAAGCCTATGCCAATGAATGAGGTTCTGGATGCCAGCAGGGAGAAAATGTTTGCTAGTCTTGTTCCGGACAACAGTGCGAAAGCACTTTCCAGGTATACTGAAATGGTTGATGATATCATCAGGACACAAGCTGAGAAATTGCAACAGGCAAGTGAGCTGGCTCGAGTGAGGCTTAAAGAGATGGACTTACCTGATTCAGTTCTGGCCTTGGAAGGAAATTTCAGTCTGCCCACAGCTCTTAAAGAAGATGTAGAGGCAGTGCAAATTTGTGGGGGCCCAGCTGGTTTGGAAGCTGAGCTACAACAACTAAAAGATTTGAGGAGGGTAGATCATGAATTATTGGTTCAGACTGAAGAGCTTCTGCAGAAAGAGGAAACAGAAGATGCACAGTTTAGAAGCCAATTTGGAACACGCTGGACTAGACCTCAGTCTAGTACCTTGACAAAGAACTTGCATGACAGGTTAAACAGGTTTGCTGCTAATTTGAAGCAGGCAGCAGAAAGTGATGGACGAATTGAGCGATCTGTCAGAGATCATTCAGCACTGATGGCAATTCTTGACCGACGCCCTGTAAGTTTAGCGAATTTAGTTCAAGTTTAATCTTGGTTACTGTAGATTGAGTTGATAAATATATTATTTTGGAATGAGTATTTATACCAGCTCTCTGAACATTTTGGTAATTTTCTGTTTTTTACCAGCCCCAAAAACAAAATGATATATGTATGAGCTAGTTGCAAATGCATAATTCTAGTTGTTGGAGTTTCTAATGAATGCTAGTTGCATTAAGTTGCAGTTTTTGAGTTGTTGGCATATGCTTTGAGATTGCTATTAGACATGTACTGCATTTACCGTCTTGGATTTCATGACTGTAGCTTATTTCTTTTAACATGATTCTTTGTAAAAAATTGTTTGGTTCAWCTGATGTGTAGTATTTTATTTGTCATAAGGATGTTTAATTTTTGGAAGCATTTATCATTTTCATCTATTTTATAGAAGTTTAAAGTTCAAAGCTTTATATGGTTCTCCCCATGCATGTAACCAAACTCTTGACCCTTATGCATGATCTTTACTACTCTTTACAGATAGAATCTGCCTTACCGATCCTTGCAAAACCGATAATGTCCTTAGATGCCGATGAAGATGCTGTAGTGGGAGCCCTCAAACAGAGTTTGGTAAGTTGATCTGCAACTATGATTTTATGATTCATTTCTCATGTGCACAACACAAACGAATATGTCCATAAGGTTTCCGGATAGTTGTTCTCAGTCCATTGCTTCCTATTACCTTTGATCAACATAGAAAAGATATGTTGGGAAAGACACCTGAACCATGTTATTTACGTCTTTGTAGCATCATTACTTTGAACCTACGTCATGAGGTTCTTATAGCTCTCAGATTTCATCCTGGTATTTACAATATTAAGATATGAAGTATAAAAATGAATATCTAAGCTTCCTTTTGCGGCTTTATATTCCATAGGGACTGTTATAATTTCTCTTTTATCTAGAGAAAGGTATCTGGATTGGTACCTTTCTTCTGAATGTCCTACCTTTTTGTTCTATTCTTCCCTAGAGTAAAATAATTGTGGTACCTCATGTTTCTTCTTTCTTCATTTTTTTTAAAAATAAATTTTTTGAATAATATATTGTAATAATGTAATATGTTTTTTCATCCTTTTGTTTATATATACATGCCTGGTCAAACTGTAAATACAGTTCAGAATACGGGAATGACCTTTTTAGCTACATTATGTGGTTATATGCCTCTGTTTGTTCTGCTAATTCTATTGTTAATTTGATTGTGCTTTTAACATTTTTAGAGGCAATTGGAAGCTCTTGGTGCTCAGAGGGCAGGGCTTGAAGATATGCTTAAAGAGATGAAGAGAAAGGTGTTTACATTAATTACTAAACTTATTGTAGTGTAAATGAGGTTCAGATGACTCGACGACCATGATCTCTCACTTTCCCCTGCTGCTGTGATGTTATTATCTTCCTTTGTTAGATCTGCATGCTATTACCACTGTCTTCTTAGTTTCTGGGTGATGAAACTCTTTGCAAAGTGTCCTTATGTGTATGATAATGCATTTCCATGTATTTTGTGAATTAAGATTCACTATCATCTTCTAGAACCCTTCCTTTGGCTTGTGTTTCCCGAAGAGAGTAGCTGACATTTCAATTAATATTTACCATGAAAATAGTCCCTTTTGTTGAGCTACCATGACAAATTGAAACTTTGAAACTAGTCTTTTAGCTTGGTGAAAAGCTTTTACTTTCTCTTCTCTTGTTTACAGTCCATAATTTTGAGCATGATTATGGAAGAATGAGGATTCTGAATATACTTGTTTTCAATGCTCTGCTGCTTTCCATTAATAATTCTTGGTAAAAGTTGAACTTTTACTTCTAGCATGGTGTGGCCAGTGTGCAGACCTAATAACATATCTGTATTTGATTGATTCTTGAGTCATCTGGTATGTGTACTTGTTTATATCTAGCTAATCCTCCTGAGGTCTTCCTCATCAGAAAAGTAAGACATCACTAAACTTAAATTGAATGGGCTCAATTGGATTTTCTTTTGTTCTATTGCTTTAGAATGGTGATCGTTGAGCTCAAAATGCTTTGTAACACTGATCTTATTTATAAGCTATTCATTGAACATTGCAAGTGCTCTTGAATGCAGTCGCTTTTACCAATGATTCTTGATTTGGTCTGCTCCTTGTACTTGGTTGTTATGAGAGTGATGAATATACTCATTCAATTAAATTTTCAATTGTTTTAGTCCTTTCTTCCAGCCTCTTCTTCCCTTTTCCTTTTTCTGGCCTCTTCTTCCCTTTTCCTTTTTCTTTCTCATCCTTCTACCAGAGCCACTCTCTCTTTCCTCAATCCCTCACTTCGACTCCAACTTAACTCCTTTGCAAAATAAAAGAATTAAATGAAGTATGAGTCTATGGATCCTCATCAATATTATCTGTTTCCTAATGGTCCTTATAGTTCATTGATGAAYGAACTAAAATAATTTGAGTAGAGAAGTTCTGTGACCATCTTCCTAGGGAAGCGGTTCATTTAGTCACATAGTTTCAGAATATAATTCAGTTTGTGAAATTGCGAGTGGGAAAGTTCCCTCACCTTCACTAATTGTTCACCTATTCAAACCTTGCCTACCTTATAGATAGAGGATCACGAACAGGAGTCTATAGAGCTAACTAATAGTTTGCAAAACTGGACTGTGGCACATTGAATTGGGTTAGAATTGAACAAGAAAAGGCAGAAAGATGAGGTGAAGAGGAGAGAAGGGTAACAGGGGAAGAACTAATTAAATGGAAAGGACATGACTGCCTGCTAGGAGGGAAAAAGTCTGTGGTGAAGTGCTAATGTCATTTCCCTTTAGTGAATCAGCATATATGTGTCATGCTTTGATTAATCCGGTACAAAAGAAATCAACAGGGAGCTGGCAGATTCAAAAGATAGGATACCAGTTTGTTGGTAAATGTCCAGGTGTCTATGGTTTATCATTGCAGTAACCAGAAGAGATGTTGCAAAATTAATTTCAATTAATTTCTTCTTGTTTTGGTGTTTGGTTTTGTTTGACTCTATCAGTGCTTGTTTGCAGTAGCATTCTGTTTCCTGCTTTTTGTTCAGTAACTATCATTATTATGTGGGAATAGTATTTAACTCACACACTTGTGATGGCTCAGGATGATATTCTGCCCAAGTTGATGACATACACTGGTTCACATGAGGATCTATTCAGAAAGGAGATAGCAAAGTATGATCATATTTGTGAAGAAATTGCCCAAAACATCGGGGCCCAAGAACAACTCTTGATGCAAATCCAGGTTTGCATACACGTTTTTCTTCAGAATTGGGTTCTTCTATGCGATATTTGCATGTTTTCCTTCCGAGGAGAATCTCTTGTATTGATTGTGTTGGCATCTCTTGAAATTGTGCTCTATGCATCCTACCAATAATTGGAGTTTTATTTTCTCGTCCCCATACAGTGAGCTAAATATTCAATGATCTTTTTGTTCTCTTTTGTATCTGCTCCTTGGACATGGTTTTTTAGTATGCCACTATGCATGCCATTGCTGTAATCTTTTCTGCTTATTTTCTTGCTTGTTCACAGGCACAAAATGATAGTTTTGCTGCTCTCTTCAATCTKGAGGACTATAGAGGTACGCCTTTCTGAACATTGCTTCTGAAAAGCTTCTTGCATATTTATTCATAATATGTATAAGTTTGTGATTTTGTATTTTCTATCAGTTGGACTGGAATTATCTTGCTCTTTATGCCCTATTTTTGGAATGTAACAAATTATTTAGCATCTAAAACAAGTTTGTGCTCTGTTGAATTGTGGGTTAATGCACCCACGCAGACTTTTGAGGGGCACCAATATATTCTATTTTTCCAATGACTACCCATCTTTCCTTTTTGTCAAAGTTATTCTCATCATTTGGCTTAGCATGGTTTCTAGGGATTCTTTAAGGATTATTAAGGATTGCAAATACTTGAATGTAAATAAGCAATTAAATACAATGTAATAGCTATCTATTGTGCATTATCTTTATTAATATAAATTCATTAATGGCCGTTTTTAACAAATATCTCTGTGTGCAATGTATCTTGAAACAATATTTGAATTGTCTAGAAGCAAAAATAGTTTATCTGCATTCTACAAAAAGATAATATTCCCAACACCATAGCACTCCAGATGAGGATGTTTAGCAAATTCACATGATTTTGTATATGCATAGTCATGTTCATGAATAAGGAACATATAGTAAGTTATAAGTAAGGGGAAGTTTATTAGATTTGCCAACGCGGGCTAAGCTGGAGCAGGTTATATTGTTAAGTGGTTGAGAAGGAAAAATGGATGAGAGGATAGTCTAATTTTGCCAATTAGACAAGTGTTAAGTGTTACATGTCAATGAGAAAAAAGTCGAGCAGAGCATATTCATTTATAAGTGTTAATTCAAGATCTTGTCACTTTGAATTTATAAAAGGATTTATGAGGCAATTAAAATATTAAGACATTCCAAATTAAAATATTGAGATATTCCAAATTATATCATCAAATGGTCTTCATCTAATAAGTCCTTAATTGGTTCAGTTTTAAATGCTGAATTGTGTTGTCAAATAGGCCCTAAGTTGAGATTTAATGGCTGAAGCTTTATGGCTTCTGTGTTTCCTTTGTATTTATTCTTTTTTTCTTAATTCGATTTTTTGCAATTATTAGTACTAGTTGCACTTAAATTAGAGTTGATGTAGGCAGTGTTACCGAGCTCCGGAATCTAATGTGCAAAAGTTAAAGTAGCCAGCTTTTGTAGTCTTGTTGCCTTCTTGTTCTTGATAGTGAAAAATCATATGCTCTGTGTGTTGGGAAGTAAGAGAAAACATAGCGTCCTATGGGATCTGAGAATAAAAATGAGCAAATACGAGATCTTAGATACACAATTCTTGATGTAGCTTGGGAGATTCAATATAAGGCTGAAGTTTGCATTACTCATGATGTATCTTGAAGCTTTTCCATGTCTTGTGTGTAAGAACTGGACTTTATGTAAACATCGATAATTTCTTATTTGTCTTCAGCATCTCGTGAGAAGACCTACAAGCAGATTGATGCTGCAATAGCAAAATTTCGAGAAATTAAGGAGAACATCAATGAAGGATTGAAGTTCTATATTACTCTTCAGGTATGGAATTTTCCACCATGAGTTTTTCTGTAGTTTACTCTTAACTATTTTGAATCTTGACTTCTTAATAATGGATCAAATTAGTAAATAACAATTAATTTATCCTATGCATACTGTGTTTCTGCTTGTACCCGCTTGATCAAATTAGTCAGGATTCAAGTGATGCCTAACTGTCACATGAGACCATGTTGTATCATTTACCCCCCATGATTCTATAAAGAATCAAGCAGATATAGAAGAATCCAGTGTCGAAAAAGTTAATGCTAATGATGACCATAAAACCCAGAAAACAAGTAATAAGTAAAAGGAGTTTATGAGTCTCAATGCAGAAGCTTAATCTGTCCAAATGGTCACTGTTTGACCGTTCCACTTTCCGTGGAATGGTATGGAGGTGTTTGGCAGTCTCCCTTGATTCACTTGACAATTTTGCAGTAGCCACTGCTTGAAAGTTCTTTAATAAATGCATTAGGCTGGGTTTTCTGAACTWGGTAAACTGGTGTCCTGACTTTCCTTGTTCACATTCTAGCCAATAGTTATATATGATTCTCATTTCAGGGATGATACTGTTGAACTCATATGTTCAAGACAATTACCTAGCATGGTTGCCGAAACTTGAGACTGGAGAACCCTTTTCGCTATTGTGTTTAAATTATAGTCATCCTTACTGCTATTGTTTGTTATCGGCTAATTTCTGTTTTTGTTTTGCCTGATATGTTTGTGCAATCATATTTTATGAAGCTACCCCTGACTGTATTTCTCTCCATACAAACAAGCTCATTAACAGTTGTATTTTCCATTTAATAGGACAGACAGATAAATATAAAAAAACAGTATAGTTATTTTGTCTCATTTGACACTTATTGCAGTAGGTCACTGCTTGAAGTCCTTTAATTAATACAAGGATGGGGTGTTTTAACTTGGTAGCCTTGCCTCCTCACCTTCCCCGTTCATGGTCCCAACAGTTTTATATGATTTTCAGTTCAGGAATGATACTGTTGAAATCTCATTATTTTCGCCAAGTTTGGTTGCCCAAAACTTGAGACGAGCACCTTTCTTTAATGTGTTTTGTAACCATCCTTACTTTCAATGTTCATTATATGCTAAAATTTCTGTTGTCTATGTACATGCAATCAGATATTAAAGCTACCCCCAATTATATTTCTCTATGGGAAACAAGTTCATTGACGCTTGTGTTTCCTACTAAACAGGATGCAATTGCAAATATAAAGCAACAGTGTAGTGATTTTGTCATGACGAGAAATATTCAGTGCCGAGAAATGATTGAAGATGTACAGAGACAAATATCAGGTCTTAGTTTTCAGGATGGAAAAAATTCAGGTGGTTACACTTATCCTTCAGTTGGACAGCCTCAAAGATCCACATCCCAACAGCAAACAGACGCGGGGAACATGCCCAATGCTTCACATCCTCAAACTCCTGCATACCAGCCCCCTCAGCAGCCGACGATGCCTGGCTATGCTCAATCTTCCCCTTATGCTCCACCCCAGCAGCCACCTCCTTACCATGTGCCTGCTCCATACCAAGCTCCCCAACATCAGCCACATCAACCTCATCCTCCTCTGACTCCTGAGTACGGCCAACCTGCTTATCCTGGGTGGCGGGGACCATACTACGGTGCACCTCCACCACAACCAGGAGGGTCTATGCCCAGGCCTCCTTATACTGTTCCATCTTCATCGCCATATCCTCCTCCTCACCAGAGTGGCTATTACAGACAATGATCCGCTTAGTTTGTGTATTGTGTAAATCATTTTACATTTTCCCATGTATGAGTGTGGGAATAGATAAAGATTCTTCGGCATTACTTTAGTTCTTCTTGGTGTCTATACATCTGCATGTATAGGCTGAAGTATTTGTTATCTATTTTCTTTAATTTTTGGGATTCTCTTTTCCCTATCATACTCATTCATAAAGTACACATTTATACTGTATACCTTAGTTCTTTCTTGGTGTCTATACACCTGCATGTATAGACTGGAGTTTTTATTATCTTTTTTCTTTAATCTTTTGGAATCTCCCTTTTCCCTATCACATTTGGACATCCATAAAGCACAGATTGATACTTTATAAGTACTACCATTGGATTCTCTCCTATTCTCATGATCTGAAAGAACATTTTGGTGTGTAAAGTCTGCTTGTATGTTGTGTCATCTGTGTGGACATGTGTGGGGAAATTTCTGGGACTTAAAAGACACAATACAGAAAGGTCTTTAAAATTTTGTACAATTTTCATGTTCTAATTTTTCGCTTGTGGAAGACAAAAATCATTACTTGTTCTCCACTATCAGGCTCTATAAGAAAGGTAAATTCTGCAACTTTGTTTGCATACATGTCAAACAATTCATCAATGATTTCACTTCCAAACTGCTTCTCTAGAAGTCCTTCAAAGATAGCCCTGAAGTAGAGAGCCCTTTGTCTTGGCCTGGACACAAAATCCTGTTTCCCTGGATTTTTGACCATCTCCATTCTCTCAATCGTGAAATTTTGATCTCGCTCCAGCAGTGCCTTCAATTCATTAGCATGTGTGTAGAACAGGGGCAGATTGAAGAGGTTCAGTTTTGTTTCGTCGGTTGTCCCCTGCAATGTGTAAGTCATGGTGGAAAAATCGTCAGCATTATTTGAGGTCTTAGATCTAACTCAAACATCTCGAGCAAATGAGAACTTCTAACCTTCTGGGCATGTCCATCAGGCAAGAGCCCAGAAGTTCCATGTCTATCTCTGAGCTGGTGGTGTTGTGAGATTCACGGACATCGTTAGGGACAGCTGTGACAAGAAGGCCGTCAACCCTCCATCTACTAGCTTTCGAGCTCTTGCATTCAGAAATGATTCCATGCCCTTGGCAAATTGAGCTGCATAAGCATCAAAAACTTCCTTTCTGGCTCCGCTATAGTGAATCTTGCTGCCGTTCCAAGCAGGAGACTCAGTGTTGGTGATGGCCTTTGGAAGCTCGGAGAGCCAGTTAAGTGTACAATAGGAATAAGCAAAGCAAAGGGAGGCCTCTGGGAACCAACAAGACTTTATGAAAAGAACCAGGGACTGCTGCTGCAAAGTGTCTTTCTGGGGGAAATGAAGCAAAAAGTGTCTTAAAATCGTTGCACTCATGGTCATTAAAGAAGACTTAAAACTCGGGGACCTCTGATACTTGGTCTGTCTGGAATTTCTCCACCAAGGCTTCAAGTATTATTTGTAGTGCTAGAAATGTATTATGTCCAGTGGAACAGCCAAAATCTGCAATGCAGAAGGGGTTTGTAGAGGTTGCAGATGGGTGTCCAATGTCGAATTTTTTGTCAATCTCCTCTTTGATGCGTAGTTTTGCAGATTCTACGACTCCTCTCTGCGAGAAAATCATCTCAATTTTATCGGTTTAGGTACTCTAAGCATCTGCAGTGATCACTATAAAGTAGTTGTAATTCCATTACATCAGCAACTGGTTATAATTATGCACCAAGACACGCATCAGAATACTCCCGTTACCTCCTCCTTAGCCCCCGCCCGGTCAAGCACACAGAAAAGAATTAAAAACACAAAGAAACAGGTTACCTGATAGGACAAATTTTGGGCTTAGCTTTCAGGTCCATCTCCTACAGTCATGGCATATATTTCAGGCATCTCTCTCTCTCTCTCYCTTTCTCTCCTGTGTGTATGTGTTTTTATTAATTGAATCTCTACCTAAATGGGTTTCACATGTATAAGGTAATAGCTGATAGTTATACTACAGATCTACTTCCCCCCTTCAATTGCAAACTCTGCCAAAATCGGATGTCACCTACAAGCTCTCTTGAATTTGTCGGGACATGCCACAATACAGGCACCCTTGAGAGTCAGATGTTGGTAAGAGATAGCTGTATGCTGAGACTTGTACTTCGAAGGTTGCACTAAATGAAAATGTTCTGTTTGGTAGGTTTGATCCACACATTAGCAGCGAAATCGTGTAAGACCCTGCAGTCTTAATGTTACTTGTGCTATGGGACATATACTATCAGGCTGAGCTCTGAGTTTATATAGAAGGGAAACTGCTGGTATCATAACCAAATGGTGGGATGTTTTGCTTTACAATGTTGCAGATCCGAGCTCTTGTTTATAATGATTGACCTAACGGGGACCTTCTTGGTATGATCTGTGCAAATCAATTATCATCCACATATTGAAAACAGCAATACTCGTCAAATCCCAACAAGAATGACCTTGCCATTTACTGTCAAGGCATCTAAAAGAGAAGAATGAAGGTTTTTAAACTGATTTAGGTAGTGCTTCGATCTAGAAATACAGAGGGTAAATGCTGCATTTTCACTGGCATTATAAGGCATTGGACTTCAACCGGTGGGTAAAAACCTTTACAGCTTGCTTCCACATCACTGGTGAGGACTGATGATGAGGTAATAATGATCATCTTAGTTTGCTTCATTCTGCATTTCCTTCGACCGAGATGAAGTAGTTAAAGTAGTTCAGATTCTGAGAAAGAGAGAGAAGTGAAAATGAGGGGAAATAGCGGCAATAGCTATTAATTCCATCTTCCTCAATCCTCCCATGCCTAACTTCACACAGGGGCAGCAGTGGCAGCAATGGCTATGGTTGCCACCTTGATCCAATTTCTCTTAGGCTGTCTTCACTGAAACAAAAAAAGGTCAAATAATCCACGAAAATTCATCCAGGAAATGCAGAAAGCCAAACTAACGAAAATAAAGATAAACACCTAACCAGCTCTACTTTTCGCCCCACGACTTATATTGCATAAACAATTGCACGATTCGTTGAGGTTATATATGTTAAAATAATAAGAGACATAGAAAAGATTATAATTTTATTTAATTTAAAAAATAATAAATTAATATATAATATTAATATCATAGGTTTATTTATAAATTATTAGACAATCAAAAAACTTACAAATATAATCATAGTTTAACTCTGTATATTAAATTTTAATATGATAATATCTTTAACATATCCTCCCAAACTCACAATGTTGTAGCGATAATTATTGAGAGTTGCCAACTAAAAAATGAAAACGAATAGTGGAATGAGATTTAGTGAAGAAATCTATAATTTGGGAAGATGAGAGAAAAGACAAAGTGATAGTGCCGTGCTTAAAATGATGATGTGTAAGATGACAATCAACTCAATGTGCTTGGTTTTTTCATGAAAAATCGACTTGTGAGGAATCTGAATATAATTCGTGTTGTCACAATTCATAGGATTTGGACGACAAAGATGCACTCCAATATCTACAAGTAACCAATGTAACCAAACAATCTCTTTAGTAGTAGATGCTATAGCATGATATTCTGCTTCAATTGAAGATTGAGAAACAATAGATTATTTTTTGTTCCTCCAAGATATAAGAGAATCACCCATAAAGATATAAAAATCAATAACGGACTTGGGGAATGGACTTGGGGATCAGTCCCATGATCAGTATTAGAGTAAGCACGCARTTTCAAGGAAGATGTGGATGAAAGTATAAGATTCTGATAAACTRTRCGTTGAAGATATCGCAAAATATGAACAACAGCTGCCYAATAAACTGTAGTGGGGKAARCATYAAACTGGCTAACAACGCGAACAACATATGAAATATTTGGACAAGTAGTATTAAGATAGACCAAACTTTCAACAATAGTACGATATAAAGTAAAATTTGACAATCATGGACCATCAGAAGAAGAAAATTTTGCATTAACCTCAAACGGAGTAACAGTAAGGATAAGTCTAACCCGCTCTAGAATGTCTGCAACATATATTTATTGAGAAAGAACATAATCTTTGGGTGAATAGTCAATCTCAATGCTCAAAAAATATTGTAAATAACCAAAATCTTTCATGTTAAACTATCTGGCTAACTCAACCTTCAAAACTGAAGTACCATGAATATTATCACTAGTAATAATCATATCATCAATATATTAAAAAAGAATGATACGATCTGTATCAGTGCATTTAATAAATAGTGCAGAATCATGATTACTAGGAGTAAATCCAAGGAAACAAATCATAATAGAAAATTTCTTAAAACTAAGTACGAGGTGCCAGTTTGAGACCATATAATGCTTTCTTGAGCATACAAACATATCTAGAGCAATGTGTAACACTTGGAGGGGGTTCTATATAAACTTTTTCTTGAAGATCCCCATTCAAAAAGACATTTTCAACATTAAGTTGAGAGATAGGCCACTATCGAACTGAGGCAACTGCAATAAGAGTACGAACAGTGATCATTTTTGCAATCAGAGCAAAAGTCTCTTTATAATTCATACCATACTCTTCAGAATACTCATTTGCAACCAACTTAACTTTGTATCGCTCAATAGACCCGTCAAAATTAGTTTCGATTTCACATGACAATCAACACACTCTTACCAAGGTTAGAGGAATCAAATCCCAAGTACCTGTCATATACAAAGTAGAAAGCTCCTCATCCATAGCTTGYTGTCAATGCGGATTAAGAATTACCTCTTTATTTGAAGTAGGTTTAAAGAGACCAAGAATAGAAGCTAAGAAAGAAGTAAAGATGAAGAATAACAAGAATAAACAAAATTTGGTAATTTGGTAGACTTACGAGTGCCTACGGATTGACATAGAAGTTGATGCAATCTCATTGGAGCTTGAGAAGGGACAACAGGAGGAGGGGGAGCCTCAACTACATCAGCACCTGCAGAAGTAGTATAAACTCGTCGAGTATAATGATTAGGTAACGCAGGAAGAACATCAGAAGGGACATCTAAAATATTAGTAATCTGAGACTCCAAAGTACCAGAATCCTCAGAAAAGGGATCAATATGAATAAGATCAGACCTAACCAAGTTATGAGTAGTAGAAAGAATAGAAAAGAAAGATATATGTTCAAGAAAAGTAACATGACAAGATACGTCAAATTTTTGATGAACTGGATCAAAACAACGATACCTCTTTTGACCTGTACCATAATGAAGAAAGATACAAATAGCAAATCGAAAGAATAATTTGCTATGTTCTACATAAGGAAGAAGAACAACCCAAAAACTCAAAAGGAAGAATAATCTGGAGTATACCCATACAATTCCGCAAAAGGAGAAAGACCATATATATAAGAGGATGGTATTGCATTAATCAATATTACAGCAGTAAGAACCGCCTCACCCCAAAACACATTAGTAGTAGAAGTAGATAATAAGATAGATCGTGCAGTTTCTAGAATATGCTTATGTTTCTTTCAGCAACACCATTCTGTTCAAGAGTTTTAGTGCATGTAGTTTGGTGGATAGTTTCATCTACTACAAGCAACTCACGAAATTTATTTGAAGTGTATTCCCCTCCCAAATCAGACCTAAAATATTTGATAATAGCAGAATGTTGAGTTTGATAAGAGCGCGGAAAGATTTATATATCTCAAAAAATTCAGAACGATGTTTCATAAAATAAACTCAACGATATCGAGTACGATCATAATAAAGGAAACATAATGTTGAGACCCTTCTTTAGTGGAAATAGGAGATGACCCCCATACATCAGAATGAACTAAATCAAATGGGGAAAAAGAAACATAAATATTTTAATTAAAAGGTCAGGCTAAAAATTTTACAAGTTTACATCCACTACAATCAGACATATCATATGCTTGTAAATTTCCTAAAACCCCTGTAGACACTAAAAATTTCAAATGAGAAGATGAAACATGACCAAGACGAGAACGCTATAAATAAAATTTATAAGAAGAAGGATTCAAACGAAAAGAAGATACATCGATATTATTAGTAGCAGCAACTGTTACTTTCAACTTGTCCAAAACATATAGATCCTCCTTCCAATGTCCTGTGCCAATTAGCTTCTGAGACTGTAGATCCAGTACAAAGCACGAAGATGAAGTAAATGTAATAGAAGAATCACATAATTGACCAACAAAAGCAAGATTTAATGTGAGGTTTGGAATATAATAAATATTAGGGAGAGACAAATTATGAGTAATTATAGAACCAACACATGCTAAAGGCATAGGAGTGCCATTAGCAGTCATGATAGGAATAAAGGGTGAAGGAGATATAGAAGTAAAAGAAGAAGAGTCTAGGTCATATGACGCGAAGCACCAGAATCAAAGACCCACATAGATGACAACATACCTGAAGAGTCATGAGGAAATTGACCTACGRTGGAAGAAGCAGATATAGCTTGGGGCTATAAGGAAAGAAATCTCTGAAACTGCTCAAACAGAGTGTTAGGAGAGGTGTTGGATGATGGGGTGACTRCGGCACTATTAAATCATGGAGGTCTATAGGCTTGTGGTGGCCTATAAACTTGAGGTGGTCGGTTAGCATTGAATTGTGTCGGATTTTGAGATCTCCAAGGTTGCTGCTTCAATGGATGCTTAGCTTTTCAATGACCTTTTTGCTTGCAAAAACTACACGTATCCATAGGAACYGATATCTAAGGAGGCATTGCCAATATCGAAGGACTCACAGCAGAAGGAGTGCTCTCGTCGGGATTAGACTATAGTCGGATTTCTTCAGCCAATAACTCATGGAAAATCGAGTCAACAAATTGGTATTGGGAAACAACGTAAAATTGAACCTTAGAGTCCTTCAATGTTGCTATGAAAAGTCATAAAAAATTTCACCAGTCGCTGTTGTTCCTTACGAATAATATAGGCATCACATGCCTTTACTTCCTCTGATTTTGTAAGAACTACTTGATCCCATAGATTGGTCATAACAGATCAGAACTCTAGGAAACCCATATCCTTTTGACAAAGAGTTCGTATGTATATCTCTAATCGATACTCTTTGGCAAAACTTTATTAGGTGTAAATTGTGTGTAGATAATCCCAAACCCGCTTCGCTGTCTCATACTTTGCTAAATGTGCACAAATGGAGGGTGCTACTAAATTATTGATCTAAGTAATAATTTTCGCATTATTGGCTTCAAAGCCTTTACGGATGTTACATAATACGTAGTAGAAGTTTTAGGTTTATCAAAATCACGAATAACATAACTCCACTTTTGTTTATCTTTTGAGAAAATTTCTCATAATATAATTTCAATACGAATAATATTTACCATCCAAATCATATTAATAGACTGAAGTGAATTGTCATCTGCAGCAGTCATGATAAAAGAAGAGTAAGATCAAACTCCAAAAGACTAAAAACTTGAGACTAAACTTCCTCCCAGAAAATCTGTTCTGATACCATGATAAAATAATAAGAGAAATAGAAAAAATTAAAATTTTATCCAGGTAAAAAAAGATAATGAACTAATACATACTATCAATATAAAAGGCCTATTTATAGATTATTAGACTACCAAAAACTAACAAAGACAATCATAATTTAACTTTCTATATCAAATTCTAATATAGTACTATCTTTAACAGTACAGGCTGCATTTTCTAAAGAATCACAATCATGCTTAACAAGAAGAAACAGATTCCCATCAATCTTTTCTGTCCGATTGTAAAGTGGACTATTTGAAAATTTCTCAAGTTTCTCAGCATATCTGTCAAAAATTTCATCGGTGAGGTCGGGGGTGAGGTCGGGGCCAAAGTGTTTACACAGCATTTGTTCGATTATTGCCCGAGTGTGCATCTTGCAAAAATGTATTTCTTCTGGACTGCCGAGCTTTGGTTGAAGGTGTATTTCTTCAAGTCTCTCGGTTCTGAGATGCTTGACATTTGAAACCACTCGGTTCACTTCAGAAGCTGTGGGAATGAAGAATGGTGCATTGAAAGAGTTCAAGAGACTCTCAGTTATTAGACCCTGCATGTCAATTAATCACTTCAGCAACTCAAATAAGTAATATTATGCTGCACGATATCTTTTGGCTAATAAAGCAGGCAGCAAACAGAAAAGAATGGCTCTTTTACCTCCTTAACCATATCTGCAAGTGCCTCACCTAAACACTCCCAGATACGAACAATATTCGACTGAGAAGGCAGAGTCCCCTCCGCTCGGCAAGGCATCCGAACCGCCAATAATCCACCTGGGCTTAGCTCATCAGACCTTGCTTTAAAGAAAGCCTCAGCATCCTTAAGAAACTGAGCCCTGAAAGCTTCAACGATTTGACTTGAGCTCAACGCATAAGTGATTCTCCCTTTGTTCCACAGTGGAGAGTTCTCTTTGGTAATCTCCCCAGGGACTTTTGTGAGCCATTGAAGAGCAAAGGCTGAATGCATCAAGTTTATGGATGACCTCGGGAAAAGTCTGTTGTGGAAAGAGCCCGGTACCCCAGCAGCTATGTATTTCCTGTCAGAAGGCAGTGCTTTAAAGAGAGTATTGAAGTCATTATTGACAAGATCGTTGAAGAAGACTTGAAATTCAGGTAGCTCAAGCTCTGTCCTGTAAGTTGTAAGCTTTTCCTGCACTGCTTCGATTATGTTCTTGACACATGAAAATGTGTTGGGACCAACAGAACATCCAAAATCTGCAATCGAAACCACTAATGAATCCTCGGACAGTTCAAATGACTCCTTGATACAACTTCTTAACAATCCTTTTATCTGATTTGATCCTTCTTCCTGCAATCAAAACATATTCAAATAGTTCAACAGCTGAAAACGTGAAAAAGAAAGGGTCATTTAGGTAGAAATTGCAGGACCTGGATCTTTGAATTTCTGAAGTAGCTGTTAGGACCAGCTCCTCCATTCATTGTCATTGCCATACCTATAGAACTCTTCGTCGATGTTTTCCTTCTCCTATTCTTGATCGTCTATATGGCCAAAGTTGAAGTAACAAAAGAAGCTATAGTTGACTTATGCCGGTGCAGGTTCGGTGTTTGGTAATGGATACTCAGTGTTTGGTGTTTCTTTAATCCTTACTTATGATCTTTATATAATTTATATACAAACTAGTAGGGAGGAAGGATCATTTTATTTTGTAAACTTCAAAATAAGCAGACTCAAACTATCATGAAAATCCAAGTTAAGCACTTAATTAATTTAAAATAAGCAGGGTGAGTTTAATGAGACTAATTCAATGCTTATATGATTGAATTAATTAAGTGCTTAACTTGGACTTTCATGATAGTTTGAGTGTCTCTTAATAAATTTGAAATGATTTTATAATATAACTTGGAATTTCATGATAGTTTGAGTGTCTCCTAAGTCCTTTATAAATTTTAAGTTTGATTTATCACTTATCATTATGCTCAAATATATTATTTAATAATATTTTATCTATAAGAAAAAATTACCTCTATTATTTCCTATCTCCCCTTCTTTACTTCTTGATTATTGTTATTAACATAAAAATATTTTCTCATAGCAATTAATGAATAAATTTATATATTGATAAATTGGAAATTAGTTTTTTTACTATTTAATGATTTATGATTAATGATAAATATTCTCAACTATTACTTCACATTATTTTATCACTCAATTATTTTTAAATATTTATTTGTGCCACTCGACAATGAAATTCGATAGAATTCAGTGGCCAAAGACATATGCCATTTTTAATATTCATTTTTAAGTTAAATCAGAATTAAAGTTTATAGATAAGTGCATTTTGACCAGTTATAATTGTGTGTATATTTTCATTTACGAATATTAATTATATTTATTTAATTATTTACATTCGAGTAGTAGAATGGAGCTAAAGATTTACTCTTGAGGAGGCCAAATAAATTTGGGGGGCCAAACTATATTTTTCWTTTTTTTTTGGGGAGAAAGGGGKGGGGGGGGGRGAGGGGGGTGAAGCAAGGCCCTCGTGCCCTAAGACTCGTATTTCCTTACAAAATTTATAAAAGAATGACTAAATTCACACCCTTTTCATTCTAAATTCGCATCTCATTTAATTAATATATAATATTTAGGTGAAAATAACATTTATCTCTTTCAAACCCTTATATTTAAAGTTATATTTGCATTGAGGAATGTTTAACTCTTACGATGAACCACAAAATTTTAATTTAGTGAAAAACTCATTTACATTGTTTTTCTACTAAAAAACATTCTTGCTTATCCAAAAAAAAAAAAAAAATCACTATCAAACAAAAGTCCATAGTAAAATTTTCAACTAAATTATAATGATCTTTTCAATTCAAATGATTTTTTCAATGAAGCCTTTTTGTTCAGAAAATAAATTCAAAATACGAAATTTTTATTTTCCCACATTTTTCTTTTAAATTTTTTTCATGAAAAATTAATTCAAGTACATCTTAAAGTCAAATTAAGGAAAGAGTCAATTTTATCCACATGATATATATTAATTAAAAATGAGGTGTGAATTTAAGATGGAGGAGTATGAATTTAGTCCCTCCTAATTTATAAAATGAACAAAAGACAAAAATGACAAAATTGTCAAAGAAAATGTTCAACGTCGATTATCATGAATTGTAAACAAGTTTGGTGTACAAATTCAAACATTMTATATAAACTAATATCTAAAATTTTTTAATTATTTATCACACTTCTTCAATTTTATCGGGTGGGGCTAAATTTGCAAGTCTTCCGCCTTCCAAATATGCCAAATCAGGAATCATCTTTGCGCTTAACTAGCAGAAATATGGTTCTATCCAAATTCCGAACTCGAGCAAACTGTGGCGTCTTTGAGAATGTCTCTAGTTTCTCGCAGTATCTGTCAAAAATTTGATCAATGAGGTGAGGGCCGAAGTGTTTACACAGCCTGTCCTCTAGCACTGCCCTTACATGCAAACTGTAACTCCGAACATCTTCTGGAGTGAACGTCTTGGGAGGATGATAGTCCATTACTACAAAATTTTCAGTCCTCAGATTTTTGTTTCTTGAAACAGCTTGATTCATTTCAGAGGCATCTGGAAAGAAGAATGCTATGTTGAAGTAATCAACAAGACTCTCACTTATTAGACCCTGCAAAGTCAAATAGGAAAGGGTTATGTGATATTTTTTAATGGGGTCTGAAGCCCTAATCATCAAGTGTGGATGTGTGACTAATAAAGCTGAAAAAATGGTGTAGTTACCTCCTTTACCATATCTGCAAGTGCATCGCCTAAAAGCTCAAAGGTATGAGGAAGAGTTGATTCAGAAGGCAAAGTTCCGTCAGCTCTGCAAGGCAGTATGAGTTTCGACAAGCCACCCGGGGCTAATTCCTCTGACCTCGCTCTGAAGAAGGCCTGCGTATCCCTGAGAAATTGAGCTCTGAAAGCCTCTCCAATCTTAGTAGAGCTCAATGCATACGTAACTCTTCCTTTGTTCCATAGTGGAGAGTTCTGTTTAGTTACTTCTTCTGGGACACTTTTGAGCCAGTGAAGAGCAAAAGATGAATGCATTAAGTTCACAGATGATTTTGGAAAAAGTCGGCCATGAAAAGAATCTGGAACTCCTGCAGCCATGTACTGCCTATTTGTAGGAAGTGATTTGAATAGTGTATTGAAATCATTTGCGGAATGATCATTGAAAAAGACAAAAATTTCAGGTACTTCTTCTAGCTCAAAATTGCAGCGAGTTCGATACTTATTCTGGACTGCTTCTATTATGTTGTTGATACATGAGAAGGTGTTTGGACCAACTGAACATCCAAGATCTGTAATAGTGAAGATTCTTGAATCCTTTTTTCAGTTCAAGGGACTCTTCAATGCCACTTCTTACCAGCACCATTGCTTCCTTTGTTCTTCCTTCCTGGAATATCCAACAGCAACTCAATACATAAATCCAGGTTTGCCGGTTATAGGTATTTCATGGAAAATAAACTGAACTTGTCATCTACCTGGAGTTCGGAATTTCTGAAATAGCTATTGGGGCCATTACCACCACTCATTGCGATAGGGTTCTCCATTTCTCCTACTGATCTACTAGTCTTTCTTTACTGGTTATCTTTCTGCCCTTAATAGTTAGTACTGATCAAGATGCAAGTCCTTTTATACACGATCCCAAAGGTTCCTCAGCTCCAAATGCATCACACAGAGTCATGTGTATTAGGTTGACTACAAAAACTTGATGTTGTAGACCATGCTAGCAGATGAGAGTTATTGTTCTTATAAAACCACCATGCATGTGGAGGCATTTAATATATTTTTTTACTATATTTTTCGATATATCAATTAAAGCACGATATATATATATTCTTTTAATAAATTGATTACTTTATTATTTTATTGTGATATTTGGGTTTATTCGAGAATAGTTAGATGATAACGATCAGAATTCTCTATTTCTATTCAGCACTGTATAAATAGTCACTTGATCTGGGTTAAGGAATTGTTAAATTCTTGCCTCCTTGGAATAGGAAAYATATGGAAGAAAATGGACTGACATTGAAGCAATTCTGAACCAGAAGGGATTTCCCCAAGTCSATTTTTAGGAATTGTCAAACCAAATCATTTATCCTTATTTCAAGCAAAAAAAAAAAAGAAAAAAGAAAAAAAGCACACGACTTCTTTGTCTGACGTTTTTTTTTTTAATTAATTTCATATCTCAATTCAATATTTTGATTAGTATAACGAAGAATAAAATAATGTACTTTTTCGAAGAGTGGCCTCAGAAATAGGCTGTTGCATCCTGTCTCCACTTCTTAAAAACTATCTGCTTTGATCCTTGGTTTAGCCAGAGATCATGTGAGTTTACCAGCAACTTAAGCCTTGACAATCGGAGATATGATTCTCCTTTACTCCGAGAAAGAAGTCTGTCAATCTCAACCGGGCATTRAAGTTTAGCATCATTAAAATCTTCAAGAATGGGGCTGATCATGTGATTATGATCTCCATGATTTTCTTAATCAGATGCTCATTGGAAATCTTGAATTACTAACCCTTATCTCAGTGATATGAGGATGGACTTTCGAATTGTGTAGTAAAATTCACGATTTCATATATAAGATAGTTTTATACAGTTAAATTATTCTAAAAATCGACAGAATGATAGAACATCTCAAAGATATCTTTCATCTAATAAAGAATACTTGAAAATATATAAATTAATTTCAGAAGAATACTTTTATCAAATAAATTATTATATAAATGATCTCAAACTCGATTTCCACTCCAAGAAAAGAGGGGACTATTCTATTCCTGATAAGTCGTAGATCAGGTAACTTTTTAAATGCTTATTAATTTAAAGAACCAGTTGGGGACCAGACTCCAATTTCGACCTTCAAAGGGTACTTTTCTTAATACTGAAAAGCCTATTCTCATCATGTTCTTCAGCTAGTTTTAGTTTTTCTCTGAATTCTTTTACCATTTCGATTTCCTAGCAAATGGTCTAACAATGGGTATATTGAAGACAATGGCTCCTAAAATTATTGAAACCTAACATAATCATGAGAAATTTTGCTCCAGACCTGCAAAATGGTTCATTTTCTTCACTTCGAATGTTCATAAATGATATGGGGTAATATAGATACAAGAACAGATCAGAAAGATAAGCAGATCTATTTCAGAAATTCTTCTGATACACGCAGGGCAATGCTACAAGAGTATACAAATCACAATACAATCGAACAGGAGCAATTACAGTAACACACCTCCAGATAGCAATGAATTCTCAACAGAGACATTCTTGGATCCTAAAGCCATATGCACACTAGACTTCTCCAGATTAAGCAAAATATGTGATCTCTAATTTTTGCAATGCATACGCCCAGATACTCCATCAAACAAGAAAAATGTTCCTCAAGCCTTATGCTGTGCGTAAATTGATGCTCTAACTGCATGGTTAGGTGACAAAGCTTTTCCATTCACAAGTAATTGTTCCAAGAAATCAACGCGCACTGATTTGAACTGGTAGGACTGATAGCAGAAAGGAACAAGGAATGTCAATGCTTTTCTACACTTGAAACATAGAAGAAACAGAAAAAGGGAAAAATAAAAGAGCAAGCAAACTTCAGATCCAACTTCCTCAACTACTAAGGGTATCAGTACTCATGGTATTACTGGTCATCATTAATACTCTTATCACTACTGCTAACATCATATCCACATTTACAAGTGAAAGGAAATACTACTGAGGTGCATCGATCAAGTTAGTGACAAGCACATTTTCATTGTCAAAAGATACCAAATACACACCTTTTCCTTCCAAGAAAAAGCAAATTGACGGTAACAAGGTTCCAATAGTATCACGTGGTCCCCTTCTTTAATCTGTGAGAACAATGTTGTATCATTAATTCATATCAGAAACAATAATCAATTTGCAAGCGGATGGGGAAAAAAAAAAAAAAGTTAAATCACATTGAGGCAGATTAAAGAGAAGATGAGCAAGCAAGGTTGTTTGGCTGTGGAAGAAGTTAAACCGGAAGTAACCATCACTGTGGGAAGGGAAGAAGAGAGAGAGCGAGCATGAAATTTTATGACAAGGTAAGATATATTATTTCTTTTTGTTTTCTTCCTCTAAAAGGAGAGAAGACACAAGTACTTTACGCACTACATCATTTACTTCTGTGTAGATATCTTTAAGAAGCCTGCTAGTTTCGGTAGTAAGATAAATGTCTGTGTATACAGCGTACTACATTGGTATGAACAGATACAGCATCAGAAATGAAAATTGAATACTGACAGATTTCCTTTCACAAAATATAATTTACGTCTGTGCAAAACCAAAAGGATTTCACTATACATTGTTTGTCTAATGAGGTTGAAAATTTATTTCTCGGGAGTAATTACTCAAACCAAACAACAAAATCTGGAAGAGGCTTTCATTTGTTGTGAGGCAATACTTACTGCACCATCAATTATCCCATAGACTGTTAATACGTAACATATTTGATTTGCATCGCAGACCAAATAGTATCTGCAGAAAGAGACAGTTCAGCAATTAAGAACATTATACTTTGTGAGATTACATACAGATGAGTCAACATAGATGCTACTCTGCACGAAATTATATAACAGAACAACAGTGAGTTCAGCAGAACACTTACAAAGGAGCTGGGCTCTCGTGCCTAACAAAGAATATAACTTTTCCCACAACAGCTACTCCTTTGTTTAGACCTTCCAATAAATGATCTATGGTGGTTCTTCTGTATGAAGGATTTACTACACAAAAGACAACACATATTACCACCAGATTAACACCAAATCATATCCTGCCATTAAGCAAACAAGTGAAATGAGTCCTCTCTCATTTTCTTAAAGATCAAGCAGAATGGCTCAGTTGCCTTACAATTTACCGAGGCCAATGACGAAGTTAATGAAGCAAGTCGTCTAGCCTTGGTCTGTCCCTGTAATTRAACAACACTACATTAGAAGCAGTAACATTATTTAAAAGGCCATAACTCATTCRGCAATTTGCAAAAGCCATACCATGTAAAACTTTGCTTGTACTATCTTTTAAGCACTGAATGCATTGCTGGATGTTGGTAGGTTTTACAGGTGAGTTCGTTCAAAAACCTATGTTAATAAGGCACCCTAACCTATCTTGCAAATAAAACACATTCAACAGTCCCTATGCACAGATTATTTTGCTTTTGAAGAAGCTTAGGGTAGGCAGGAAACCCCAAACCCAGGGCAACAAAATAACTCTTCAAGAGGACTTTTTGATTTAAAATATCCAATAACAACCTTCTGCCACTCTAAGCTGTAGATAGTTCTCTCATTCCCTCTTGTACAAAAGCATATGTCCGAAATATGGTGCCCTTGGTTTCTCTACCAGTAATAATTCTATCATCCAGTAATGTAAATGATTTCATGCAATTCACTGGTTGTCATATGATAGACTACATCAGATTTTCAACAACTCTTTCCCATCATGTGGAGTAGGCTTATTTTCTACATTTAATATGTTCTTTTTTTTAAGCCTCATAATGCCATTTTGCATGATTCACATAAAAGGAAAAAATTAAGCCAGTTAAACAGGAAAACGTTGAACTTCAGACTGATGCACCCTTGTGCAAATAAAAAACAAATGCATTTAGTACTTTCCACCTTGATACAAGGACTAACCCTCAGTAAGTTCTCCAATTTGTCAAGAAGTTGCACCATCTTTTGAACCTCCTCTGCAGCATTTAGACCAGGATCCTTGGAAGCTGCTGCTTCAAATCCACTGAGGGCTCTCTCATAGTTTTCCAAGTATTTGTTTACCTGAAGAATTAACTCTCGGTGATGTTCAAAACATAATCCCTTTTCTTTCAAAAGCATTATGAAGAAGCAGCATATTTAACAAGCATTGACTCCATATAAAATGCAAACTAGGGAAACAAAATGAAGCAAAAATGACAATAAACGAATTTATGCTTTTGCATGACAACAAGATAACAAATTCTTAACCTATTAAGATTCTACAAGTACAAGATATGGATTGCGTAAGAGGAGCGCCCTAGCTCATAAGTCAAATAATATACAATTGAATAAGGTACACATGTCATCGCCAACAAGGAAAATTGAGAAAGAAAAAACTGACTGCACTCTCTCAACAAAGAAAAGTGGGAAAGGAGTGATTATTATGATAGCTGCCATCACTGTTATCTTTGAAAAGTTTCTGGTCTTTTGCTTTTCTTGTTTTTTGGTTAACTACATATTTGCTTCATGTAGCAGAGCGACTTGCTAATAATTGAAGCAATAACACCCTAAATAAGTAACAAAGTTGAGAAATTGGAAGTTATCCAAAAATTAATTCAAAAAAAAAAAAAGAAAAAAGAAAGAGGAAAGTTCAACTGTTTTAGGACTTTTTTGTTCTTACTCCTGATTAGCAGAACAACATTGTCAATAATCTGATGCTTACACATGATGTATCAAACTTCTCAGAATTACACAGCTTGAGAAATTATACTTTGTCTCAGATTAGCTTCCATCAAGTTGACAAATAATTGATTGCGAAAACCAGAACAGCTAAGAAACACAAAAGTTGATGTAAACATAGGTAAACACATAGAAACTGATGTGCTCAATTAGCCTCACCGTGGCACAGTTGAAATAGAGATCTGGGTTGGACTTCATCTTCTCATCCCTCTCCTGATATGCATCACCGAATTAGAAGACACTCCAAGATCTAAATAAAGACTAAACTAGAAGGAAGAAATGCTGTGTTTGTGTGTGCATCTGTGCATGCATCCAATGCTCATACAACATTCATCAAGATCTCATATAGAATTCATGTGGATACATACAGCATTTTGGTATGCTTTTAATGACTGAAGAAGTTTGCTATGATCCCAGGCTCCAGTTACAAAAAAAGAGGTCAGGTATGCATTCCCTAGGTTATCTGGCAAGCAAAGAAAAAAAAAATGAAAAATCAGAGAAACTAAAACCAAAGTTCATAAAGAAATTATGTAAAGTAAAAACTAGAAAAGGTGAAAGATTAAAAGATTGAAATGGGTAAAATTCAATAAAAAACTCTGCTGATCAAGTTTAAGATATTAGCATATTAAAAAAAAAGAAATTAGATTATCTAAAGACAACTTGATTTCAGGAGAGGCAAGACTCAAGATTTCAGTTTTAACTTGTTTAGATTCCATAGAGGATCTCTTATCTTAYCTTGTGTCAATTTTAAAAMTTGATAGTTGGATTCTGRGATTGATTTTAGTAAATTCATACCAATCAAATTGGATATGAATTTTAGGTATTCAGACAACTAAGAGATAATTTGCTGCAACCAATAATGTAAACTCGAACCCCCTTTTTTTGCAATTTGTATGAGACTGGAACTTTTAAGGATCTTATTACATTTCTTTGTTCGACTCAATAAGATTTAAGTATCAAAAGACAAAAATACTTGAACTTAAGATATGAATAGGTTGATGGTTCTAAGGTAAGAAATGCTTCATTGCTTTCTTTTTCTATGAAATAAGCATAACAGAAATCACTTGTGTTGCTTATTTGAAGGTATAATCTGAACCTTTCACTTAATGCGGAAGTTCTACTCATAAGTACCCAAAGAAAAGGTGTGCTTAAAAAATTGAGAGATAAGATTCTATGCACTCAAGTTCCTTGAAAACAACTAAATTATTTTCTCCAGACATCAATACGTAGAATAGATAAAGGTCTCATAAGTGAAAAAGAAATTTAGCCAGGAAAAAGGGAAACCAAAAAGAGAATATTAACTTACTGCAATAGCATGACTATATCTCTTACCATTTGTATTTGCTCTTCTTTTCATTGAGCATTCTGTAAATGTCTCATGTATGCATGCAGTATATCATCTATTTTCAGATTTTCCTCATGTCTCAAGGTACATGTAGCTAAGATCTAGACAAAAGAAAATAATAAATGTATGATGTGGATGTGTAACTTTCCTTCTAATATGTTTATTCTTTTTATGCTTTTGGTTACAACCCATATGAACATAAAATGAGCAAGTTTGGCAAAAGACAAGGAACATTCAAATCATTGATGTGCATGCAATTAGTAAGCTAAAATCCATTTGTAAGTAGGAATTCTTGTTTTCCCATTGAATATCATGTACATGGATGTAAAATTACGTGTTCTCAAAAGACAAGGACCTTGCATCATGGATAGACATATAATTAGTAAGTTAACATTTTAGTCATATGATCACATATTATTTATTCAAATATGTGGAATGTATAGCAGATAGTAGAACAAGCTTTGAAGCATTATTCTACAGAATCAGATTCAACTTAGAGGCTTACACCAAGAACTCCCATCCTGGACATCAAGGGTGACAGCTTCCTTTGCATGTTTAATGCTCTCTTCAACTATTTCCGCCTGATTTTCAGCACCTGGAAAGTGGATAGTCAATCTGATGAGCAAATAATACATAAAAGTTATCAGCCAAGCTCAACCACAATAGTAAATGAGAACTTCCATATATATATGAATTACCAAAACTAGAAAAATTTCTAATCGGATTATTAAGAAGAATTTAAAGGTGAACAACTGTTGGATGAGTCTCGAATGAAATTTGTTCTATTAAAAAATGCACAATGAAATGTATGATTTCAGTGGAATAAATGCACCTCTTCTAAAGATAACAGTCAAAAKCCTATTCACAATTATTCTCTCATACACGCTTCTTTGGTATATCATACAACGACTCTTAAATTTTATATTCATGCTTCTTAAATCTCAATCCTGCCTACACTGAATTGAATATTGGCATGCTACAAAACCACCCGAAAGCAGATAGGATAACGGATCTGATGTATATATTTCAAATGCATTAATCAAATTTAAGTATGCAATCCCCTACCAATCTCTAGCTAATAAAAATCTAACTGAAACACAATATGGGACGAACTCTTAAAGAATACTGATAGTGAGCAAACAATGAGTCAGTGAAGGAAAGTAGGAAGAACAACTGGAGAACAAAATCCTTGCCTTGAGCTATTCTTCTTTCAAGCATGGACAACTGACAGAGTATCAGTTTGTTCGGCCCCTAAACAGGAAAAGATCACCACCCAAATTAGCAACTAGTAAACCATAATCACTACAATACTGGAATTAACAATTTCGTTTATCCTCTTCTCAAAGTTCTTGCCCAAATTCCAAAAATAAGGAACAAACATTACACGGACCTTGCTTAAAGCAAGCATAAAACAATTCTTCGCAGCAGATAAATCTCCTTTCTTCCAAATGCAATTGCCTAAGCTCAGCCATGCATCTCCAAGAGATGGATTCAACTTAACCTTCGAACAAAAACCAAATAATTAAAAAGAAAATTTAACTCTTAAAAACTAAAAGAAACCCATGAATCAAAAACAATACTATTCTTACTCACAGATTTAGAAAGATGATCCTCAGCTTCCTTTTTATGATCCGGAAATACATCCAATATCTTCCCTCTCAAATACTCATACTTCGCTCGTTGCATTGGCAATTTCCTCTTTTCTGCCCATCAACCAAAGACCCAAAATATTATACCCCCATAAACAAATGATATAATCAAACCAGATTCTCATTTTATCTACAACCCAGTCAATGTACCAAGAGGAATAGAGCTAAGGAGTTGGAGGGCAAGATCAGATTCAGTCTGCAATTTGGAAGTTTTGTCATTTGGATCAGCAGGGAAGTAGGCGTCCCGGGTGGCGTAAAGCTCATTTACAGCTTTTTCTGCCTTTGCAAACAAATCCTCTTCGATTTCTTGTGTCTCTCTGCTCATCCTGGCGATTTGCACAGACAAAACAAGTGGGGTTGCTACGGATTTGGGGTCTAAGGAGGGTCATGCAGGTACCGAAAAGGGCAGGGACAGAGTATAAAATGGGGAGATAGTAGTGATTACTTCAGTGGTGTTTCATTACATTAAGTATAAATGGAAATTCAGATTTTTACTTTTATTTTTTGGTTCTATTATATCTTAATTTAACAAAAAAATCAAAATGGAACATCCTTTAATTTAGGATCGAGAAATAAATTTACAAAATCAAAGTCAAAATTTTAAAAAATAGTTAAACTTGACATTATTTTTTAAATAAATTATAAGAGATAGATTAAACATTTTTTCTTCTTATATCTCACAAGATGAATATATGAATTGAACTTATAAACTATAATCCAATAATGAGTGCTTTTAATAAACTGAATTTTCACATTATTACTTAGAAAGACTCAAGTTCAGCTTTAGGTTGATGGATATGGCGATTTTGATTAATGCCCACTTGCAGCCAGTTAGAGATCTCCTAATATCTTTCATGCTACACACTTTTGCTCTATTAGTGAGAGCGCAATATATATATATATACTGTAACTCATAAGATAGAAGAGTTAAAATATAGACATACTTTTTAATTGTCATCACTGTAGGAAAGAGTGTGCAGTAATTCAACTTAGATCTAGCGTAGAATATTTTAATATACTTTCTAATATATCATGAAAAGCACGACATCTATGTGTCCAAATTCCTAGAGTAAAGAAAGATGAATATTGGTGCTCTGATTGGGTGTGAAGAGAATGTAGCAATGAAGGTACTCGAAGATCTTCAAACCTTGTGTGTATTTTGCGAATTGGGACCGCATCCTCATTAATAAAGCTTAAAAGCTGCAGTAAGGTATTCTGGGCAAGAAGACAAATCATATTGTTGGGAAGTAACAGCTATGGCTGGCCATCGATGTAAAATGGTGACAAATAAGCATTGCTTTTCTCATGCATCGGCTGACTTAGCTCGTGCTTCCGTTTCGTTTCTTCGTTCTTCTCGTTCCTGCACCTCCCCTTTTTCTGTCACATTAATTCACCCTTCAGCCCTCAAGATTTGCTTCATTGAGAGCCTTGATGGAGAGGAAATTATTGATCATTTCTCTTCTTTGCTTTTCTGTTTCTGCATTAGGATTCAATGTAAAATCAGTTTACATATTTGGGGATTCAATTTTCGATGCGGGAAACAATCACTACAACAAATTTTGCTCTGCTCAAGCTGATTTTCCACCTTATGGATCAACTTTCTTCCACCACCCTACTGGTAGATTCACCAATGGCAGAACTGTTGCAGACTTTCTAGGTCAGTGTTTCTTGGCCTCTTCTCTGATCGATCGGTTTGGTTTCTTTAGAAACTTTGCATTGTGCATGCAAAGGAAATGCTGGTTTCCATCTCTTGAAATTTTGAAATGAAAAATTGCAGCTCAGTTTATTGGCTTGCCTTTACAAAAACCATTCCTGGAGGTACAACTTGAGTTTGTGAATGGGAGTCGAAGAAACTACCCATCTAATGGTATCAATTTTGCAAGTGCTGGCAGTGGTGTTTTGCCTACTACGAATCAGGACTTGGTAAGAGGTTTTCATCTTCTTTTTTCTACTGTGGAGAAGAATTAGCTGAAATTTGAGGAGTGGAAATCATTGTGTATCCATAGTTAAAAGCAACTAATTTTATGCCTTTTAAGGAAAGTACAAGATTTATGGTACTAGATTAGAATTGTATTTTAACTGAATTGAGAGAAAAATGCGAAGTAAAAGGTAAAGGAAAGTAAATTTGAGAGTAAAATGACATTGTTTGGTTGGGATGAAAGAGGGGAGGGAAGCAAATCAATAGAGACATCATTCCTTGTAAATTAGTCTCCTTCCATCCCAAATTAGGGAAAAAAGATAATATTTTTACAGGAAAAGAAAGATACATAAAAGAAAATATAAATCAAGTAAGATTTCGCTCTTCCTCCACTACCCACATATCAAACAATATCAAACAAGAAAGAGATAAAAGAAAATACTTTCATAAGGGAAAACATTTATSTTCCTTCCCCTCCCTCCCTCTTTTGCCCTGTTCCTCATTCCCAGATAACAACTAAACTATATTAAATTTGAAGAAACTTTTCTTCTTCAACTTTTGTGGATACACTAAGAAAGGAGAATCTAAAACATGTCAGGTCAATGATCGATACAAGAATTTGAATTATATGAGTTAAAAATTTAAAAAGTAAAAAATACAATTGATGTTATGAGATAAGAGGAAGCAAAAATTTAAAGTATATAAAGGACCTGATCGATAATGATACGGACTAATGCCCTTAATCCACTAGTTCCGCTGCAGCTTTAGATTGCATCTCACAATTCAAATACCTCATATGGTTTACATTTTTCAATTCCATTAACAAAGAGCATCTTTTGTGATTAAACAATAAATTACAAGTAGTATAATATACTACAAATTGGGAAAAAAAAAAAAAGTGTTCTCTTTGTTAATGCTTTATATTGTTTGTAGCATCGGATTGACATATGCACAATGAAACTGTAGAATGTTACGGCACTAGAAGTGCAGCTGCGACAGTTCCAATCCCTGATAGGRCAAAACCACATAGGCAAGAAACAAGTAGATCAGTCACTCTTCTTCTTCGAATCAGGCTCCAACGACATCTTCAACTATTTCAGCCCCTTCGATACCCCAACTCTCACCCCAGATGCATACGTACGAGAAATGTTGAGACGAGTTCGAAACTTTGTAGACCAAATCTACAGCCTCGGAGCTCGTCGGATTGCTCTGTTTTCACTTGGCCCCGTTGGCTGTGTTCCTGCAAGAGCGCTTTTGCCTGATGTACCAACAAATAAATGCTACGGGAAGATGAATAAGATGGTCAAGTATTTCAACATGGGGTTGGAGAATATTGTTAAGGTCATCCCTACCGAGCACCCTGGTGCAGTTGCTGTCTATGGTGCAGTTTATAAGAGTGTCCAGATTTTCAGAGCCAATGCAAACCATTATGGTAACTTCTTGTTACTTGCCTTGCTTTCTTGTTTTCAAAACCAGCCTGATAGTGAATCGGTTTACTTGATTCGACCACTTGGTCTAGCATTTTTTGCATCCTTGCTCCTCTTTATATAACTTTGTTTTCGCCATGCGTTAGGTTTCAGTAATGTGACCAATGCATGCTGTGGTTATGGAACTCTTGGAGGGCAGCTGCAATGTGGAACGGAAGGCTATAGAGTTTGTTCAGAGCCAAATAGATTCCTTTTCTGGGATTATTTCCATCCATCCGAACGCACCTATAAACTCCTATCAAAAACCTTGTGGGCTGGTGGTCGGACCAGCATCCGACCGATGAATATAAAGACTCTGGCCAACATCACCCTCCATTTTCACTAATTCTAGACCAATTTTCTTTTATTTTGAGAGGAGAAATAAGACATTTTACTTTCTTCAAAGACATTGTTATCTTTTTTTCCCCAATACCCCTTGACTTATGTAATAATCATAGTCTCCGAACTATTTGCAGAGTTATATTTCGGTCCCTGAATTATTCATCTAACTCCTTCCTTAAGCCATCACTTAATATAGGACAATCCTTTTCTTTCTTAAGCAATCATGACAAATTTGCAAGTATTCAGGCTATTAATGTTTGAGTGTTGACTTATTATAATTAAGCCATCAAACCAAGGAGAAGGCATATCAACTGTGATACTCTTGCAAGGATTTATAGTAGACAATAAATAGAAGCTAAAATTATAATACTATAGTCTGATTCGTAAAAGAATGTGAAATTAAAATTTCTATCATAATCATTTATTGCTAACGAGATTTTACTTGAGCAGTAATTCAAATATTTGGAGTCAATTTTGTCGAAGTGCATGCTTTTCCTTTTTCCTTGTAACGAGAATATTCCTACATCTTTGTTGGTATAAACATTCTAAATTCAGTTTATACTGTCATTTTGACGAGATATTATAATATCCTAGTCATATTGTAATTTCTAATTTGAGGGCAAATAAATGAGTAAATAATTAAATAATAAGGGGAAAATGAGGAGTCATTAGGGTTAGATATAATGTTTGATTCGGTTCATGCATCCTTATTTTGATGTTAGGAGGCAACCTACGATTAGCCCCAGATGCCAAAAAGAACGAGGCAATCAAGGATTAGCATCAGAGGCTAAAGGCCAGAAATGAGGAGGATTGCCACTTGCTGGCACGAATCAATTGAAGTAAGGAATGAACTAGAAGACAAATATATATATGTTTAAGTCGCCCATTGACAACTATAATGTAAATGGAGATAACAATTTCTCTTAATTTTTTAGTGCAAAACCTTTCAATTTTAGTTATAGAAATTTGATTGAACATTGGATTTTGGTATTTAAGACATATCTTGCTCAATGAAAGGCAAAATCGTTGAACTTGAGAAAGTTAAAAGTTTTATTCTAGACAATGTTTGAACTACTTTCGGGAAACATGTTGCACCCATTTGATTGATTGATCCACCTAACATATGATTGGCTCACTTAGCATGGACAAAAAGTTAGAACTCTATTGTTCTGATCTGCCTAGCAGGAGAAACAATTAGTCGTAGATTCCAATTTTGACCCAAATTAAATCGTGAATTAAGATTTGATCCCAACTGTCTTAGTTAATTTTGTTCAAACTTCTTTTGATTTTTTAATTAGGTTTTGATAGATATTTAATTGAATGGTAATTTATTATATAAGTTTTATGTTTTTTAATTCCTTTCGAATGAAATTGCTCTCTACTATTTCTGATCGTTGTTAATACCTCTCCTAAGGCTTGTTATTTATGGCCATGTCGATTTTTTATGGCCTCTGTGAAATTTTCCTTTACTCCCTCACATTTACAGGCCACATTGACTTCTTTATTATCTCTATTCTTCTTCTCATTCTCGTTTCCTTATTCCCGTGCCTATGTGGTTCTGTGGGTGTGGCCATGTTGATTTTGATGGATTATGGTGACTTTTCTTTCTTCTTGTTTTTAGTTCTCCTCGATCCAGTATGACACATTGAATTAGTATATTTCTTTGTTTTATTTGATARTAGGGATGCTATTYTAATAAGTAATTTRTAAAGTGTTTGGTAAAATTATTGATTGTAAATTGTTAACTTACATGATGACACAAAAGGGTATTACATAATATAATTATTATTTACAAAGGTAAAGAATAAAAATTACCTTTTATTTAATTTAATTGGTTAAATATTATTACAAACTAATATTTTATCAAGTTCAAATATTTTAAATTAATTTTTTAGAGAGAATAGAGAGTATAGATTAATTTTATTTGATTTAATTGGTTAAATACTATTACAAATTAATATTTTGTCAAGTTTAAATATTTTAAATTAATATTTTACAAAGGGTAGAGAGTATATTTAATTTAAATGGTTAAATACTATTACAAATTAATATTTTGTCAAGTTTAAATATTTTAAATTAATATTTTATAAAGTTTAAATATTTGAAATTAATATTTTTGAAGTTTAATATTTTAAATTAATATTTAAGTATGAGCTTAAATATAAGGTAGAGACTAGAGAGGAAAATTAGTTAAGTAGGAGGTTTTTCTAAGAACTAGGGGTAGGATATGGGATTAGATTAGTATATTTACCATAAGCTTTCCTAAAAGCAACTACAACTGCTTTCGGTAAAAGTTTCATTTTGTAGCTTTGCGTGAAAGCAGCTAAAAGCACTTCCAAGGACAACAAATAAGTGCTACCAAATGCTTGTAGAGCTGGTTTTGGACCCAATAACTTCTGCGGCGGTTGAAAAAAGCAACTCCAAATGCATCCTAAAAGGACTTTTAGAATTCTTTCGACTTTAGTGGATATACTTTTCTAGAAATCTATACTATATAAAATATTACAGTCTAATATGAATCCTTTTTGGACACATTTGCCTCTTACTCTATTAAAATATTATCAATAATAACCTTATTTAACTTAAAATATAAAAGGTTACTACATAAGTATTTTCTTAAAATACTTTTTATATTTCAATAAAATTAACTTTAACAATGTTCTGAAATATATACAATATTTTACATTAAAAAAGTGCAACTCACAACTATAAAAAGTAACGACATCTGATGTTATCCAGTTCTCTTGTCCGGCAAGACCTTGAGAGTCTGGGCAATATCCAATTCGTGTGTACCCTAACTGACAATATAGTCCAAAACTTATATTAGATTATGTTAATAAACAATGCAATTTATGTAATATTAAGATAGCATTAAATATGTGAGAGAATCCAACAAGTGATAAATGATGTTTATGATTTAAATAGGCTTAGAAAATTTGGGGAGGGGTGGAGATTCTATCATGGTCAATGTGGGTGAAGCTTTTTGTGCCTCAAGTACATCATTTGCTCTTTCTAAGAAAAATATAGGGGCATATATCTTATTTTGTCCTATTCGATTTTGGCGACATTGTGGCAATTCGAGCTCTGCTCTCCCCCCGAAACTTGAAGTTGTTTATTTTCGCAATAGGTGTATTTCATTATGTATGAACATGCGCGAAAACTCAAACTACGTGCGTGATTGCTAGAACCTTGCCCTTTCTATGAAATTTTTGCAATGGCGTCGGGCATATGCATGGGCAATTACGTGGATCTGCGTGACCCTAGTAGGAAGAAATGCTATATAAGCAGGCTGAGGAAGGGAGGACCACATTCAAAAAGGTGCAACAGAAAAAATAGAGAGAGCGAAGTATTGCRGTGAAGAAGAAAAAGAAGAGAATCTTAAGTTTTTGAACAATCTAATACGTACTTTGTTGTAAAACTGGAGGTACGTGTGAATATGACATATGGGTATGTAGATGAACAAGTTGAGGGCTCATGATCAGTATTCGGGAGCTTGAAAGTCGAGGGTTTGGTGAGGAGTGATATTCRCACGAGGGGTGTTGGGGYATAGAAGAGATGTTGAGTAAGAGTGCGTCATCTGTACACAGATTAAGTAGCAGACAAAGATGAGGGAGGGCTTTTTACAAGTTGGGGCGATAAAGGTCGATATATTACATATTCGATTGGATCGTTTTTCATAGAATTTTGCTATGCAGATGAAGATGACATTAGTTTGCTTAACTTGTACAGTAGACTGAGGACGCTAATGAAGAGTGCTCGGGCAATGTAGGCAAGGGGTATGGGTATTAATAAGTGGTAGTAGYCCAGTGGCAAAGCATGGGGTTGTGCACCGGACCTTTGAGGAGATTCAAAGTACAATGAATCATAGTCAACTTGCGAAGTTGAGGATTCCCTGAGAAGTATGATGTAGTTTGTCCGGAGCCCGATGATAGGGTTTGCTCACCATCTCGCTACTATGTTGAAGGCGGGTTGAGATTTGAAGTGTATAATTTGATCGAGGATATTTTATTTTTCTAGGACTTAAGTTTAACGTAGTTGTCGCCTAATTTTATTAGGAACATGGTCAAGTTTTTGGTGGTTTTTCTAGCATGTGGTTTGACATCATAGTTAGATTTTTTTAGGTGTTATTTTGAGGTGCCTAATTCAAGCAGGAAGTTGGGGTGGGTCTACTGTGTGAGGAGGAGTAATACTGTGGAACTGGTCGAGAGGTTACTATCCAGTATTCACAATTGGAAGGGGGTTTTATTTTTATGAGGCACCCTAACATGGGGTTTAAGAGGATTCGTCAAGGTTGGAATGATCGCTTGGAGCTCTACAATGAGTTGCCTCCACTAAAGGTGGTGTGTCATCAATTCACCAAAAATAAAATCTATAAGCTCATAGTACAATAGTACGCAAAGTCATATCCCACAGGAAAGGGCGAATCAATTTCTTCCTCTTCCTATCAATTCAAATTTGGTCATGCAATGGTGGATCGACAATTAAATTTAAGGAAGGAAGCAATTAATTAAAGAAAACTATCTTTAATGATAAATTTTTGATAGAAAAAGTTCTTGTTAAGGTAATTAAATCCACACTARTTCAAGCATTTGATCATTGATTCAATAATTTACTCAACATTCACAAATAAATTAGTTATATTTGTCAAAGAAAGCTTTCAACAACCAATCATTCCTTAAGTGATCAATAATTAAAGGGAAAAGCCTTGTTAATTATCCCCAAATCGATAGACAACACTAGAGATAACACATGAAATTTAATATACCGACAACATTAAATATTAGAGAAACCCAATTCTAATCAATAAAATCTAATAGCAGGTTCATTGATCTAGCTTGTTATCCCCCCTTGTCAAAACTCACTCTGATAGCAGGTGAAATAAAGTCAATTTGTCACTCTGTTAAACCAAAACAAACAATTATGGATTTGCTTGGTTTAACTTGCTACAAGCTATTAGACTTAACAAAATATCTACATTACAATATTCAATTAAGTCAACAACCATTAAAAATAATAACAAAGAATAGCAAATACCTGTTAATAATTGAATATATGAACACTTTTAGATCTCACAAATGAACTGAACTAATGCTTCATTAATCCTTCGAAAAGAAGAACTTAGAAAAAAAATTATTTGGAAAATAATAATGTCTAAAGAAAATAATGGAGAATAGGATGTAGTCTCTGTGTGTTTCCTGAGCTCCTTTATATAAAATAGGAAGCAACAAGAATAGGAAACAACTAGAATTCCTAAATTGTCTTAACTATCTAATTCAAATATTCAAAATCTAATGAAATCAAGTTATTGATTAATTACAAGGGACATACATCCTACAAAATCCTCCTTAGACAATAGGAGTAAAAAATAGTCTTCCAATCTTAAAAAGAATTTTTCAAATTCGTCCATCTGCATGCTCACGTAGTAGATTTTGTGCACTTTTGAAATTTTATCTCAAATCACTCAAATAATGCCTCATGTTCTCCTACTACCTCCACAGAGTCCTAAATGAATAAAATATCAATAAAATACATAATTAGTACAATAATTACRTTCCAAAGTCCATATATATAKAGCACTAATTTGGACTCTATCAAAAGGATATTAACGGGGAGGATAAGAAATTGTTAGATGCATATASATTTGGATAAGMAATTGGAGAAGGGTGGCAATCCGAGATATTGCAGAGTGTAGGGTTGGCTTTGGGCAGGGTGCCGCTTATGAAACRCCTAAGTATTTTCCTYTATTGTTGTGTGTTAWGTCCTTGTTGATTATGTGTTTGTAGATGTGTGTTCCTGAATAGCTTATCTAACTAAAATATATCTTCTATTTTAGGGATGAGTTTGCTAGAGCAATGCAAGGCAAATTTTAGCAGGAGCAAGTCGGGGAAAGGTAAGGAGGGTGGTAGTGCTCGGGCTGTGGAAAAGGAGGTGGTACCCGAGGTGGTTCCTGTTSCTACTAAGTTCCCAACAGGAAAGGGGAGGGAAGTGGTAGAGGCAACAGCAAAGCTGGTGAAGCGGGCTCGTATAAAGAGGACTATCAGCTCCGGTGAGGGTGTAAGGTCGAGCAAGAAAGCTTGAGATCTGGAATCCAGCCTGGATAGGAGAATGCTGAGAAAGAGTTGAAAGCTAGATATGAGGYAAATTGTGCTGCATTAGCGGAGGAGAATAAAAGTTCGAAGACAATTATTGGGTCGATAAGGGAGGAGCTCGAGGAAGTGAAAGAGGAGCTGCGTCAGGCTAAGGAGTATGCTGAAGAGGGGAAGAGGGYAATAGAGGACCTGCAAAGAAACATGGATGTTTGGATGGATGACTGCCACTGGTTGAAATCCCGCATGGCTGGGAAGTCATATAAGCAAAAGATTATTGAAGAATTTTTGAAGGGGGAAGASGGTCGCGCCATGATTAGGGAATGACTGAGTCCGTCATGCATGAGCGAGTATGTCACCGCAATTGGGCATGCCTTGAAGTTAGATTCCAGCTTTCAAGTGCCCAAGGATGAGAAAGTGTTCACGCCAGACTCTTTTTTAGATGTTAAGATGACTTGGGATCCCGAGTGTATATTTCCCTGCGCAGATGAGGAGGATGAGGAAGAATTGGGGCAAGTTCCTAGTGCCAGTACTTGGGATCAAGGTGCCTGTGCAAGCAGGTAGGGTCGTGATGGTGCTAGTTCTCATGATGAAATAAACTCTTCCTGAGGTGAAAAGGACTTAGCGAAGGAGTAGGGTTATAGTTGTGATGAATCTGTTGTAATAGTTAAGTTTTCCTAGTACCATGTGTGAAATGAAATTGTGTTTGTTTGACGTTGTCRAATTTTTTAAGTGARCAATTTTCTATTCTCTTTGTTATTATTTTTCTTTTTTACTTAAACAAATAACTAAATATAAGTCCCTAAGTGTTTCTCGAGGACTGAAAATATTAAAAGTACGTATTGAACTCTGTAAATAAGTGAATTGACCAACTGTTGGTATTATAGAAGTCATTAAAGCAGTAATGACATGGCAATTTGGGATTGGATGCGGTGTACGGCCATGCAATATATTGTGATTATTAATCTTCCGAGAACCCTCTATTACGGTGGGGGACATTTTCACAAGTTGTGATAATCGTCTATAGAGATAGTATGGCTGAGGAAGATGAGGTAATGAATGTGGGTTTGAATTCTGGTCCGGTAGCTCTCACGGGACAATGAGCAATAGCTGGCCATCCCCTATGGTTCGGAGACTATGGATACGGGCAGTTCTGCTGAAGTTTTTTTGGGTATGGTGGCGTAATTTTATTAGACATATGTGTTTGAGGGCTGAATGTCAGATAAGAAGGGTAAGAAGGAGGGCTGAAAAGCATGGTTTAGCCAGGGTTTGCTAGTAGAGTTTATCGAATTTGTGACCGAGCTGAGGTCACTGACAAGTCCTCGCGGACAGGTGACTAGGGTAATGGAATTGGACTAATAACACGATAATATAAGAAATTAAAATTCGTAGCAAATATAATTATATTGTATCGGTCTAATGATGTGATATATGTTTTTCATTTTTCTTCAATCTAGAATTACATATTCAAAACCCAATGTATAAAGCAACATAAGAAGTTGTTATACAAAAATAATGTGCAAAGCACATTATCCTAGACTAGTACGTCTAAATGTAAACATAGATGTGATAAAATTCTGAAATCTGAACATGCATGAAAGTACGTTATTTGCAATATTACCTTAAAATTGTAGGACTTGTGATTTGTCAAACAATCTCATTATAATTAAATAGATTATGTACAATAAAAATAAATAAAAAAGAAACAATTAGTGATAATAATTGTTTTATATTTTATATGGAGAATTATATACAATTAAAAGATAGTAATTTTACCATTCTCAAGTATGTAGAAAATATTATATTAGAGTTGTAAGATAAGTCGAAATCAACAAAAGAAAATTATATAAATAATTATAAAAAATAACGTAGTAACACAAGAAATTAAAATTCATGGTAAATACGATTGCATTGTATCGATCTGATGACAAACAAGATATATTTTTTTATTTTCCTGTAATTTTTAATTATATATTCAAAATATTAATTGATATAATTTATAAAGTAATATAAAAAGATATGATACAAAATAACATAAAATGCACATTATTTTAAATTAAAATATTTAAGAGAAGGTCAAATCGTCTAAGGAGAGGGAGAGAGGAAAATAATTCACCCGAGGAAAGTTTATTTATTTATTGCCTTTTACATCGTCCTTGTTTGTTACGAGTTAAGAGGAGTGAAACAGGGAGAAGAAATGACATAGAAACATTAACTTAATTTACTTTTTTATCTCTCATTTTCTCCCCCAACTAAATTGTAAAAAGAAAAAAAAAAAAGATGAGGTTAATCTTGTCATCATTGCAATACTCTATGATTACACCTCCATTTTGGGGGAGAGAGATGAAGCGCCATTAAGGAGGCAGGGTATTACCCTTTCTAATTTACGTCATCGTTTTTATTTTTTAATAATGATATAAATAAATTATTTACGATCTTATTTTGTTTTTATATTTCACCCCATTCCAGTCATCTCTATTATCATGCAATTAGATGAAGCAGGATCACAAGGTATTACTATTATTGTTGTCATTATTAGTATTATTTATTTATTTATTTTCCTGACCTTTTTTAAATGGTCACACGATCTACTTTTGAATCATACTAGTTCAACTCGTGACACAAAAGAAAATTATTATTAAATTATAATAATGTTTTCTATTAGCCAAACGCGGAGAAGGACATGAACGACATCTTCTTTAGCTAATTATTACTTAATTAAAGCTGAAATAGATGGATTAGCTCACAATAATTTATTTTTCAATCACGTCAAGCTGTTAACTTTAAAAAAATAAAAAAAATCATCGTGAACTTCAAAAGAAATTATAAAAAAATATCTCTTTTTTCCCCTATTAAAAAAATTAATAGAGATTTTGACATGCTATCTATATCATCCACAGCGTACATTAGACAATATGAGTTAAGATGCCGTGGACGTTGATGAAGATTGCAACAATTCCCTCCAGAGTTTGGCTTTATAACTAGAAATTGGTTAAAATTCATCGAAGGGGTATGTATATAGGATTTATTCTTTTAAACTTAAAAGTTGGTAATTTTAAATTTTTTTCATTATAAATTATTTTTCAGATATATAGATTATTCTAACGATTTTGTGCGAAATGTTATAATCTACMTATCTTATACTTTTTTCGTTAAAAACCATTCCTCCTTTCACCATATTAACTCCACTAATTATACATAAGTAAAATACTATATTATTGTCAATATTATAAAAAAAAATATTAAAGGATATACTAAAAGATGTTATATTCATTCTTTAACTTTTAAGAATTGGAAACTCAAATAATTGTACTTATGCAAATGCTTAAATTGGAAACTCAAAGGGTGAATGAAAATTTTAAAGGGATAAATTTTTTTCAACATTATTTATTTTATTTATAAAATTTAAATTGAAAATACTATTTAAGAGGTACCAAACTCGTCACCGTTTAAATCAATAAGCGTTGATATATATATTTACGTAGCTAAGTATGTTAAAATCTCTCATGTTATGGTTAAATAGACGTATATAACGTTATTGTTGTTATGAAAACCGAAGGATATACCAAATGGAGGCCTTGTTATGTTCTTAGTAAAGTTAAATTATAGTGGTTACCTTATCTCATCTCTCATCAACAAAATCAGGAAATTGGAAAGTGAAACGATGCCAAAGGGAAAGTGTAAGTAACCTATCTCGATTTATTTGATTTTGACATGATATCAATCGATTATGAAGAAGTATTTAACTACAATTACTAATGTACATTTTAAGTCAGATAAAAGTAATCATACCCCTAATATATCATATTAGACTTCAATATACACTTAGAATAGGCATAGAAAGATAAGACGAAAAATGATTTTCTGATTAAAAAGAAGATTAGCGCACTATAAACACCATTAGAAAAAGTCGCTACTGGAAAGCAACTCCATAGACACCATAAGTATTGTTATACATCTGCAATTAGACAGCAAAGTCCAAATCCTTGTCTATCAACGAACAGGTCTACAACTGACCTAATAAATTCACAAAAGCAAAAGGAACATGATATACTTTGAAAAATGCTTAACAATTCAGTTGATTCGGATCAAGAGCTAGCTTAATTAAATAAATTTATATTGATTTTTTTTTTTACGATCTCATTTACTGTGGATAAAAACTGGTACTTTGGATTTTACTGACTGGTACTTTGGATCTCATTTATGATCTCATTCTTGATCAATTTACTCCAAATAATTAACAATATCTTATAATTTTTATCCAAAAGAGAAATATTTCGTCTCATGTCATCTATTCCGATCACTTTTCACGATCTACTACATCAATTAGAGTATGGTATATATTTACATTTAATTCCTAAAATAAAGAGGAGCTATATATTGATTAGTATAACAAAAAGTGTGTAACGAGTAATTATCAAGAGAAATCAATAATTTAAGGTAGTTGATAAGCGAATTATTAAGTAAAAAAGAAAGGTCTCGTATTCAATCACTACTCGTAGCATTATATTAAAAAAATTTGAACAAAATATTTTTTCGAGTAAAAGTAAGACTCTGTATACGCGACTCGAATCTAGCCCAAATTAATTATTAAGAATAATTAAAAAACAATTATCACTAGAAATATTCCCGAAATATCATCATTCCATACTAGAATTACAAGAAGAAAACGGTGCTTCCTAAGGCTAAAGCATTATTTTATCAACAAGAGAAGCATCGGCAGTCCCCACACGCATTACAKCCAAAGAACTCGTGATGATAAAGAATGGGAAACCCTCGCACCTTCCCTTTACTTTTCCACAAATTTCGTCTAACGCGTACGCCTCTGTCAAAGCGTATCACTCTGCAGTCACAACCGCCGCCCGCTCAATCTTCTTTTGCTTCAGAAAATTCTATTAAACGTCCATCTGCCYTTTTTTTATCTCTTATATTTGATCCCAACATCACACRAAAAACTTATGCTTTTTGAATTTAATAMATYTTTTTACCAASAAAGAGTCTACTCTATAAATAGAGAACTTGAAGTCTCGTGTTCAAACTGCTCCAAACGAACATAGTTCAGGAATCAGGATACTTGTAGTCTTCTTCTTCTTCTTCTTCTTCTTCTTTTGCTATGGGGAATTACATGTCTTGTAGTAGTCTCGTGACTCCGATGATGAAAAGCACGAGGGCAGCCAGGGTCATACTGCCAGGAGGTGAAGTAAGACAGTTTCGGGAACCAGTGAAGGCGGCAGAGCTTATGCTGGAGTGTCCGAATTGTTTCTTGGTGAACTCGAAGGCTTTGAATATTGGGAAAAGATTTTCAGCTCTTTCTGCAGATGAGGATTTGGAGTTTGGAAATGTTTATATTATGTTTCCTATGAAGAGACTGAATTCTATTGTTAGTGCGGCCGATATGGCGGTGGTTCTCATGTCGGCTAACACCGCAGCGAGGAGAATAGCAGGTGGAAAAGTGAAGCCGGAGGTTGTAGCAGCAGCTGTTGATAGTGTTAACGGGAGTGAAGTTGGACGGCCCAGATTGAACTCCGATGAGATTGAAGGTCTTCAGGTGCCGGAGTGAATATTCTCATGAATCTTCTATTAGAAAATCCTTCTCAATTAAAAGTTTAAAAATGTTAATTGCTTTTTCAGCTCTCTTTCTTGTTTAAATGCNGAGAGTGAAGGTCTTCAGGTGCCGGAGTACAGGTATAGATTAGCAGCATGTAGGTCAAGGAAACCTTTGCTGGATACAATCACGGAAGAGCCTGTGTTTTCAAGATAGAAGTATATGGATAAGTAATATATCTTTTTCCGGTGACTGGGCCAGAGAGAGCCCTGGTTTGGCCGAGAAATTTGCTGGATATTGGAAATTGAAAAAGGGATATGATTTTCTCATTTCTTTTTTTTTAAGGAAAATGAACTGTTTGTCTAATGAAAACAAAAGAAATACATGTACAAATATTTAATAGTTTTGATGGGATTAACCGTATGTTCTTGAATATTCTCATGAATCTTCTATTAGAAAATCCTTCTCAATTAAAAGTTTAAAAATGTTAATTGCTTTTTCAGCTCTCTTTCTTGTTTAAATGCAAAGGCTCTTTGGGGTTGTTGGTGGACTATGTTCCTAAGAAACGCTTCTGTTCTAATTTTCTATTAGTTCTTGAGCCAAAAGTTTGCTTTCAAGTATGTTTAAAAAGAGTAATTAACCAATAAATCAACCAAGTAAACTTGGTTTACGTGTTGAGATTTAACTTTTGGATGTTAAATCAAGTAACTTTTGATGTAAAGGAAATGTTGTGGTGCCAATATTATTGATTCGAAACCAGGCAAATCAGCCACGGCAGCAGTAAGAACATCCGGTGGAGCACCTCACCCACACGTTACAGGAATTCAACCCTAGACCCAACTTAGTCCAATATCGCCGAACATGGAGAACATCATAATAACAATTTAGCAAGCAGTAAAACTTTGCTTGACAAGAATGGTAAATTTTAGCTAGGAAGCAGTAAAAGTGGTTAGTTGTGTGCATACAATTGGGCAAACGACAATTTTAGTCCTATGAAAATATGGTTTTTTTTTTTTTTTTTTTTGTTTGTAAGAATGATTTCAATTCAGAGGATGATTTTTTATCATAATTTAAGCTATTTTAATAAAAATTCTGTCAATTTAATTCTTCGACCCTCCTTCGAACTGAAAGGGTTAGTAATAATTAATTAATATATTTATAGATTCAAATATGTGAATTGATGATTTATTTTTTAATGAAAATATTTTTAACTAATTAAATTATTACCGCATCATATCTTTAGATGAGCAATACCAGTTATAGAAGGTTTTAGGATACGTGCAAGCTTCACGTTTGGGAATGAGACCCATTCTTAAAGAAATAATTTGGTCTAAACCTAATCTTCTTTTTTTCTTCTAGAAAGCCTAAGAAGACTCAAAGACAGGCGCTAATAATATGCGCCTATACTAGGTTTGATCCAAAAGTGATAAATATTTATTAAATCTGGAACACTTATTTGACAAAATAAAGACACTCGCAACGGAAAAACTTGTTGACAAATTTTTACTACGCATATTTGCCTTTGAAATTTTAACACAATCAGGTTCCTGATTGAAAATGCAGTAGAAATTTATTGGATAGATAACACGCAACCAGTAAATTAAATTTTCATTTATGCTGATATTATTTAAACGAATCATTATAACGTATAAGATTTCATTATAAAGCCCTTCCATCAGTATAAAATTTGATTCACAAGATTTCTCATTCTACATGTCTACAAAAGAGCTTGAGATTTTTTAGTATATTTTTTTACTATATTCGCAGCTATAAATCTTTATTCATAGACATATCCTTTTAATATTTATTACTATTTTAAAAGTTAGTATATATATTCGTATTTTTAATAATATAATAAATAATAATAAAAATATATAAAAAAGATCATAAATCGTTCTAAGGTACACAAAAAGGAATTCAAAAATAAAAAAATATATTTCAGAAAATTTTGGGCATTAGGAGCAAAAAAAACATAGGAGAGAGGAAGAGAGAAAAGAGGAGAGAAAAGGGAGCAAAAAGATGGAAGCTTGAAAGAAGAATAAGAAGAAGACGAAGAAGGCTTCAAGGAAGCCTTCACTATTCGACTTCATCAACATCTTTAGGCTTTGTTTCTCCTACTCTTAGTGATTATTTTAAGATGTATTTCAATATGTTAATCTTTTCACATCTTGTATTTCATTCCATCCAAGAATATGAACTAGCTTTTTAGAAGTTAGAGTTTGATGAACCTATGTATTTAATGTTTATTTGAATAATTTGAGCAAGAGTTGCTCTTTATAAATGCTTTACTCAATATTATGTGCTGTTTACATTCACTATTTTATTGGCCATGAATAGTATTTATATGAGTCTCTTGAACTCCAAAAGGTAGTGAAGGAGGGGAAAATTTTGAATAGATGTAGATTTGGTTATCTTGAGATAAGATTTAGTATCTTTAAGATACCATAGAATATATGAGACATTCATATTYCACTCATAAGATCATATAAGACTTGAACTTTATTCGCATTCCTTAAGCTAAGTAACTTTGACAAATAAAACAATTTAGTGAAAGAGGAACAAGGACCAACAAACTGAAAGAATGAAATCATTTCTATCTCGATTTGCATTTTTACTATAGCTAACCTTTGTTGTAGCATTTGCTCAGAAATCATTGTTGTAGCCAGTCTATAGCATTGATGTTATAACTAAGCCTTTACTGTAACATTTGTTCAGAAGTCTGGCTGCAGCATTTATGTTGTGGCTAAGCCTTTGCTAGCATTTGCTCAGAAGTCATTGCTGCAGTCAGTCTGCAGCATTTACGTTGTGGCTAAACCTTTGCTGTAGCATTTGCTCAGAAGTCATTACTGCAACCAATCTGCAGCATTGATATTTTGACTTMTTGGACATTARTACATAGGAGATTCTTAAGTCTAACTCATTTTTAAACTCTTGATCATATCGTCTGTGCRATTACTGTGATTATTTCTGAATCATTGTGATTAGATAACTTTAGTTTATTTTTACTCTATTAGTTTATTTTTACTATATTTTCATGACAGCTAACAAACTATTGAGTTTATTAGGAATTTAAATCATTACTTTTGAACTAAYAATCATTGTGAAACGATACTCTTATTCACTCTATATTATTTGTGGACTGTGTATACTTGCATGAGTGAAGCTTTATTGCGTATGCGATTTTCTCTATCAAGTTTTTAGCGCCATTACCAGGGATTGTTTTGTGTTTGAGTGATATTTGAATTTTATTATTTTTATTATTCGTACTCCTACCCTATATTCTTATTCTTGACACTTAAATTTTCTTCCATGAATGTCCGAAGGGGACAATACCTAGCCATTTGATCCTGAACCGGAAGAACTTTTCACTCTAGGAGAATAAGCCAACGTGCAAGTGCTAGTAAAAGAAGAAAAGAAGTGGCTAAAAGAGAACAAGGAAATTTACAAGGTATGGGTGCAGAACTCAATGTTGCAGGGAACGCTGCAGCAATGGCTGTAGAGTAGAATGCTGCAGCAATGACTGCCAGATTAAATGCAAAAAGGAATGCTAAAATTATGGTTGATGACAGGAATAGATCATCAGGGATTATGTTGTGCCTATCCTAGATGATCTTCAGCTAGACATAGTAAGACCTCTTATTCAAGCTCAACATTTTGAGTTAAAGCCACTTATATTTCAGATGCTTCAGACAGTGGAGCAGTTTAGTGAGATGGCTATGGAGGACCTTCATCAGCATATTTGTCTATTCTTTGAAGTAAATAATGTTTTCCAGTTACAAGGAGTCAGTAAAGAAGCTCTCACAGCCAAACTTCTCCCATATTCATTGAGGAATAAAGTTAGAGATTGGCTAAATACTCTATCTCCGCATTCTATTACTTCATGAAGTGATCTTGCAGGAAAGTTCTTGTTCAAGTTCTTTCCTCCAACTAAAAATATCAAGTTGCAGAATGATATTACAGCATTTCAACAGCATAGTGATGAAAATTTTTATGAGGACATGGGAGAGGTTTAAAGAGCTTTTGAGGAAATATCCATATCATGGGATACCTCACTGGATCCAAATGGAGACTTTCTACAATGGATTAAGCTCCCAATATCGCAATGTAGTGGATGTATCAGCCAACGGAGCATTGCTTAACAAGTAATAAAATGAAGCTTTTGAGATATTGGAGAGGATTGCCAGCAATAGCTTCCAGCGGCTAGAAGCCAGAAACACTTCTATAGCACCTTTTTCAACAAGAAAAGTGGCAGGAATCCATAAGTTGATGCAGTGTCTTCCCTAGCAGCCGAAGTGACCTCTATTTCTAATATATTGAAGTCTATGCAAATGCAGTCAGGATTATCTATGGGACAGCAACCAACCTTGGGACTATAGACATCTATGCTTTCGTCCTCATTGCCTTCTTGTGTATACTGTGGAGAGGGACACTGTTTTGAGAGTTGTTCCTCGAATCTGAAATCTGTACGTTATGTGGGAGGAGGATTCAACAAGAACAATAATCCCTACTCCAACACTTAAAATCCAGGATGGAAAAATYGTCCTAATTTTTCATGGGAAGGCCAAAGAAGTAATCAGTCACAAGCGTAGGAATTTAGACTCCTCGACCACTTATATTTCTGCAACAAACTTAGCAAAACAGAGGGCAGTCTAGTGATCAAAATAACTCTCTTGAAAGGCTTCTCAAAGAATTTATAGCAAAGAGTGAAAAAGACACTCAAAGACAAGATGCAATCATTCAAAGCCACACTATATCACTTAGAAATTTGGAGAACCAAATGGGACAGCTCACAAATGCCTTGAACAATAGATCGTATGGTACTCTTCCTAGTGATATTGAAAGTCCCATGAGAGATGGAAAAGAGCATTGCAAGGCCATTACCTTGGAATGGTAAAGAGTTGAGTGAACCTCATCGCAAAAAGAAAATTTCAAGGGAAAGAGAAGACACGGAAAGTGAAAAAGAGGCTAAAATTGTGATTGACATTAGTCTAGAGCAAACTAGGATCAATGCTGTAGATGGCTGCAGCAATGAAGAAAATTTGGATACTACAACATCACCAACAAAGAGGACAAATCTAYAACCAGTCCATCAAAAGTTACCATTTTCTCAGTGATTTCAAAAAAAGTAAGAAGATAAGCCGTTCACAAGTTTCTAGATGTCCTGAAATAACTTTATATTAACACTCTGCTTGTGGAAGCCTTTGAACAAATGCCCAACTATGTAAAGTTCATGAAGGACACCTTGACCAAAAAAAGGAGATTGGGAGAGTATGAGACTGTGACATTAACTAAAGAGTATAGCTCTATATTATAGAATAAGTTACCTCAGAAGTTAAAAGATTCTGGTAACTTCACCATCACGTGTACGATTGGAAGCACTTACAGTGGGAGATCTCTATGTGATCTTGGTGCTAGCATCAATTTGATGCCCATGCCGGTGTTTAGGAAATTTGGGGTGGGAGAAGCCAGACTTACCACAGTTATTCTTCAGTTAGTTGATAGATCTTTTGCTTATTCGGAGGGAAAACTTGAAGATGTGTTGGTAAAARTAGACAAGTTCATATCTTCAGTTGATTTCATTGTCCTAGACTATGAGGAAGATAAGACCCATTATTCTTGGGAGACCATTTTTAGCAACTGGACGAGCTCTAATTGATGTACAGAAAGGAGAATTGACAATTTGGGTACATGATCAAGAGGTGACATTCAATGTCCTCAATGCGATGAAGTTTCCTAATGAAGTGGAAGAATGCTCCTCTATTAATGTGATTGATTCTTTAGTGGCTGAAAATTTTCAACAATGCTATAGCATGAGTATTACAACAATGAGTAAGGATGTAGATTTGAAGTTAGAAAAATTCTTGAAGAATGAGGAAACAAGGGGAAATCAAATGGATTCAGCTCATACGCCCTTCTTCACACAATGAAAACAGTTTGAGCCACTCAATCCATCTTCAAACATTTCAAATCAATGTAAATCTTCTTTAGAACAACCCCCTTCACTTGAATTAAAGCCTTTCGCTTCACATTTGAAGTATGCATGTCTAGGAAGTGGGAAAACTTTACATGTTATTATATCTGAAATTTCAGGGAGTGAAAGAGAAGATTTACTCTTGAGAATGCTTAAAAAACATAAGAGAGCTATGGGATGGACAATGGCTAGCATAAATGGTATTAGTCTCTCCATTTGTATGCATAAGATTTTGCTGCAGGAATGCTACAGCCGAACAGTAGAGCACCAAAGATGTTTGAATCCTAATATGAAAGAGGTTGCAAAGAGAGAAATCCTTAAATGGTTAGATGCAGGTGTCATTTATCCCATATGTGATAGCTCTTGGGTGAGCCCGATCCAATGTGTGCCTAAAAAAAGAGGAATGATAGTAGTGATAAATGAGAAAGAGGAATGGATCGTTGGCGGGTATGCATGGACCATTACAAGCTGAACAGTGCCACAAGAAAAGACCATTTCCCTCTACCTTTCCTTGATCAAATGCTAGATAGCTTAGCGAAAAAGAGGTTTTACTATTTCTCGGACAACTATTCAAGGTATAACCAAATAGCCATTGTGCCTACCGATCAAGAGAAGACGACCTTCACATGTCCGTATGGGACGTTTGCATTTAGGAGGATGCCTTTTGCATTATGTAATGCCCCTGCAACTTTTCAGCAGTGCATGATGTCTATCTTTTCTGACTTAGTGGAAAAGACTCTCGAAGTCCTTATGGATGATTTCTCGGTGTTTAGGAATTCATTTGATGATTGCTTGATGAATCTAGAGGAGGTATTGATTTGCTGTGAGGAAACAAATTTGGTCCTCGATTAGGAGAAATGCTATTTTATGATACAGGAAGGCATAGTAYTAGGTCWTAAGGTCTCAAAGAGAGGGCTGGARGTAGATAAGGAAAAAATCAAAGTAATTGAGAAACTACCTTACCCTCAAACATCAAAAGAATTTGTAGCTTCCCAAGACATGTTAGCTTCTATAGGAGATTCATTAGAGAATTTTCTAAAATCTCTTAACATTATGCGAGCTACTACAACTAGGAAAGAGATGTGAGTTTCTATAGGAGGTGTTTGAATCATTAAAGGAAGCCCTTATTACTGCACCAGTGATTGTAGTTCCTGATTGGTCCCTCTCTTTCGAATTGATGTGCAATGCAAGTGATTATGCTGTAGGTGTCGTAGGGACAAAGTGTTTCACTCCATCTACTATGCTAGCAAGACACCAAATGAGGCTCAAATGAATTACACCACAACTAAAAAGGAACTACTTGCAGTAATATTTGCATTTGATAAGTTTAGGGCCGATTTACTGGGGGCTAAAGTCATTGTTTTCACAGACCATTCTGCCATTATATATCTTATTTCTAAAAAAGAAGCTAAGCTGAGGCTAATTAGATAGATATTGCTACTACAAGAGTTTGATTTAGAAATTAAAGACAAGGAAAGAGTAGAAAATCAAGTAGCAGATCATTTATCTAGATTGGAGATGCTAGACACCGATAATGACACTATTCCTATTATGGAAACCTTCCCAAACGAGCAACTTTTAGCACTTCATCTAGTGCCTTGGGATGCGAACTTTGCTTACTATTTAGCTAGTGGCATGACACCATCGAACTTGAGTAGCAACAGCTACAAAAATTCTTTCATGATGTGAAGTTTTATTGTTGGGATGAACCATTTTTATATAAGAGATGTGCTAATAAGATATTGAAGAAGTTCATATCAGAGGATGAAGTGTCTTGAGTGTTGCAACATTATCATCAACACCATATGGACGTCACTTTGGAGGGCCCAGGACAGCTGCTAAGGTACTTCAATTAGGTCACTTCTGGCTCACTCTTTTTAAGGATGCATTCCAATTTGTGAAAACTTGTGATAACTGTCAACGTGTGGGAAACATCTCCTAATATCATGAAATGCCCCTAAAATAACATAATAGAGATTGAATTGTTTGATTTATGGGGTATTAATTTTGTGGGACCTTTCACTCCCTTATTTGGGAAATGCTACATCTTAGTAGCAGTAGATTATGTGTCTAAATGGGTGGAAGCTATAGCTTTACCTACAAATGACTCCAAGGTTGTAATCCAATTCCTTAAGAAGCACATTTTCACTAGATTTGGCACCCCTAGAGCTATCATCAGTAATGGTGGGAGTCGTTTTTGTAATTCAGTATTTAAGAATTTGTTGTCCAAATATGGAGTTAAACATAAGATCACCACTCCTTACCATCCTCAATCTAGTGGTCAAGTGGAGATTTTCAATCGTGAAATTAAGAGGACTTTGGAAAATGTGGTTAACCCCAATAGGAAGGACTGGTCCATTAAGTTAGATGATGTTGTGTGGGCTTATAGGATTGTTTTTAAGACACCTTTGGGAATGTCTCCGTACAGGCTAGTTTTTGGTAAAGCATGCCACCTTCTTTTGGAGTTGGAGAATAGAGCATTTTGGGCAACTAAGGAGCTGAATACTGATATAGATAGAGCTAGAAAAAGGAGAATGCTTCAGTTGAGTGAATTGGAAGAATTCAGGCTCAGTTCATATGAAAGTGCTCAACTCTACAAAGAGAAAACAAAGAAGTGGCATGACCAGCGTATACAATCTAGAGAATTTAAGGAAGGTCTACTTGCACTCCTTTTAATTCSAAATTAAGACTATTCCCTAAAAAATTGAAATATAAATGGTTGGGTCCTTTTCGAATCACGAAAGTTTACCCCTATGGTGCTTTTGAACTCTTTGATGAAAAATCAAACAGTGTGTTCAAAGTTAATGGTCAAAGGTTAAAGCATTATTGGGGAAATGAGTGTGCTAATGAGGGATAGTCCATTCCTTTAATTCCAAATTAATGTATTTTTCTAGTAATTTAATTCATTTAGTGTTTCTAGTTTCTATCTATGTCTGTTTTGTTTTCTGTTTTTGTTTGCTTTTTGTTTCTGTTTTCCTTCTATTTTCTGTTTTCTGTCTTTACAGGCATTTCATGTTTCATTTTGGAATCTCTCTTTAACTATTAGTAATGCCAATTGACTTAATTGGTTATTATTTCATCTCTGCGATAACTATTAGTGTTGATTGCAGGATTACATAGGAAAAGTTTTATTTTGTGCTATTAGTTTATGTTTATTATTGTTACCTTTTTATTATTATTTTATTTTATTTTATTTTATTTTATCTTATTTCACTTTACTTTATTTTAGTTTATTTTATCTTGTTTTATGTAATTGTATTTTATATATTATTTTATTTTATTTTAAATGGCATTAGTTTATAAGAGGATATGGGGAGCTATCATAACTACCTGTGAGAATAGATTTTTCGCAGAAGGAGCTATCAGATTTGTAAGAACCATATGGAAGAAGGAGAGTCAATCTGAGTTGGACAGAGAAGAGTGCATCTGAGCAGGAGCAGAGAACTTTGTACTGATCACAATGCTCGAGTCAACTGTCAACTGAATTCACTGGTACATGGAACAGGGTGTCTTTTCAGTTCACTAGCACAGTGATCGAACAGCCTCGCCTCGGCTTCTGTTCTACCTTTTCATATACCTTCTACCCTTTTTCCACCATCATCTCTTTCCTCTAGTCCACTCCTCTCTGAAACCTTCTCTTCTTCTCCACCATTTTTGATTTCTCAGTAACCTCATCCCATCACTCCACTACCCAACCAACCAATCGAACTACCACCCTCCGTGAGTCCATCATATACACCGCCACCTTCATCTATAGATCCCTTCACCCCCCATGCCTAGAATAAAGCATGCTGCTATCAAAAAAATCRCCCCAACCATATCTAAGTTTTGTCAGTGAGGAAGCAAAAAGCGTTTTGATTTTGTCATTGCTAACCATGAACTCCTCATGGAGAAGGGTTTCGCGATTCTCAATAGTCGACCATGGGTCTTCCTAGATCTGTACTTGAATAGATCCTCAATTGGAATTGGCTCCAGTTCTGTCGCCAACCAGAGGAAGGTCGTCCTGACTGGGTACAAGAATTCTATGCTAATTTGGCCACACTGGATGCCTGGACAGTCATGGTCCGCGGCATCTCGGTGTCCTTGACAAGCAATGATGTGAACCAAATATATGAACTACCGGAGTTTGAATGTGAATACTGTGCTTTTCGAGAGAAAATGATGGATAGAGTTGGTCGACAGTACTCAAGACCCTAACCATGAAAGGAACCTAATGGACTCAGTCTAAAGAGGATGTGTGATTTGTCACTAGAGCTAGTCTTCTTCCTCCAGCTCGGTTTTGGCTGCATTTTATCAAAACCCAATTGATGTCGAGCACCCATGATATGACAGTCTCCCAGGAATGAATGGTGCTTCTCTTCTATGTTGTCACAAGCATCTTTATCAATGTCGGGCAACTCATCGTCAACGAAATCAGATTATGCCCGAACAAGATTTCTGGGGAACTATTTTTCTCGTGCCTAATCACTGACCTCCACGAAGTAGATGATGTTCCTCGAATGCTTGGGTCACCTAAGCTCAACAATGACGGGCTCATTACTACTGCTACAATCAGCCGGCTATGTCGCGACACTAGACCTACCTTTACGAACAATGCAGCTGCATGGCACTCTGAGCAACCTACAGACCCTCTTCAAGACTCTGTTTTCATTAAACTGCATGCCCTGTGCAACTGGAAAGGAGAATTGACCATGGCTCAGCGTTTTCACACCTCTATCATGCAAAACTTTCAGAAAGAACAAAGGGCCTTCCAAAAGACTTTCATGGAGCACCAGTTCACCTAATGAGAGTACCGGAAACTTTTTGATTGGGACGTTGCAAATGAACTCCAGACCATCTCCTCGCGTAAGCTTCCAGAGTTCACCGCTTTCCCCACCTCCCTCAAAGATAAGGGTAAAGCAGTAACCCATGATAATTCTGATGATTTCAATTCCGAAGCCATGAATGAGGAATCCGACTAATAAGGGAGTTGTGCTTAAATTCTACTTTGATCTGTTTTTCCAATTCAATTGCTGGCCACAACTTTAGCTATCTATATTTCTAGTTTTATGTCCATGTAYTGTTTCAAACAATTTGTATGGCTGGAGCCATCTTTTGATTGTCGGGATGCTCCCGTTTATATTTCTGTATCTTAGTTGATGTTATTCTCTCCATCATTTTGCTAACAGGATGTCTCTATTTCCTCTGCCTTATTTGTTGAGCCTAGYGTAGGTATAATTGCCTTCATTGCTACTRTAATTTTGCTCATATAATGTTAGGCATAATTGTTGGGATGTTCCCTTAGATCATTTTGCTTTGCTTGCCCAGAATGTTGTTCTTTGTTATTGTTCTGGCCTATGGTCCGTTTAACAKGTATATGTTAAAGCATGTTTATGATTAAATGCTGTTTTGTGCAATGTTGCGGCCCTTTCGTAGCATTGATTTTGTTTTGTGCAATGTTGAACTCGAATGCCATACATGTGTTGTTGGAGCCAACCTCCAACATTAAGTTTATTGCCTCCCGATATTAAAATTCCCCTAAACAGTTGAACCTGGTTCATTATCAGAACCTTGTTGACAATTTTGAGGATTTCACATTAATTTCCTCCTTAAAACAAATGTTGATTAAGTATGAGTAGTCCCTCAAGATTTCAAGTGCCATGTATGGCCTTCCCCTCATTGTTGTTGATAAATACTTGTGCATTCCATATATTCTTTTTAAGGACAGATATGTGATTTCAATTGCGTTTATAAACTATTTTGAAACTAGATTTCAAAAACCTCTTATTAGCGTTGAAATAGGCAGAAATTTTTGGAAATAAGATTTTGAATAGGTTTGAGGCGTATCACTTCTTATGACCTATTAAATTACTACTGCACTACAATAACTACTCCAGTGCCTTAATTGCCTAGTAATCAGAGTTATGCATGTTACCCATGTATAATTTTACATCAAAAAGCGATATTAGGTAAGAGTATGAATAGCAACTCTTGTTTTTTGTGACTTGGACCTAGTAACTGAGAACCTTCATCACAAATGTCAATTTTTGCATCAAACAGTTCTTGTGACATTTTAGAGCAAAGATTCTTAAGGAAAAAAACAACCAGCTTGCTAAGCTACACCAAAAACTTTTAACCCCAGTTACCAAACTGATTTCCACGTATTCATTTTTATTTCCAAATGGAGAATTCAATATTTGTGTAGAAGAGAAATTTGTCAAACATATACTGACATCACATTAGTCCTTTGTATCAAGYGGATAACTTGTATTTTTGAAATATAGTTGGTCATGGTTCATTACCACACAYGTGCTTAAGATGAACAAAACACTTACTCATGAATAAGAAATCCTATGTTGACCTTTCTCAAGCATTACTCAAAGTAGATGATTTTGTGTTTTCTTTTTCTTGCATTATTGCTCAAGGATAAGAAATGTTTAGGTTTGGGGGTGTTGATGTGAGAGAAAAACCATTGACTTTACTAGAGATTATGTATATGTTTTCACCCTTTTTAGTATGATGAAATACGACTTCATACTATTTTGCCTTGAATATTACTTAGAATCGATCAAGTGACTTTAATTGTACAATAGTGTGAAATTATAGAATTCATGTGTATTTGCTAAGATAAATACTCTATTTTGTAGGGAAAATGATTCTATAAGCAAAACAGGATGTCACTTGATGAACAAGTGAATATTTATTCAATGCTACAATAAGATGCTGYAGCACTGAATACTATAAGCAAAAAGGAATATTTTATTCAAAGAAAGAAAGTCAAGAAAGAAAAGAAAAGTCATCATTGGAAAAAAGAGAAAGTCAAATCTATAGTCCAAAAAACAAAAAGATATTTATGACACCTTTTTGCCAAGCTTCTAAGGGAAGCTTCATGGGACAAAAAGAATGATGCTAGAAATGACCAAGGAGGCAGTGGATATTCTGGAATTTGGGCATCAGAAGCAAAAATCCTGGAGAGAGAAAAAAGAGAAAATAGGAGAGAGAAAGGGAGCAAAAAAAGGGAAGCTTGGAAGAAGAAGAAGAAGAAGACTTCAAGGAAGCCTTCACTATTGGACTTTATCAACCTCTTTAGGCTTTGTTTCTCCATCTCTTAGTAATTATTTGAAGATACATTTTAATATGTTAATCTATCATATCTTATATTTCATTTCATCCAAGAACATGAACTAACTTTTTAGAAGTTAGAGTTTTGATAAACGTATGTATTTAATGTCTATTTRAATGATTTGAGCAAAGGTTGCTCTTTATAAATGCTTTATTCAAGATTATGTGTTGTTCACATTCACTGTTTTATTGACCATGAATAGTATTTGTATGAGTCTCTTGAACTCTGAAAGGTAGTGAAAGAGGCAGAAAACTTGAGCAGATGTGGGTTTGGTTATTTTGAGATAAGGTATAATATCTTAGAGATATCATAGAATATAGGAGACATTCAAGTTTCATCTATAAGATCATATGAGATTTGAACTTTATTCATGTTCCTTAATCTAAGTAACTCCGACAGGTAAAATAACTTAGTGAAATAGGAACAAGGACCAACAAATTGAAAGGGTGAGGTCATTTCTGTCTCGATTTGCATCTTTASTGTAGCTAAACATTTGCTGTAGCATTTGCTCATCAGTCATTATTGTAGCCAGTCTACAGCACTGATGTTGTGGCTAAGCTTTTACTGTAGCATTTGCTCAGAAGTTATTGCTGCAGCCATTCTCCAACTCAGAAGTCATTGATGCACCCAGTTTGCAGTATTGATATTTTGACTTCTTGGACATTACTACATAGGGAATTCTTAACTCTAACTCATTTTTAAGCTCTTGATCATATCGTTTGTGCGATTGCTATGATTATTTTCGAATCATTGTGATTAGATAACTTTAGTTTATTTTACTATATTTTCATGACAACCAACAAACTATTGAGTTTATTAGGAATTTAAACCATCACTTTTGAACCAACAATCCTTGTGAGACGATACTTTTATTCACTCTGTATTACTTGTGGGCCGTGCATACTTACATAAGTAAAGTTTTATTACGTATGCGATTTTCTCTATCGGTTGTGCATAACTACATTCTCTTCAAATATTGTACTTGAATTGATGTGTCTCTTTCTTTTTGCATAACATGTAATTAAACAAATCAGTGTTTTTTAACCAAATTCTTTTATTAATTGGTTTAGGACAATTGTACATTTAAATCACGTACGATCACATACAAAATTTAGAATTTTTCTAGAAGAATAATATCATATTCTTTTAGTGTGATCTAACAGATTCATCGTCTTCAGAACCATGGGAAAATATGATATGTATAGAAAATCCTCATGAATATAACTATGGGAAAATATGATATGTATAGAAAATCCTCATGAATATAACGTAACTATCTTCATGACCCTTGACGCAAATTCACCCTTTAAAAATGAATCAATTAAAAACGTATTAAATTTAAAATCTTTTGATGTTACTATATAAAATTAATCTTAGCCTCAGTTCTTTTCTTTTTGTCTTGGCCATAACCAACCGACTCCAACTTAGCTCGAAGTTGGCAAATCCGCTAGATGTCTCCCAGATTTTTGGTTTATTGTGTAATTCCTTCTTTATCAACGTGATTGCATATAGCAAATCACACACACAATACACAATCTATACATATTAAATTACATTTATTTGTTATTACATTCAAGTGATTTCATTTCCTTTTCTTTTATCCGGCCCTCGAGTAGGGGCTGGAAATAGTAATTTAAACCACAATATTAGTGGAAGTATTTATAGAATTTATTCT
>MEJB01000043.1:355553-511235 GCA_001752375.1 Rhazya stricta
ATTAATATAATAATTTTATTTTTAATCGTGTTAATATTAAAAGTTGTTTTCAAAAATGCCGTCGAAGTTATTTATCCAAAACAACTTTATTTAACGTAAAACTAAAAATTAGAAGTGCGAAGCAATAAATAAAAAGAAAGTCTTAAAAAACTTCTGACTTTTATTGTCTATTTTGCCGACCTGTAGAATATGAGACAAGGAGTGAAGTTTGTGTTGATATATCGGTGTATTGTTCCTTTCATTTCCTTTTCTTTTATCCGGCCCTCGAGTAGGGGCTGGAAATAGTAATTTAAACCACAATATTAGTGGAAGTATTTATAGAATTTATTCTACTTTAATCTCCATAAATCCATGAAATATATATCTGATATTCCAATCCATGCACGCTCATGCTATTGTTAAACAAGAAGTGGTATTTAAGTTCTAGTCACCATCCCGAGTTCAATAGCCAAGAACCAACACAATTTCGATGGCTGAAAAATCTAAACAATCACACCATGAAGGTTCCCCTTCTAATTCTATAATCCCACATGATCGGCGCATCTCATCCTTAGAAACCTGTTCTCAAATTGTTTTGACAGAACATCCTGAACGATATGTATATACAGTTCGAGTCCCTGGTATCAATGAGGAAGATGTCACTGTAAAAGTAAGCAGAAAGATTTTCAGCAGAAGTACCCTTCAAATACAGGTTTCACGGTGCTATTATAATGGAAAAGATCACAAGTACTGGTGTGATAACCATTATTTCAAGAAATCAGTGGTGCTAACAGATAGTGCTGACTCCAAACGGTGGAAGACTTCAGTCAATGGTGATGTGATCACTGTCAAAATCCCAAAGAAAAAGTCAATCATTAAGGCGGGAACAAAGATGGAGGCTACCTTCATCATTATGTGTCCAGATTTGATAATCTCTTGTTCAAATTTTCAGCCATGCTCATGGTTTAACTTCTGAATCAACCAAAGCCATGAGAGATATTTGGCCTGGAAGTATATATTGTAGTACCTGTGCGTTATAGTATATAGGTGGAGACTAGTGCACATATACATTATAGAAAAAATAAACCTTTTATTCCTTTGGGAAATAACTTTGGTTAATTGAAATTGTATTTATATACGTTTCGTGAACATGAAGCATTATAAGTTGATATAATACGAGGCTAGTAGATATACATAATTAACTTTTGAAGGTTCAAAAAAAATTTAATGATAGGCCAGTAGAGTTTTTAGACGTAGTAGTCCTCAATTGGTATTTTTATTCACAATGAAACATTTTTTCTACAATAATTTAATATCCACTTTCCCATTTCTTTTATCATTTTTCCAATATCTCGTCATTTTGAAGTTTGATTTATAAAATTTAAAGTAATGTTGTTCCACAAAAAGCCCACTGAAGAAAAACGTAAAAAATGTCTTTCGACTCAAAAAACCTGAAGAGAAGTCTTTAATTTCCAGAAAATTTTACCTTACCCCTTACTACAATAACTTAAATATACGTTGGATATTTATATAATTTTCTTTTTACTTTTATTTAATTGTAATTAATATACGACGATACAAATTTATTATTTTGTTAAAGAAATTGACTAATCATAAATTATGCTTTTAAATATATTTAATAGTGAACAGTAATGTTGAATAATACCGAAAATCACTTAGATGAGGTATATATTTATTTGCCTGATATTTACAAATAAAATCTCATGAAAGAATAGTATTGTTTTGTCCATAATGGAAAGATGATGGATGGTGTGTAGGAGACTTGGAAATTGCAGTGGGAGTTTGATAAGCTTGGAGGGTGACAGTGTGAGTAACGAGATATGACACGCGGGGGGGGGTGGGGGGGGCCTGGGAGACCGACGGGAATGGAGAGTTATAATGTGAATGCGGATGGAGCTTGGGAAGATGGGAAGGGGGTGTCGGGGCTATTGCTCGTAATGGGAGGGGAAAGACTGTGGGATCCATGGTTGTGCCTATAGAGAGGGTGTTAGTGCAGAGCGCATAGAGATTTTGACGGTGCGGCAGGGGGTGGAGCTGGAGGAACAACTTCTGGGGGTGTTCAGCATTGGATTAGATTGTCTGGGGATGGGTTAGAAATTGTGCTTGGAGAAGTGGGATCTATTTCCATGTGCCAGGATACTTCAATAAGTTAGGGAGCAATATTTGGCAATTGGTTGTAGGGGTTTCTGTTTTCCGAAGGGGACGCAATGTTCCTGCCTATTTGTTGGCTAAATTGGGCTTAGCTAATAGTGTTGTTAGGGCATGGGAAGAGAGTGCCCCGCCTAATATTTTGCTTGCAATTTTGGCGGATTTGCCAAGCTAGCTATGAAATGAAGTTTCATTTTATTTTAAAAAGAAAAAATAAATAGCGTCGTTTTCATTTTTTCCTCCTTTCACATARATGGGACAAAGATTTTGAATCCCCATTTCTTTCGCACTTTTCTTGTTTTACCCTTTACAATTGTTCATGGGAGMGGCATATTTTACTCTCTCTCTTTTTCATCTTTTACATTAGACCATCCTAATTTTCATCGATGATAAATTATACAAATATAGGTATTGCATATAGCAAGAGGCTAATATAACACTCCTAATAATAAGTTCTCTATGCGGTTATTAATATCCCTTAATTTCTCGATATGAACTTTTATCGTTCCTACATTGCCCTCCTAATAAACTTAAATATGGTAAACCCTTAAATAAAAATTCTCATTTTCATATTTTATACCGAATAGTAAACTTATTCTTTTAATTCAAAATAAAAAGTTAAAGAGACTGCCAAATTAATCAAGAGTTTTTTTTTCTTCCTTTTTTTAGAACATTAATTATAGAAATTACATTTTGTGTATAGTAATTGAAGAAAAGATGCAAGAATGGAACTATTTAAAGTATACCTTTTGGTTTCTAATTGTTCTCTAATTAATTTCCTATTATTACTCCTTTGGAATGGGTTAACAATTTGATTTGGAAAAATCAATGAATATTAATGACTGTATAAATAAAAAATATTATATGAAGATATGGATTTAGCCCTTCTTTATTGCAGCAAACTACATTGAAATTTTTAACAGACCATCTTAATGCTTATTTATTAATTATTTCAAATTCAAAGTAAAAATTTTTGGAAATTTTTGAGAATTAAATAATAAACATAAAAACTTACAAAGCAATCTGAATTTTAAAATATATTTTAAAAATTAAAAATCTAAAAAAATAAGATAGGAACTCCAAGAGCTTTGGAGGGTCCAACGATGAAGATCCTTCTGCAAAATATAAATATATAGATATAGATAAGAGTAGTCCTTTAAGCCTTTTTTAAGTGTGTCACAATATGTTCAAATATACATATCAAGAAAATAATAAATTGCTCTGAAATTAATATTAAAATAATATTTTTACTCCTGTTTTGGAAAGAAAAGAGGATTAATTGCATGAGGGAAAAAAAATAAAATGAGAAAAGAGAGACTTCCCGTTTGATAAAATTGAAGTTTGAAGAATGAAGTCTAAAGTCAAAAAAACTGAATTTCTAAATGTTGAAGATTTATTTTGTAACGTATGAATCTAAATATTAAATTTCATAATTTAATTTGTAATGTCCATAAGTCAGACTATTATCACTATAAATTTATATAATGAATTAAAAAGCACTTAATGCATTAAAACATTGCCAAGTTAAAATATCAAATGATCATAATTTAATAAAATATTAATTTTTTCAGTTTTAAATACTAAATTGAGCTATCAAACATGTCTTACTTATACGTTGAACAATGATAGTTTTAAAATTGAATAAGGGTAAACCTGATAAAAATTAATTAATTTTGCATTGATATGTGAATTGTGACATGATATGTAGAATTCAACCAAATATCTTATTTTTGGGTTATTAAGGTCTCGTTTGATAAAACTAAAGTTTGAAATCTGAAAAGTAATTGAATTTCTAAATGCCTAAATCTGAATATTGAATTTGGTAATATAACCTTAAATGTCTTAGTATATTAATTTAGAATATTATCACTTAAATTTTATTGAATAAATTAAGAARCACTTAATGTATTACTCCCTTCGTCCTATAAAGATAAGCCTACTCATATTTTCACATAGATTAAGCAACATAGTAACTTAGTTAAACCAAATATTATTATTTTTTATTTTCTTCATATACCCTTCTCAATTTAGATGAACTAATAAATGTCGTCTTATAACTTAATATAAAATACTAAATTGATCTTGAAATTTGACACTATATTTAATTTGTGGCAAGAATTAAATACATCAAAAAGTTTATTTTTCTTCTTTGAACTCTTTCTTCAAGATGAATATTTATTACAATAAATATATTTTTTAATTAACAAAATTGTCTGTGTGATAATGCTGTATCATAATTGAGGGCATGTTAGGAAACTACAATTTAACTACTCTTTAAAAATAGAAATAGATATATAATTTAGGACAGTGGAAAAAGAAAAGTAAGTCTATCTTTATGGGACGGRTGGAGTATGTATTAAAATGTTTCAAAATTAGATTACCAAACAAATATAATTCATTCATTTTTAAGCAATGAATTGAATTATCAAACAAGGACTAAGATATATAGAGAATTTAGATAAAGATATTCATATTTGAATCAAGTTGATTCATAATAAATGTGGATGAAAGATAGTCAGTGTCTTTAAAACCCCCAAAATATCATTTGTGATCCACGCTAGGGCCCTATTTGATATAATTATCCCTATTTGATATAATTAAAGTGTGGATTATAAGTGTGAAAAATAACTGAATCTATCAACACTAAATATTTACTTAAAATTTACTTAATATGTAATGTTTATTATATTAAATTAGATATCATGACTTAAAGTTTACATAAAGAATTAATAATCAGTTAATTTATTAAGATATTATAAAATTATTATTATTAAACGGTATTAATTCTAATGAATTTTTAATTCGTTCAATTTTAAGTATTTAATTGAATTATCAAACATGAATTAAATGAAGGATAATATTATAAGAGAAATAAATATTTAACATAAATTTATAACATGTTGATCCATTAAATACTTTCTTTAGATAAATATTACTATTAGAAGTAATATTTTGATGCATGAATTTTCTTCGTGCATGTACAATTAGTTTTGAGTAGTTGATACTTGAATTGTTAAATCACAACGAAGACTATGTTCAATCCATAATTGTGACATTATCTTGTCAGAGTTCTGAATTAGGTCCTTTGAGTAATAGTCTCACATTATGGTTGCAATTGGACTATATCCAAAAACACCATGAATATACCAGAACGAAAAATCTTAATATTATCTATTTATTGTTTCTTTTATAATCAATCTCAAGATTCACATAGGTCGACTTATGCAAATCTGCTGATTCTTCTTTGCAAAAATATGTCAAAATTTAGAAACGAAAAAGGATTGAAATTTATTTCCAATGACTGTTGGAAAATGTCCTTTCAAATTTAACACTTATGAACACAATCTGAAAAGATTCTTGGATTAGTGTCATCCCTGGGAAAACCCCAAAATTAATGCATTCGAAGTGGTCAGCATATATGACGGTTGAGTTTACAAGAAATTTTATGATATCAAAGGCTTGGTATATTGAATTTGATCTTACCAAATGTAGTTTCCTATATATAAATAGACACCCCATGATGTTAGCTTCAGCGTACCATGTTCACAAGAAATCTTATTTTAAGTCTTTCGACCAAGTAACAGCTAACATTAGAAAATGAGTGGAAAAAACGGCAATTCTGGTGGTAACAAAGGCGGAGGAGGCGGAGGCTCTTATTCTGGTGGTGGCTTGAAAGGTTCTGCTCCTGGAGGCGGTGGAAGTATGAAAGCTACTGGCGGCGGTGGCTCTTACATCTCCAGAGATGCATTCGAGGCCAACCCGAAAGGCTACTTTTCTGATTTGCATGGCAATCAGAAGAGCAAATATATCTACGAACTTAGCTCCTTGTAGTTAGCAGTAGCCTATTAATATAAATAAAACTAAATGCTTTTTTACTATTCTTCATGTTTTGGCTTCTTTTTAACAGTATTTCTCGACACTTCGACACGAGCCTTTTGGATTTTTGCAACTCTGACACTCACTCTTCATATCATGCACCTTAGAAAGCACCGTCAATAATCTGAGAAGAGAGGGCTGCTCACGAGTTGTAACCTTAAGAGTGAGTTCCAGATGGACCTCAGTTGTGGAAGTTAAACAAATGTCATCCAATCACTATGAAGGTTGAGAAATATGCCAAGAAATTATAGAGATCGCAATTGGAGAAACGAATCTGATTCATGATCTGATCTTCCAGAGAAAAACAAAAAAGAATGAAGACTAATATGGTTGGTCGACACGTTTGCATATCGTAGACCATTATTTCATGGATTATGTGTCTCTATATGTATATATAAAATCGAGGCTGATTCGAGTTAGGTGCAAGTCAGTTTTCATAATCATAATCATATGGCTTCCAGTTCCACTACAGCTTCTTTCTCCGTCTCCAGGACTTCCAGTCCATTTCCTTTGCCTAAAAACAAAAAGCATCTCCAAGTTAGATCCCAAAGAATTCGAGATGAAGGTGCTTGCTTAATTACTATATTAACAACCTTCTCTCTCAATCTCTGCTGCGTCCATGCTTGCTTTACAAAGCTTTTTCATGGAAAACAAGGTTTTATATATCTTCTTAAGATTAATTTCTTCCAAGTTTTCTGGAAATTATGTCCCTAATCTCAGAATCTTCAAGTTCATGGCTGGATCCTTGACCATGAAAGAACCCTTCTAGGGTCTTCTCTGATCCTTCTGAATGGTCAAAAATGGAACCAACAATCTTTTCTGATTTTCGTCAAACTTTTCTCAGTCTGAGGAGGTTTTTCTCTTAGCCAAACCTTTCTCAATGTTATTTTAAAGTGTTATAGCAGTCTATGTATAGTTGCGAAGAGAGCTTCTGAAATATTGCATTAAAATTTCTTTTGCTGTGATTTGCAGGGAACTCTGCGAATATTGTGGATGCAAACTTGAACATTCTAAGACAGAGAATAGAGGAGATGAGGAGCAAGGAAAGATTAAACACTTGTTACCGAGTAGAAAGTGGGTGGAACTATAAGACTGGATATGATGACACGCACAAGAGACGTGTATTGTTAGTAGAATCCTTTGAACTTGCAGCTTTAGTTGGCAGTACACTTGGCCTTGTTTGTCTCAGCGGTTCTATCTTCATCTTCCTTCTATCCCTTGTCCTTCGTATCCAAAGTTAAAATTGGAACCAAACATGTAGATCCTCCTACTTCTCCTAGCTTTCCTCTTGAATATATCTTTTCTCTGTTATTTATTTGAGATCTTGCAATATGAGGGTTGAACTTGAAGAGTATGATTATAGTTTATGTTGCCAATGAATCTTTAATCCATTCAAACTATTCAATTCATTTAATTATTCAAATTATTTCAGTTCAATTCTTACCAAAATCAAAAGAACAATAAAGCAAATTCATCAAACCACACGTTTTCTTGTGCACTTTAGTTCTTGTACTATCAATCCAATAGTTCGGGAAATTTGGGATAGTTGGTACGTCATAAGCTTGCTGTTGAGTTTTTTAAGATCTCCTAAATGATTTCTTATTGCGTGCTAAGAATTATGAAAGAATTGCCGGTATTGATACAGCCATAATGTATATCTAATAGTGACTACTGGTAGGGAAAAGAAACTACAAAGATGAGGGAGACTTTGGACCAAATGCAATATGTTTACTATAGTATTTATTCGACCATACAACATCTTCCATATATTGCCTTACCAGCTGTATGCTGAACTGAGAAAGACAAATTTAGAAACAAACACGAGACGTGTAAGCTAAACATGATGATGTCGATATCCCGTGCTTTTGTTACCTGCAGCTGCCAAGAATTTGATCATGCTGTTGAGCTTTATTATATGAAATGATGATGTAGATATCCCGTGCTTACGTTACCTGCAGCTGCCAAGAATTTGGTCATGCTGTTGAGCTTCAGTGTATGAAAAATCTAATTCAAGGTAAACAGATTCATCATTTGCTCTGACAAAGCCTAGAAGATTCTTAGGTATATATACTTGTCATCTTTTCTCCTGGAGAATCAACAGAGAATCGAAGCATATATCGAAGAGACGCCTGTTGGGTTCAGGGAATAGTAGAAGAGCCAATGACAGGGAGACAGTAAGCACAGAGCCGCAGTATGGACTCAACGTGGAAACGATAGCGTAAGCTCTCTGCTATTTTTTTATGAGAGCATCGTTTTCATTGAGGGACAGTTGCCTACCATGGATTAGGGAAAAGATTTGAGAGGCGATGGAATCGATGGAGTAACCCGTCTTTCTATCTGGGTTCTGCATGCTGTGCCATGCACGTAGTTTCATGGGTTAAAACACCTCAATATATATCCGGTTTCCTCGACAGGATTGGTGAAATTCCACAATTTATGATTTTGAAAACATTAAAAATGTTAACCAATTGCATCAATTATACATTAAGAAGACATGCCGAGAATTCATATGCACGGACATAATATCTAAGATATACTCTAAATTTTTTAATACAATTTTTTACTTTATTTTCCTCTTATATCAATCAAAAAACGAGATGATACGTATAAACTCGTAACTCCTAGTGTAGAAAAGAAAATATATTAAAAAGATTAAGTGTATATATATGCCATATCCTCTCTTCCTCTCAATCTTCAAAACCTTTTTCATTTGTTGTATTCGCCTTTACACATTTTCTCTTTTCTCTTTCCTTATTTACTATCTTCTTCTCTTCCTCTCTTGACCTTTGTCTAGCATTAATATTTTCTACAAAATGATCGCCGCTTCCAGATGTTGTAGGTGTCCCAACAATGACAGCAGTCACTTTGAAGCTAAGGTCCGTTTAATAAATCTAGAATCTAAACATTGATATGAAGATTGGGATCTGAAAAGTAATTAAATTTCTTAGCATTAAAAATCAAAATTTTGCACGTATAAATTTTAATGTTAAATTTGATTCAGAGTTTTTGATAACCAATTTAGTAGAGCTCTACATTCTATCATTTTTACACTTTTATCCAATAGAAAATTGGGGCAAAAAATAAAAAAAGAATAAAATTAATGTTGTCCAATAAATAAAAAATTCATAAATTTTTGTGTGCTTAAGATATTCTAAATTATATTTTATATCAAATTATCGTAATTCAATTTTAAAATTTGAACCACATGCAGGCCAAAAGATAATAAAACTGTTTGTTATCATTTCAAGGTGTCCATAGTTATCATGAATTAGACAATCATAAGGAAAYAAATATACATTATTTTGAATTTTCGGTTGGACAAGTAAAATAATTTATTTTTTAAGAAATAGATTTATTGTGATAYAGTCAATTTATATAATTGGAAAAATAATGTAATACTTGAAAATGTACTTATTCAAATAGTAACTTTTTACAATATTGTAGATATGAAAATTTTATTAAATTAGATTTTCATAACTCATTTAAATAATTAATAGTAATTTTAAATGCTTCCACTAAAATTGGAAAGTATGTGACATCTGAACCAATGCAATAATGACATGTGTCAAAGACAACAAGATTCAACCAATGAAACTCAAGGATGCGGCTCGGTAAATCATATAATGTCACATCACTTCTAGATATGACTTTGGCAAATCAAAACAAGAAGCTTGGAAAAAGAGCATCAAATTTCTCTCCAAATTTCGAGATCAAGTTGTGAAATTCTCGAAAAACTTCAAAGAGAAAAATCAATAAATTGAGTTCTTGCCACAAGAACATGTCACAGATTGTAACTTTTTAAACAAATTTTGACACGTCCATCGGGACAATATCCAATTTATAAGATTAATTCTTTATTTCGCATTTTTCTTATTTTATTATTATATTTTGTAGACGAGAAATTAGTTTAAACAAGTTTTGACACGTCCATCGGGACAATATCTGTCGTTCATCTCTTCTTTTCAAAATAAATCAAGTTAATTTATCAATGGCCCCCCAAGAACAACATCTCGAAGGCTACCCCCTCTAGATCTGTAACAATTGGTGATGCTGTCAAATCAACCATGTTGGCAACACATGTAGGACCTGTGACGCGGAGTAAGGCGTCATCTAGACAGAGGAAAAGAAGTGGAGGAGTACTTCTCAAATGATCAGATCTTCGAATACTCTAACCTCTTGTTTAAGGATGTTCCTCCTTAAGAAGGAAAAATGAAAGTCAGCTCTACTATACGGACAACTATGTCTTTGTTAAATATAGAAACCAAATCCCGAAAACCCAAACATGTTAATGGCGAATATACTTCAGATTCAGTATTAGCTACTCCTTAGGATGATCCGAAGCTCGAAATGATGGCTCATGAAGATCAAACCACGAATTCATTCACTATGCTTATTATGATGGCAGACATCTCAACCGTTGAAGAATAGATTTCAAATATGAAGAAGTTGGTGGAAAGTGTCGCAAAGCACACTCGRAAACAAGATCTCACAATTGCTCAACTATCAAATCGATTTGACAATGCTGAAGAAACAAGTCAATATGTTCTAAGACATCCCGAGCCTTCAAATATGTACGGATCTACAAAAGTTTTAGGGAAGTAACCTCAAGTTGAATTTCAATCTGGAAACATGAGAGAAGCACAATCCTCAAAAGAAACCACAACAATTCAAGTCTCCTCAGATAGACTTATCCCTATTGACAAATTGAATGATTTCATTATGGGGCGCCATAAAGGATAAGTATGAAGGGAGTACTAAATCTTCTTTGACATATTCTAAGCCATAAACAAGAGGATTGATAACTTGAAGATGCCTATAGATTATCAAACTCTGAAATTTCAGCAATTTGATGGAAAGGGAAATCCTAAACTACATATTGCACATTTTGTTGAGACTTGCAACAATATGGCACATATGGTGACTACCTTGTCAAGCAATTTGTTCTATCTCTCAAGGAAAACACATTCAACCGATACATGAGCTCACGGCTGGATCCATTAACAGTTAGGACAAACTTGAGCATGAATTTCTCAACCGCTTTTATAGTACCCGTCAAAGTGTAAGTATGCTGGATCTAAGTCATATTAAGCAATGGAAGATGAGCCCGTCATTGATTACATCAATCGATGGAGAAGTTTGAGTCTGGATTGAAAAGATCGCCTCTCCAAACAATCTGCAATCGAGATGTGCATCCAAGGTATGTATTAGGGCCTTCAATACATTTCAAAAGGAATCCAGCCAAGAACCTTTGAAGAATTGGCTAACTTGACTCATGATATGGAGTTGAGCATTACGATACATARAGATCAAGGAGTTCTTGTACCCAAAAGAAGAAAACATTCGACTTCAAGAAAACAACTAAGCTATATTCCAAATCTGACACAAAAGGGTCCATGACACCAACTACAATGCCTGTCACAATGCCTACAAAAGTAAGCAGAAAGGTTACAGAGAAAGTAAATACTGCTTCAGATCTTGAAAGAAAGAGCATGACTTTGAAATATATGCAAAATAAAGATACCCATTTCTCGATTCTAAAGTTTCAAAAATTTTTGATGAGATGTTGAAAGTTGGGATCATAAAACTATCAGAGATGAAGTGGCCAGAAGAAGCAGGACAGCTTGGAGGTCTAAATTATTGCAAGTATTATCATCTTCTTGGCCACACGATCGAGAAATGCTTCATCTTTAATGAAGATATGAAATTGACTCATAAGGGGCACATTTTTCTAGAGAAATAAAAAGTGGCTGCTAATCAAATAAGCACTATACCAAACACTTTCTCCTCCAGATCTACAAATGCAAATGTTGTGCCAATCTCACAATCACCTGAATGCTTCATTAAGATCAGATTTGGGTAGTTCACGTGATGAAGTTCAACATAAAGCCCTCCACCTAAATCTTATTACAAATTAGCTAACCTAGAGGCAAACATGGTTGCAAAACCATTTGAAAATGTTGAAGGTGGCAAAGCTAATGATTCTGATTCTGAAGGCTAGACAATTATGAAATACCGAAGAAGTTATAAAAATAAATTTGCAAATAAGAAACCGATCGAAAGAAGTAAAGCAGCGAGGGAATGTACCCAAGCCAAATAAGGTTATTCCTAAGAAAGTCATCAATAAGTCAAAGGTTTCATACATCACCAAGTACCATTGACTGATTATATTGGGAGAGTTCTTTCCAAGAGCATTAATTGGTAATCTTGAAGTTGCCTCTTATACTATYATAGGTAAAGTAGAGGTAAATGATTCTGGCCCTTCCTCTCCAAAAGATTTAGTTAAAGAGGATTTTCCTGCGTAAATCGAGGGATACACTTCAAATTTAATTGCATGTATGATGAAAATAACCTTCAACGATGATGATTTTTGCTAGGTTCAAAACCTCATACCGATCTCTATTCGTATCTGGCAATGAGCTAAAAAGGAAGATAAATCAAATATTGTGATGGAGGTTAAGCAACCAACATCTTTCCTCTGCGCATGTTAAGAGAACTTGCTATTTTCACAGAAGAACTCTCCCAAAGTCATCTCATGATCCAAGGTTTTAATCAAAGAGGTCAAAGAGCACCAGGCACCATTCGATTAGATTTGCTAATTGACGAAATGTCATCGAGTGTCCTGCTCCATGTGATTGATTCTAAAAATTCTTACAATATATTACTAAGAAGGCCTTGGCTTCATGACAATTGAGTTATACCCTTAACACTCCACCAATGCTTCAAGTACGTCGATAAGGGTTTTGTGAAGAAGGTGTTCATTGACGGTAAACCCTTCATGGAGGCAGAAGTATATATCGCAGATGTAAACTTTTACCTTAGGGGAAAAATATATCGTTTGGTGAAAGTTAGTTAGCTCTGGAGAAAGAAATTTATGACAAAGGTGTTGTTGTTTCCAAATATCATCCTTTTTTGAAGGAAAGCCTCCCCATTCTGCTATATTCCTAGGCAATGCGAAAAACAGTAGGAAAAAAGCACAATATATTCAAGAACCTACCATCCTCCGCTATACTTCGAGATCAATGAGGAAAGAATGTTGGTCTCCTTTTACTAAAGTCAAAGTTCTGAAAGAACTCACCATCCCTTTAACCAAAATTGAGGCACTAAAGCAATCAAAGCCTATTTTGAAAGGTTTTGAACGGCCTAATGTGGGACCAAAAGTAAACCACGGTTTGTTACTTTCTAGAACAAACTGAAAATGGCTTTGATCCTAATGCATACAGACTTCTAGCTAAAGCTGGGTATGATCCACAAAGTCAAAATGCCCTAGGAAGATTTATTCTTGAAATTATTGAATCAACGAATCATGGTTTGAATGACACACGGAAGATGCTGAGATAAAATAGGTATTCTGTTGAAAGTTCGTGCCTGGGGAATTGGATTCAAACAACTTGCACTTGTGCGCATAGCAATAAAGCGAGCAAGTAATTGTTATAGCTCAGTGAAAAATAAGTGTTCGGTGGTGGGTCATAAGTCAGTCTTTAATCGATTGCGGGTTAGCAAACTCCCGTGCCTCAGTTTTCAAATGGTTTGGACCTCAAGGAAGAAGATCGAACAAAAATTTTCCCTTCAAAAGACTTGGAGTGGCCAAAGAGTCCATGACTTTTAGAAAATCGAGAAGCCTTTATATGAGAAGATTGATATAAATGAGTATTGAAGCATAATACTTCAAGAATGAAAAGAAAAGCTACACTTCTCATAGATTGCAGCAATGTTCTTAGAGCTAAAATACAAATGGTAGTTCTTGCAAAACCAACGAAGAAGATGAAGAGAGTGTAGGTTCATCTTACCTTATCAGCATTATTGACGAAATTAATGAAGAAAAAGATGCTGAAGAGGCATCTCCTGAACTTGAGGAAGGCACCAAAGTCACTGTAGATGAGTTAAAAGAAGTCAACTTAGGCACTGAAGAAGATTGACGTTCAATCTAGACAAGTGTTTTTTAATCTCCAAAAGAAAGTGAAGTATTTATCCAACTTCTGCAGGAATTCAGATATGTCTTCACTTGAACGTATAAAGAGATGCCAGGTTTAGACCTGAAGATTGCAATTCATTATTTAGCCATCAAACTAGGAGCTAGACCAGTAAAGTAGGGACAAAGGTGCTTTTGTCCAAAGTTGGTTCCTTCAATCGAAGCAGAAGTCAACAAGCTTATCGAGGCAGGATTCATTCGAGGAGTCAAATACGCTACGTGGATCTCTAGCATTGTGCCTGCACGAAAGAAAAATGCTCAAATTTGATATGCATTGATTTTAGAGATTTGAACAATGCTCGTCTAAAGGATGATTTTTCCCTTCCTATTGCCAAACTTATGGTCGATACTACCACTGGACAAGCTTTATCCTTTATAGATGGATCATCTGGCTATAATCAAATATGAATGGCACCAAGGGATGAAGAGATGATTGTTTTTCACACTTCCAAGGGTATTTATTGCTACAAGGTGATGTCATTTGGTCTTAAAAATGCAGGGGTGACATACTAGCAAGCATTACAAAAAATCTTTCATGCCATGCTCCACAAATAAGTTGAATGTTATGTGCACGATCTAGGCGTAAAGTCATGAAAATGGGATGATCATTTAAAAGATCTGAAGAAAGTTTGTGTAAAATCCGAAATTTTTCAACTATTATTCGTTAACATAAAATCTCGTAAAACGCAATTACGTGAAAACTTGAGACACTGACAAATTAGAGAATTTAGAAATTAAAATATTTCTTGACTATTTATTTAGTTATATATTTACTAATTATTTTAAATAAACGAATCGTAGTTTGATTCATCTATTAGAAGGATTCCGGACAATAATATTTTATTAAAGAAAAATAAACCCTAGTACTATTTATAATAGCATAAGTAATGGTAACTAGAATCCTTCATTTCTTTTAATCCATTTTATTCATTGGTTAATTTGGTCAAATTTTACCACTACCACATCACCTTAATTATCCATTTTTGTTTGTTTAAAAAATTCCTCTTGATTCTTCTCTCTTTCATGCCACCTTCTTTCACTATTTTATCYTTTMTCAATACTATTTCAATGTTTTCATTTCATTGCCAACACCATTTTATCATTCCTTCTTTCTTTTCTCTCTTTCTTTCTTATTTTCTCTAGAACAATCCTCTCACTCTTCTCCTTATCTCAACCACTGCCAATATCTTCTTTTTCCTCCTTCTTATCAGATTTGCACCTGCTTTCCACCGCGTCATTTTTTCTTCTGTCATTTTGTTTCTTCTTTTCCTTTGGTTCTTTCTCAACTTCTCTCTCAAACAACTCTCTTCTCTCTCTCTCTCTCTCTCTCTCTCTCTCTCTCTCTCGCGGTCAGAGCTTTTTTCTCTCTCTTTCCCTTTTTTCTTTACTTGCTACAAAAAGTAGTAGTTTCATAAGCCTTCTTTCCTTTGATGTATAYGAACCAATGATGTTAATTTCCTGGGGTTACTGCAAAATGCTTCCCCTAGTTTATGACAATTAGTTATCAAAATGAAAGCAAGCTTATATATAAGTTGGGGTTTTCACAAGTTTATGATGCTTGTCTTAAGATTTATATGCATAGAAGAGATAATGATATTGAAAAGAGCAAGTTATTCGAGCTCTATTAACTAAGAAACGAAGGTTGAAATTAGATTCTTGAGGCTTATGCATTCATTGTTCAAAGCTGCACTAATCCAGGTTTCCATTCGGTGAAGCCTGGCAGATGGAATTTTGAAGAACTTTGTTTAATGCTTGCTAGTCTCAAACTCTTCCACTCAAAACTTTTGTCATGGAATCACAGAAGCAAATTCAAAAATTTTTGACAAGAAATCATGTTGTGGGGTCAAAAGATGGGTTTATCTCCTTGAAGTGCAAATTATGTGAATTAGGTTGTAGTAATGGCTTGAGCGAAGCAAGTCCAAGCACCAAAAAATTAAGGCTTCCTTTATTAAAACAATGCACTTCCAACAATATTTTCATTGGTGTCTGATGAGATCACAAGCTTGCATTGGTGTTTCTTCATTTTCCCAYGGAACTATTCTTTGCAGCATCTGCAAACGTGACTGTTATGTGGCATATATTAATTGTAGTTGCGATGCACATCCTGTGTGCCTCTATCATGTTGTGTTAATTTAATATTCTATTTGAGAAGTTTATTTACTGTAGAAATCCCAAAATTAGGTTGAAATTATTGGGATATGTTTGCTTGCATACATATGCATATGGATATAAATCAATTTTACCCACATTTTACTAAGTATAGCCCGTATAGTACCTTGAAAATCTGAATTTATTCTCTACGAAAAGAGAAACACACCTACGTAATATATTATTTGAATAAATTTCCATAAATCCTAAATTTGGTTTCATTAAAATTTTAAGGTCTTGCGTAACAATTAATAAATCATTTATTTCCCATAGTTATCGTAGATTTATTGTAGGACATAGACTAGGATAATATTTTAAAATTGATTATAGGACTTGATAATCAAGGAAATGAAAGGTTCAGGGTACAAATCAAAGATATTCARGTGAGTTCCTCTATTTTGCTAAACTCTAAAATACGTGTGGTCAATGTTTTCAAGACCTTTCTAATGTTCCAATAATAATATTCTTCAACTCTTTTGGATAACTCTTGTACATGTTATTTCGAAAGGCTTTCGCGTATCATAGATTCTATATCAGCATAACATATCAAATTCATGATTTACCATACACCATGTTTACTCGATTAACATGAAAACTCGAATTTGGATATCGAATGATTGTTTTTACAATTGACATAGATTTAATCATAAATTTCATGAGTTTATCCATTTACTTGGTGCACCAAGCTTGTTGCTGAGACAACTTGGAATGTGGATTCGTTGGTGAGTCCAAGTACTAGTCTGGCAAACATGCTATTGACCTTGGCTGGTCCCCAACACGAGAACCTCTTCAGCCGCTCAGGCGATTGTGCTTTGGAAGTTACAAAATGGTCAAATCTGTGGATCATACCTATGGCAAGCCGGATCTATTTGGGCGGACGATTGCACCATATTATTCCAACAGTAAATATTGGGCTCTCGTACCCTTGGTTAAGAGGTTTAACCTAGGGGCGATCGACTCCTATAGTCGCGACTAGCCGGCTTATTTGTCATTATTCATGGGGTTCAGTTGTAAATTGCATGCGCAATTGGAGCGATAAGGCTGATATATCTTGAATCCGTAGAGTAAACCTCTTACGGTTAAGGTTTGATTCTCTTGACTTTATACTTGGTATGAGATGTTTTCTTAAAACTTTACATATTTCTTCTATTCTAGCATCGAATTTATCAAATTATTTATTTAGAGATATTAATTTTCAAAAAATAATTGATCTTTTCTATTTAAACTGAAACACCATATTTTCTGGATATTTACTACTAAAATTGTATAGTATCACACACTTRTGGGATTCACTGAGCCTAGCTCACTTATGTTTTTAATGTTTTATTGACAGGTACAGACGCTTAGTGAAGTCAGGAGAATTCAATTTTAGAAGAGCCATCTCATATATAAGTTTTGTGAAGCCTAAAGGACCTATAATCATTTGTAATGATTAGAATATATGTTCTATCAACTAAGAGTTGTACTATCATATGTTTTGGTAGATTGTACACTAAAGTTTAGTTTTGTATCATTGAAGTTGTATACATTGTAAGATTGTATAATTAATGAGATGTTTATATTATAATTATGGATTTAGTTACTTTAAATGTTCAACTGTATTGACTGTCAAGAGGCAAGTGATGCCCCGTACAACCCCAGTGGAACCTAGGGAAGGGTGGGTCGTCACATTTTGAATGACTACACCGTCATCAATTAAATATGAATCCTTTGAAATGCGCCATTGGAGTTGCTTTAGACAATTTTTTAGGATTCATTGTGCGCCAACGCGACATTGAAATTCAACAAACCAAAGTATATGCCATATTGAGAATGCTAGAGCCCCGAAACATGCATGGTATCCGAAGCTTATAAGAGAAATGGGCTTATCTCTAAAGATTTATCACAAATCTTGCTGGTAGGTGTCAACCATTCTGCCTATTGATGCGAAAACAAGTACCTTTTGAATGGGATAAAGCTTGTAGCGATGCATTCAAAAGGATCAAAGTATACCTGATGAAATCTCCCATTTTGGCCGCACCTGTACAAAGAAAGCCTTTATTGCTTTATATCTCTGCCCAAGAATATTCTGTCGAGGTGTTGTTCCTCAAGAAAATGAGAAAAGTAACGAAAATGCCTTATATTATTTAAGCAGAACGATGAYTCCAAATGAGTTAATGTATTCACCAATAGAAAAGTTGTGTTTGACTCTCGCTTTCACAATCCAGAAGTTAAAACACTATTTTCAAAATCATAGGGTGTCTCTCATTTCGAAGACAAATTCGATCAAGTATGTAATGACTAAACCTATTCTTTTCGATCGCTTGGCGGGATGGTACCTGCAATTGCAATAATTTGAGATAATTTATATCCCTCAGAAAGCCGTAAAAGAGCAAGTTTGGGAGGATTTCTTGGCTGATCATCCCTTACCTGGTGAATGGGACTTGGTTGATGATTTTTTAGATGAAGATGTTCTGTTAGTTGAAGTCTTACYTCTATGGAAGATATATTTTGATAAAGCTGCTCATCAAAATGAAGCTACAGCTGGAATAATTTTTTTACACCCAAAGGTGATGTCCTGTCATATTCGTTCTCTTTGACTCAACAATATTCTAAAATGTTGCTGAATATCAAGTTCTCTCATCCTTGGGTTGGAAATAGCCATGGAGGTGCAACTACTTAGAGTCTATGGAGATTCGAAATTGATAATCAATCCAGTCCTTGATGTTTATGAAGTGAAGAAACTCGAGCTCCTTCGTTATTGCAATATGCAAGACAAATAATGAAATAGTTGGGTGATGCAACTATAAAACATCTACCAATTAATGAAAAACAAACAGGTGGATACTTTACCAAAATTAGCTTATGTTCCCTCATTACCAGATCCACAAAATCAAATATCAATTTGTCAAAATTCAGTTGCCTTTATCAAAAAATAAAGATGAAGATGACAAAGGAGAAGACACATATAACACAATCAATGTTATTTCAACCAGTGATATTGATAAGGAATACTGGCGTCATCGATTTCCTTTGTTATAGTATCTTATCTGAAAAACCACATAGGAAGAGTGGCATCAAACGATGGGCTCCGAGGTTTGTTTACTTCCAACATATTCTCTATTGGCGTTCGCTTGAAGGAGTCTTCTTGTGTTCTTAGGAGAAGATAAGGCGATGCAAGCACTAGCAAAAGTTTATTCTGGTGTTTACAGAGCTCATCAATCGGAGCTCCAACTACATTTTCAGATTAAAAGGATGGAATATCAATGACCTACAATGGTAAAGGATTATCTATAATACGCCCGTAAAAGTCAAACTTATCAAGTTCATGAAAATTACATCCATAAGCTACCAGAACCGTTGCATCCAATAGTCACATCTTGGCCATTTAATAAATGGAGGCTTGATAGTTAGAGCATTGCCAAAGTCATCTGCTGGACATATGTTCATCATAGCATCGACAGATTATTTCTCAAAGTAGGCTGAAGCTGTGAAGCTAAGGGAAGTGAAAAAGCATAATGCTATTGACTTCGTTCTCACAAATATCTTATATCGCTATGGAGTCTCAAGATACATTATCACTGATAATGGAAAGTCTTTTTGCAATAGTGCAATGATCAAAATTTTTGTAAAAAGTTCAACTTCAAGCAATATAACTCCTCAACATATTATGCAGCTGCTAATGGATTAGTTTAAGCCTTTAACAAGACTAAGGGATAGCTGTCTAAGAAGGACTCATAGAAGAAGAAAAAGCGCACTTTCATCTTGAAGAGTTAGAAGCACTTGATAAAAGAAGATTAAAATGCAACAACGTTTGGACTGTTAAGCCTACATCTCTAGAGCCTTCAACAAGAAAATTCGTCCTCGTTCTTTTCAAGTGGGTGACATGATGCTCAAAATTCTAGGTCGATTGTATATTCTCAAAAGATAAAGAAACTCACAGCAAAATAATGATCCATATATTTTGCAAGAAGTATATTCAAGTGATTCATACATGTCAATAAAGATAGATTAAGCACTGGCCCCATCAATGGCAAGTACTTGAAGTGCTACTATGCATAAACTTCAAAAATTTCAAGATGCTCCCAGTGTAGGAGCCTAAACTGCATGTACTCTTTGATAAGAYTTAAAACTGTCTAAATGCCTCAAACAAAATTCAAGCCGCTCCCAGCCTGCACGAGCTAAAACTACAGAAAACAATCACCAAAAGTGTCGCAAAAGTGTCGCATATGGCGAAACTGCTAAAACACCTCAACAAGTCCAAATTGGTACAAATGGATGCTCCTAATTTGCATAAACTAAAACTGTGAAAAAYAACCACTAAATGTGTCACACGTGGTAAAACTACTAAAACACTCTAACAAGTCCAAGTTGTTAAAATTGATAATCCTGGCTCGTAGAGTTTAAACTGTGTATGGTCCTCCTATAAATTCTTTCACAGTGTGAAACTACGTTTTGATTTGATTCCTGTTAAAGGATAAGTAGGCATCTTGGAAGTTAATTTCTGAGTTTAGTTATAACATAATAAACTAGATAGTCCTTAATTGAGTAAACAATTTGTAAATTAAAAAAATAAGTAAAAATGGAAAAAATRCATACTTTATTCATTCATTATGTGTAAACAAGTATTTGAGTAGGAAGCATGAAGCAAAGTCATTCAAACATTAAATTTGAAGTTAATTATCTCTTGCTTGCTTCAAGGAGCTCCTTCATATCCTTCAAATTCTTCACAGTCTCATCAGATTGAAAGGAGTGTTTCTTATGGCAGCAACCTCTTCTTTCTTGGTGCAACAAATAACCTCCACATCTTCAATTCTTCTCAGCTTTCATGAAGGGTTGTGGACACTTCTTGCTGATGTCTCTTCGTGGCATTAAGTTGGGCTTGGAGTTCCTTCTTATTTTCCTCAAGAGTTTAAAATTCCCTTTGTAAGTCGTCGACTTTAGCAGATATCGCTTGCTGGCTCATCTCAAGCTCCATGAGTTGTAATTTAGCTTTAGAAAGAGACTCAAAATGCACTTCCTTAGTCATCAAGTCGCAAGATGTGGACTTTAAAGAGTCATATCTGCAAGCCTTCTCAAAAAGATCAACCAGGTATTTCCCAGAGCTAGAAAGATCAACGACCTACATCTTTTTCATTTCGCCAAAAACTATATGTACTTCATCTTCAATAGAAGAAATGGACTCAATGGTGTTCGAGCAAGCTTTTCTGCAGCTTGTCGCCACATGAATTGAAGATATTGAAGTTGGCCAACCTTATTATGTTCACCTCCTGGAACTCAGAAACAACAGCTGTAGATTACCTTTGAGAAGGCCTCGCTCTTTCATTCCATGAAGGAAGAGATGGACCACTTGCCTCCGAAGGTGTGCTAGTCAATTCGCCAATAGGGTTGCTAGTCAATGGCAGATCAATCATAAGGAATTAGGTCGTATCGTTGTCATTCTGGCACAATTTGACTTCAGGCAATTCGTTATCAATCCCATTCAAAAGAAGAGGGATTTCATCCACATGCAAAGAACCTTCAAGTGCCTCTAACTATGAAGATCAAAGAGTTAGAAGAAATATAAAACTAAATCTATTTATGTTGATAGTGATATACTTACATAAAATGCTAAAGTCTGAAGAGATAGTCAAACTAGGTACTCCTTCCAAAAGGCCAAAAGAAGTAGTAGTGCCACCTAATGTCTTTTTCTTCTACAAAGGGTGATTCCATAGACAATCTCTAGTATCACTCGCCGTTCCACTTTCGCTGGAAAGGGTATCAATTTGCTTACCGCCTGCAAAGAACCCACAACTCCATATTGAAATTCCACAATAGGGATACACAACAATATCTTGTTCATTGGAGGAGTAGCAACTTCTTTAGAAATAGCACCAATGCTAGTAGAAGAAGGTCTTAGAGGACTGCAGATCGCTATACTCTTTCCCTTAGAAGAAACTCTAGCAATTCCACTTAGGCGAGAACCCCACCAAGCATTGTATTCTTTGGTAACAAGTGGTTTTAACGTCTTCGCTGGAAGTACAGCTAGAGAGCATGTCCTAAGGCAAGTAGATGATTTCCAAAGTCAAGCCACATCCTCTAATATGTGTGAATAATATTTCTCCCTCAAGTCGCCAAGAACATCTTGACAAAACCCAAATTACCTATAGAATCTATGCGGACTATAAGGTTTTATTGCATGAATGGCATGTTATCGACAAAAAGTTAGGGAGCAAACTAACAAAATAGTTAAACTAAGTCAATGATAAAGACCCATTATCCAGCAAAGATTGCTCGAAGTCACCAAGCGTACAGTTACATGTCATGGAAGAAAGATCCATATGTCTAAAAATTGCTTATGCAATCGAAAGAGAGAAATATTTGGTCTTCTCTCCATGAATCTTCACCATTCGTGCAACTGAGGAGAAATTATTTCCTTCGTGTGATGGGTGCTAAAGTATTGGGCAATCTATGCGTACACATAATGTATGAGGAAGGTTGCATGACACTCTTTCAGAAACGAAGACTGGGAGACCTTGCTCAAGCCATTGTAGATACTCGCCAAAGCTGGTATAGCTAGTGAGAATTTTCGCTCGAAAGCCATAAGGCTAGCCACCTTAAAGACACCTTGATGGATACAATTGATCCCTTTACCTAGAAGAACAAAAGATAAAAATGCAGCCAAGTACAGTTTCCCTCACAAAGATTCTGGAATACTAAGTACATCGAAGGCTTCGTTTTCTCCCTCCACAGTTGTCAAATAAGTACTATTCATGAGACTTGTAGGATTATTCAACGTCCTTGGCTTTGCTGCAATTCACCTAGTATATAGTCTTAGGGAGGCAGTGTGTATCTAGTTGGCCCTTTAAATCATAACTGAACCCAATCGTCGAAGAAAACTCCAAGTAGGTCACCATTTGCAAGCCTTCCAAAATTGAAAATACAAACCTACAACTTTAAGAAACACGTAGTTCCTTCATTATCAATCTCTAAAGCTCTTTGGTGGAAAGGATCACTTCGTTCTAACATTGACCCATGAATGGAGGACCACCAAACTCCTAAAGTTCCAAAGTAAAATAGATAACTCACCAATCGAAGTATGTAATGTGTTTGTCGAGGGACACCAAAGTTCACAGGAAGCATGCATGACATGGCTATAGCAATCATATGTAAACAAAGAAGCGTAAATGGTATCATATACTTTCATGTCACGAAGTAGCTTCTTATGCTTTACGAGGATAGTCTCCAACCACTTCCAGTAGTTCCGTGTGTAAGTAGTCAGTTTGTGGTGGGGGCATTTCAAAAGTCATGTCGAGGTTGCAATCTGCAAAAGGAAGATAGAAATTTCTGGAGTTTGTATTCGCATCATCAGTTGAAGACAATAATAGCGAGAATTTTTAGGTTGATGAGATGAATGATGAGTCGAATACTTTCTTGGAGCATGAGGAAGACCATCTACCAATGTGAAAATTCATCTCGTTGGAAGATCAATCCACATTTAAGTATTTTGATGCTACGAGGAAAACATCCAAAGTTATTGGTTTCAATTGAGTTCCTCTTCGATTATCTGATATGAAGATATGTGACTTAGGCTTCTCAAAATCTTTGATCTGCATTTACTAGAGATTTCGGATTGCAGAACCTTCAAAAAGAATTTCAAAAAGGGTAAGTATATTGAGATTTTTTTTAAAAAAAAAGGATGTTGGAGTTGTCAAAAAAAAGTGCAAGATGTGATTTCAGGCCCAACAAGTCCATGGCCCAAAAGAGGGAAAAAAAAAAAAAAGAAAAGGAAACACAAAAGAGGATGCAAAGGCCTAAGCCCGAAAGAAAGAGCCAGCGAATTAGGCCCAATTCAATTCACCAACAGAGCCTTCTCTGTACCCCTTCTGTCGAACCAGCATCCATACTTTCAGTAGGCCTCTTGCTGCTAATTTCACAGTGCTGTCAACCATGGCGAACGGCGCTACAAGACCTCCATTGAAATCCAAGCTGCCTTCATCTTCTTTTCTTTATTGCTTTGGCCAAACTCAGACTTCTTTCTACCAAGGGCGCCTTCTAGGGCTTTCTTAGCCTGTTCCTATTGCCAATTTCTTGATAAGAGGCAATAAAATATGGGTTGCATTTGAGGCTTAGTTGCAAGGAATTCCAGCTACGTTTGTCGTGCTTTAAGGCAATCAATTCAACTAGCATATAAACGAGTCGAGTTCATTACGGTTACCAATGAGTTTTGGTGGCTTCAGTGCTCCATCCCTATGCTTCTTGCCGCCATTCTTTCTTCTTCACAAGCCGCGTGTTTATCTTCTCCACGAAAAGCCACCATCCTTGCCAACAAAGAAACCAAAGGCAAAGTGTCCTCGCCACTGCCGGCCGCCAGACGCAGAAAGCAAAAGCGAACCGAGACCAAAAGATCTTCTCCACCACCACTGCTTCCCACGTACCACCATCGTTAGCGCTGTGCCCAATYGCCAAAAGAAATAGAAGGTAGAACCTCTACAGTCGCCGCAAAGCTTGCCGTTGTTGTAGTTGATTCCTGTCGTACAATAAGCCTCAAGGGAACTACAATGCATAAGAAGGTAATTCATATGGAAATCATGGTAGCCAAGGTTATGGGGGATCTCGAGAGTTCAACAATGTTCATCATGGCCACCGTCGAAAAACAGAAGGCAGAGGGTTCCGACGGCGCCACTTGTTGCTCACCTCCATCGTTGCCCATCGTCTTGGCTCATCGGAGAAAATGAAGAGAAGAGGATCGGCGGGAGCTATGCTCAAAAATTGGGCCACCGAGTTTAGGCTACCGGGTCTGGGTCATACCTCCAACTGGCCCACGGAGCAAGTAAACCAAAAAGGATGGGTGACTAGTTTGGGCCGTTTGTCCAAGAAACCTGCAAGGAGAATACATGGGCTAAAAGAAAAAGGCAAACATAGAAAAAAATGGATTGGGCTGCATAGGTTGGCTCGCAAAGAAGATAAGAAAAAAAAAAAGAGAAGTAAACAACTAAAGGGCCTAGCTGCTGGGCTTGGGCCATACATACCCTAGCCCAAAAGAAAAAGCAACATAAAAAAAAGATTAAACACAAAGGGAAAATGAAAAGACGGCAAGAAACAAAAATAAAAGCAAAGCAAAAGGAAAGCAGTAAAAGTTAAAAAAAAAAAAAAAAGAAAGAGATGTCAGGCAAGCAAGTAAAAATTCAAGCCCTGCAAGCAAATGTTTTTTAAAAAAAAAAAGGTGTTCATGATAGGAAGAAAGTGGGAGCTTACTATTCTTTATCTTTCTTCGGCGCCTCCTTTTGGGATGTCCTTCAAAATTCTTCAAGCCTAAGAACAAGTGCTACATCAACACGGAAGAATTAGCTATGCAGTAATAAGGTGTTAGCATGAGGAAAATCATTTAGGACAAGAGACGAAACATACAAGAAAATTTATCAAGTTGGTGATGCAATGAAGAGTAAAAGGGAAGAAGTTTATGTAATTGGCATGTATATATAAACAAGAGAAAGAGTTGGTTGTATTAGGATTAAAGAGACAAGTTCCATCACAACTAGACATAGGATTTGGACTATCTGAAATTGGATTCAGTAAGGAAAGAGAGTTGTGTTAGGATTAGGAAAATAAGTTTTATCACAACTACAATATGTAAGATATGTTTAGATTAGGATTTGGATTATCTGAAATTAGATTAAATAAGTTCCAATCGAAGAAGGATAAGGGAAGAAGAACGGGCCCAACGAATTGAAGGGAAAGACAAGCCTAACAAATTAAAGAAAAAGGGGTAAGCCTAGCGGCTCGTAGAGTGATCTCTAATCAGATTTGTCGTTATTCAAAGAAAGAAGGGGGTACAAATATCTTAAATATGATCCAAGAAAAATAATCGAAGTTATTGGACCTGTAATAGTGACCTAAATGGTGTAAATCAATTTGGAACTTGTTCACTTGAAACCCATCGTCAAGTTGTTCCCGTGAACAAGTTTCAATAAGCAATTTGTAAATATGAAAATTTTATTAAATTAAATTTTCATAACTCATTTAAATAATTAATAGTTAATTTCAAATGCTCACATTAAAATTGGGAGTATGTGACATCTCAACCAATTAGATGATGACACATGTCAATGATGACAATGTTCAATCAATGGAAGGATGCTGCTCGGCTAATCAAGTAATCTCATGTCGCTCCTAGAGGTGATTTTCACCAATCAAATCAATTCGCTTTACCTATAAATAGAGGCCAAAGCACAAAAGAAGGATGTCCAAAAATTCATATCAAAGATCCAACAATTGGGAGAAGCTTAGAAGAAAGAAACCAAAGTTCTCTCCAAATCATGGACCAAGCTGCGTTCTTGAAAAATTTTAAAAAAGAAGAGTCAATGGATTGAGCCCACGGGAATATTTCGAAGATTATAACACTTTTTTTATCAAATTTATTTCTTTTTTTCGTATTTTTTTCTTAATATATTTGTAGACGAAAGATTCGTTTGCATAAATATGATAATAATTAATTTGATGATCGTAGTAAATTTTGGTAAAGAAATAAGAAAAGTGATACTTTTATAATTAATGATGAAGGATTTGATCGCAGTCAATTTTAATAAATAAGAACATGACAAGCTTCAAACTCACTTAGAAATATTTGATAGCCCTATTTAATATTAAAATTGAATTAATTTGTTTTTAAATAAAACGTGGAATTAATTAAATGCTTATTTGATTAAAATAATTTAATAATATAATTTAGAATGTCTTATTAATAGTAAGAGCCTCTTAAATTTTCTGTTATAATGTTAAGTAATAAGGTTTTAAAGTATCACGTATTAATAAAATATATTCAAGTGCAAGAGTTTAATATTTTTTGGGATGGATTAAATTTGCATCATTATATTTTAAATTGATACCCCTATTTAATAATTATATGGTGTTATCATTTATATCCTTTTAACTTTTATCGTATCAATTCATTAACTTTTATCATCCCTAAATCTCTATCAATCAAAAGACAAAAACTTCATAATTGCTAAGAAGGGACTTGAAGTTAAAAAATGATGTGAATGTTCTTTCATAAGGATACCATTCTGCTTGAAGCGGTAACTTTTAGAAAGTGAGAAATTTGAAGGATTTATAGGAACGATAAAAATTGATAGTTTGACACAAAAAATTTCAAGAATAATAACCATACAAGTAAGCTATTAAACTAATAATGTAGATTTAAAATTTAGGAGTGTGATTTACTCTATTCTTTCAAAGAATTATATACACTTAGAATATTTTAGAACTTATAAATTTAAAGGAAAAAGAAAAGGAAAAAGTTGTAAAAATGACAATATTTAGAGTATTGTTAAATTGATCATTGGACGCTCTAATAACATTCAGTGTTCAAATCCATAGTGTACAAGGTAAATTATCAATATTTAAAAATTCAACTATTTATTACACTTCAGTCTTGTAATGTTTGAATTTTAATTTTATTAAACGAGTGAAAATAAAAATTAATAAAATTTTAACAAAACGTACTGCATTCTTATTAAATCTTAACATTTTTGTCAATTAATTATCATCAAGTATACAGCCGTACACTTCTCATAAACAAAAGGAAAATAATTCCCCAAATAGATCTGATCAACCAAGTGGAGTATATTCTTTACTATTGTGCCACGTCTCATTTTCCACAATTAATCTTTAAGATTTATTTTATCAAATTTATATTCTATGCAATAATTGATATAGATTTAATAAATTAAAGAAGATTATAGACCCACAAAAATTATTGGCGCAAAAAGATTTGGCAGCCCACATGAACACCTTTTTGAGAAAATTCAATTAAGTTCATCTTTTATTGTAACTTTTTTAGGTTAGGGTTAAAAGAATGGTACATTTGTCTGCTGTCCCTGAAGGAGGGAATTGATGATATGGAAAAATTATATTAAAGAGTTACGATAGGAATTAACAATCTTGATTACGCAACTGTAGTTGATTGGGGGAAGGTTTATATCAGCTAATCACCTCTAACCACATATTGTACGTAAGGTTGCTTTAGAAAAGATTATGACTCAGAATTTTTTTCCCCTTAATTTTTCATTAAATCACCCATTATCTTCGCTTATTAAGACTAATTCAATTCAAACTTAATTCGAGATTATATCTATCGAATTTGATCCAATATCTAGTCTGAAGCTTTTTATTACAATCAATATCAAATACGAGAATATTGACTTAACAATTCATAACATATTATCTCAAATTATTATCTTAGAAGAATTTACTTTGATTTCCTTACCCTCCCCAAATTAGAATGAAGGCTAGATTTGCACCACATAATCTCAAATGTAGACCTCATTTTTTAAGTTTTTTTTTTCAAATTAGACTAGAACACCCTTTAAATTCACTACTTCTGAACATTTATGTCCCTAACATTTTCATCCCTAGATTAATTAGAAGCCAAAAGTGTTATAAGAAGCATCCGACGGACAAGGGAGTATGATTTAGTTTCATCCAACGTGTTGTTGCAATCTAATTGTTTAAGAATTAAAGAACGGTTGGGAATTTACGATATAGAGGCGTCGATTTTGCCGTTCCGCTGTAATACCTAACCCGTAAGATTTTTGAACTAATTTCACGGTAAGAAAGAGAAGCATTGCAGCAGGAAAGAGAAGCACTAAATCACATCATAATTGTCCGACATAATTTGTACAAATTACATAGTGAAAGCTACATTAGGAGCTAATCACAACTTTTAGCCCTATTAACTAAATACAGGTTGCTTTTAACCAGAATTACACAACCAGAGGTTGATACAATCATTTCTAACAATATCAACATATGAACAGAGCAGCACATTAGGAGTCAGATCAGATGTCCATGCCATCAAATATTTCGACATCTTCCTCATAGTCAAGATCATCGGATACAAAACCTTCACCAGCTAAGTTGCTGCCAGAAATAGCAAATACAGTAAAAAGATGAACATTGAAGTTCTACCCAAATGCCGTAACCACACTGAGAAATTACATTACCTTAAACAGCAGAAACGGAAGCTCACAACGCGTTTCAATTTCCTATTGTAGAAGAAGAAATGGTACGACCATCTGAAAAAGGAAATATGGGCCCGGTCATATATATCGAGGCTCTAAGGCATTATAATTCATCAAAAAATAGCATAAAAGCTTACATGGCTCCTCTCTCAAGAAATGGATCAGCATCAGCCTCAGGATTGTAGCTATATATTTCACATTCTGCCAGTTTCACTACCTGCATTTCTATCATGTCAACAAACCGCTCCTAATCGATTCCTTCGCTTTTTATTTTTCTTTTAATCTTTAGATAAAGATCGCACCTCATCTAAAGCCTTATACAAGGCCTCCAACAGGGGGCTGCCCTCATTTGCCTCAAGCCATTCCTGCAGATAAAAGTAGAGGAAAGTAAAGATAGAACAAAATAGTGAGCAATCACAAAACTGAAAATTCAGAACCAATCCTCAGAATATGATAAAGCTATAACTGGAACGTTCTGAGCAAAAAGATGAGTGTTTTCATCATCTTCTTATATAAGCATGAGCACCGGACAATGAACTTTGAATGAACACTCACAAGTGTGTCCCAGCTTAAATCAAATATAATTGAAAAAGGGTTGTTGATTATAGAATTCGAACAGTCTTGGAAAGTTATCACAATCAGAAAAAACAAATAGCCAAGTGTTCAAGGCTACAACCAACTCTGTCCACCAAAGGTATAGATAGTTTTGAAATTTAGGTTGTCATCATATAGAAGAGCATAAAATTGGTGATCCTAACAATGCAAAACTAGGCAGCAACCAGCACTATCTGATTAAAATAAAAAACAAACAATTGAAACTCAATCATTAGATGAACCAGGGATACCTTTGATGCTTCAAACATATAGATGTCAAAAATCTGCTTAAAGCCATCCCAGCTTTCTTCCGTAAAAAATTGGTGCGCATTCACTGCACTGGTAAAGCAAAACGTTCGCAGATTGTAATGAACTTAAACCGTAAAATCCATAGAAATGTTAGTCATCACAAAACCAGTAGTAATGCAGAACAGACAAAGTTATTTTGGTTTTGGGAAATGGAGAGACTTGAACTCTCAGCTCCTTGAAGAGCAACAGTTTATGAACTGCCTGTCAAACCTTCTGACAACACTCCCAGGGCTGTTAAGAGAGGATTACATAATGGGATGCCAAGTCGCCAATAAAGCTGACAGTGACAGTACCCATAACCCTCCTTGTCAGCTTCATGTGAGATACAATGAACATAAAACATACAGAGTTACCTGAAATCATAATCCGGATACATGTGATAGAGAGTAAGAAGCAGATATATCAACGTCCTGCGGCTGGTATATGTAGTTTAAGAGATCAGTTGAAACCAATAATAATAACAAAAGTAATGGAATAATAAGCTAAGATTCACTTAATTAGGATAAACCTGGATATGGAAGCATATTCCACTGGGGAAGCGGAGTCTGTGTCCGAAGATTTGCCAAGATAATCAAGAATCTGAATAAAAAAGAAAAATAGTAAACATCATTTAAAAGATCAGTGAATCCGTGGACAGAAAACAAAGCAGAAGTACAACTAAATATTCTGCTAGATAACTTGAAAATCTTCTCAGAAAAATAACACGACGGATGCTGATGCAAACTAGAATAACGTGAAGATCAGAGCTGAGACCCCAAAAAGATAGAGAGGAAAAGGCTCAAGTGCGTTCAGTTTTCCAGAATAATATTGGCTTTGGTGCGCATGAATTCTTCAATTTTCTTGGTATTTTGTGATGAGATATAAACACACACTATAGACTTCCCCTCCACCACTTCTGTGTCATTTCTTTCCTTAAGCATTGAATCAAGCATGTGATGTCTGCAGTCTTATCCCACGTTACTATTCAGGATACCAAGATTCATAACAAATTTATATCGATCACTCTAGTTCAAGGAAACGAGCAAATCAACCAAATTTGAAGCAAAAATTTGCATACAACTATTTCTACCGTGCTACTATAGGTTGTAGAAAATAAAATATACAAAACAAACAGAAAATTTATTTTTCTTCAACTCAAGTCACCTCATTCTCCAGACTGAGTGACAGCTTCTTATCAGTTCCTGTATGTTTGCCTGAAAAAGTACACATAAACACAAATTTAATGTCATGCAACTGCCAGTTCCCAGCTGAAAGCATATTGTAGAAAAGGCATATGAGCCAAGGAGATGACTCCATCCCCTACAAATTTGCAAAGAACACTTACAAGAGTAAGCTTCAAGACACCCTCTGATAGTGCGCTCTCCAAGATTTACCTGACTCAAGAAGTCGTTGATTCTGAAAAAAAAGATATCAAAAATAATAATTAAATAACCAAATTTTCATCAAGAAGAACATCAAAGAGACCAGAACAGGCATCATAAGCCAAAATAATGAATTTAGGGTGGAAATATATAGCATGAGCGAAAACATACCGATCAAGAGGTGTGTATTCCAAGTACTTCATGATTAACTATCAGAAGACACCAAGATCAGATTATCCTCTTTATAAAGTTCCGACAGCAAAAGAAGCATCATTCAATTTCACATGCTTTGCAAGTCAGACGAGACAAATGAACAGTTACTGTATACTTCAAAAGTACAGAAACAATTACGATAGCATCCCAACTCCTGGTAACAAAACAACATTTTTCTTCTACGATATAGTTTTAGGTTCCAAATTGCAAAAGTGGGTCTCCTTGCTGATTTGAAGGAGTCAAACAGGCATGATGATGAATGCTCGGGCTTCTGCTGGACTTAATATGAGAAACGGGACTAGTCTACTAATTTCATTTGCCCAATGAACAGTTTCCTCTATGTGTCCTGGGGAATACCAAAAAGAGAGGATTTTATCATTATGGTATTATTCTTGGTGATGTACCTGGTTTTTATGTTATAATCATTTCAAACCTATCCAAAACTGGAAGGACAAAGAATGGCTTAAGAATTCATCAACCCTCTGCTTCCCATTCCCTCCACAATAAAGGCTTAGTGTCCCACTCCACACAAAGGCACTGCTGCTTGCAATGAACAATGATTTCAAATGACATATTAATCTGTCACTAAATCTACTGATCCAAAATAGAAAACACAGCCAAGACACAATAATTTACTTTTTCCCCGACAGCCCATAATTTTCCAAGAGTTGCACCTAGATAATGAAGTGGAAACACGTAGATGGTTTTTATATTCTAATAATATGCAAAAGGCCTAAAATAATCAAAATATCTATCATATTTTACATGGATGAAAGTTGTAATTGACAGTACAGTAAAGAGAAGAGAAGAGAGAGAGAGAGAGAGAATTTAATAACACATCCATCTACATTTAAAATACATGCACATATGCGCAGACATATAAAAGTAAGAAAAATAACAACATTAAGTTATTGAAATTCTGAAGGTAAACATCAGGCACTAAGAAGCAATGAAGTCATATCACTCTTTATTCATCTAACAGAATATCAATGTTTACTTAAGATATGATTATGAGACCACAACATACAGGTAAAGTTAGTTACACGCTCTTTAGCAATTGAATCCAGTATGCAGAATAACTCAAGAATGTAATAAATTTTTAACTGAAAAGCATCACATACTTATCTTGCATATGCCAAAATGTGTGACCTGCCTTAGGGATAACATTAGGCAATTTGAACAAACAACCAAGAAATCATTTTCCATATCCACTTCTTCATATACAAAAGAAGGTTGAGGGCATAAATCAAGAAGAAAAATGAAGAACTTTTAGGATCTAAAACATTAAAAGCAACAATGAAAAGAACAGAAAGGAAAATAATCATGTGAAGTTAAATGTTAAAACAATAAACAAGAAAGTAAACATAAATATATCTATAGAATTCTTTACTTCACCTCTGTAATCCATCTAGCGAGTTTATGACTTTACATTAATTTTGCTCGTGAAACCTAAAATTCCAAGTAAACCAGTAGTTTCAATTGCACCTCTTCCTATCCGCAAGCAACTAAAAGTCCAAAGAACCTAATCGTGAATAGATTTAACTCATTTGGGCATCCAGAAGTCTAGCCACATGCTCATTGGCGATCTTAACTTGAATACATATTCAAAGGCAACAGTTAGAGCACTCCGTACAGGTACAAGACCCTGTTTTCAGAAGTTGCCAAATTGTCACCACCTTCACTATCCCTGGTTCTGGGAAATGGACTGTGTGTGGCAAGGCTTACTGATAAATTATCACCAACTCTCTGGCTTACTGATAAATCTAAGCAAGGCTTACCGACTCCTCTAAGTAATTAAAAGCGATACTCATTTCCAAAGTTTAGTAAAATGCAGCAGACTAACTACGGTTGCCCTCCAAACTTACTGTTTCGACAACAATCATCTTCAAATCACAGCTACCAGAAGTTCAGCAAAACATCTAAGATTTACGTACAGATTTAGATCTATCTTTTCCCTCAATTCGATTACAATTACATATCTACCAACAAAGTTCTGTCCTTCTTAATAATATCAAAATGAAAACTCCATTCGTAAACCAAAAATCTCAAACTTTTGTGCCTCTTACACAGAAAAAATTCAACCAATACCGTAATATTACGCTGAAACAATTCTGTCTTCTCCATTGTAAGAACTTAAATTCTTATGCCTCCTTCACTTCACACGGAAAAAGAAGATCTCTCCCAAACTTATCACATGCCAAATTTTACTCAAAAACGAAAGCAAATTTTAAAAAATAAAAGGAAAAAATCCGCCTAGAACCAATCTTCATCTCACGTAGCAAAGAAATTTCATTAATCACCAAAAATTTTGAAAATTATCGCCCAAATCCAACTTTTCTTACATAAATCTTATCGCGAAACTCAGAATAGTTTAATCAGAATTCAAAATTGGAAATGTGAAGTTCAATAGTTCCTCAGAGTTATCCTCTTCCACACAGAATTCACCTAAAACTGGACAAAAAGGAACAGGATCTGGAAAGGAACTCACCTTTTTCGACGCTGTGCAGAGAGGGAAATGTTTGGTAGTTGGGGGCAAACAGATTTTCAATTATGGGGTCAATTTAAAATTATCGATTTTATTATAATCCAAGAAAGCGAACAATAAGAGCACCCTTAATTGGAATATTCCAATTTATTTATAATCTGCGTTTTGATGACATTATTTTGCTGATATCGAAGATTAGACCTTATCCATCGATTTTGGTGCAGAGTCAACGTTTGACTGACTTCAACCTTATCCGTTTACTGGTATTAAGGTACCTTTAATTCTTTAATAGCGCACACATTTTTCATTCTCAACCAAAAAAATTTTGAATCGTTTAAAAAGAAAAAAAAAAAGAAAATTTGAATTTTGGAATATTTATATTTTTTTCTGTGGATTTATTGGTGAATTTAATAATTTCATTTGTTGTTAATCAATTTTTGCCTTTAATGTTATTGAGAAAATCTCATACATATACAAATATTTTGAAACATTCATATTCTCTGTTTAGGCTTACTTTTTATTTTTTTCCCCCAAAATGTAGGCCTATATTTTAATTGGGATACTAAATATTTTAACATTCTCTATTTTATTAACTTTTGATAATCCCACCATTTTGAAAACACATCACTCATACTCTTTAACTCTCCAAAATTCTACAAGTTATAATTCTTTTTCAAGAAATCATAATGTAGGATTATAATTGGAAAACACAAAAAGAAATTATTTATCATAATCACAATAATTACCTTTCTTAAACGGTGTAAAATTAGAATTAGGCCTATCCTTTTTGGATAAAGGGAGTATATATTAGTATATCTTTAGGAGCATTCCTTAACAAATGCTATTTTGTCAATCTTAATTTGACAAATATTTAAATGATAAATCAAAACGAGGTCCTTTATTCAATCCGTGGCTCCATGTAAAAATAATTATGAGTTAGACCTTCCTCCAAGTAATAATCAAATTCTGTAATTGAACTTAGGTTAAGCCCAAATTAATCTCACCAAATGAGATTACCGAGACAGGCTGTACTCCAAGTAAGATGCAACTCGGATGAAACTCACATTAGTCTCACCATGGTTATTGTGTTGTAGAGTTATGAGTCAGGCCTTTTTTTGAGTAAAAGTTAGAATTTATGGATGGAATTTAAATTGAGCCTAAATTAATCTCATCAAATGAGGATATCAATTGTCTAAAACAAAAACTTTGTTAATTTACATTTGTAGCATCAAAAAGAAATGTAATTTAAACATGACGACCTTTCCCACTAATTAAATTACAAAAAAATTGTAACTTTTATTCTTATATTTCAAGTATAAGAAGGAATGGGCTAAATTCATATTCTTCAAATTTAAATTTGCCCCTAATTATTTTAATATATCGTGTTTAGAAAAAAATAGTTTTCTTCTCCTCTAAGCCCTTACATCTAAGTCAAACTAGGGAATGAATAACTCTTCTCTAAATGATATATATTAATTAATTAGGGTGTAAATTCAAGGCTTTATTTGGCTTATACCCCCAAAAAAACAAATTTCACTTCTTCAACGTAGTAGTCATTTGTTTACGTTCCTCGAGAAAGAAATTTTTTTTGTTACTACCTATTTTAACATTTTTGTCTAAAATATAGAAATTCATTCAAAATAATATTGAGAGCAAAAAATTCCCCAAATACAATCACAAATTTAAAATTCTTTAACACGACATTTTCAACTTTTTTTTTTTTAACTCCAACAAGAAATATTTTTTGCTACACATTAGAATTAATTCAAATAGAGCATCCGCAATATCTTTTTTTACTACAATACAGGTGAGGTAGGGGATGTCAAAAGAAGCTTCGTTGGGATCAAAAAAACTATTAGGGCTTGAAGCCATTGTAGCAGACAACCAATGAACAAAAATGATTAAGAAAAACATAAGTTTTTGAGTTTTGGTGCTTTGGATAAAAAATTGATGCAAATTTATAGATGGAAGGATGAGATGAGAGGTCTTGTTGAATTGTTAAAGGTATATTGAATGAGATTAGGGCTCAATGAAGGTAATTGAATGAGCAGTCATTGCAGCATATGAAGAATCCCAATGGCTTGGAGTCTTGGCATCTTTTTTCCTTCTCCTGCTTTGTTCCCAAAGGCAATTGGATTGGTCAGATTGGAGGTGGCTGATTAATTTGCATTGACCAAATCATTTTATCTCAAACTGCAAAAATTATTACACAAAAATTACCTTAAAATTTATACAAACATAAAACTGAATAATAAAAAGTGAAACTCAAGTTGAAATTTTCTCATTTCATCAACATTTTTCCTTCCTTCATAGTTCTTCAACTTCAACGGCCAAACTAAGAGCCACATGAGCTTCCGTGTCCAAATTTGATCTGTCTATCTATTAATACACTTGAAGTAGATCGAAACGTCAATTAACAAATAAATAAAATAAATTAAACTAAGTTAATCAAAAGAATAACAATACATTTTCAATTAAACATCAATCTATTAAATTATTATCTACCCATTCAGTGGCAGATTTTTGGCTTGAATTCACATTCGCATCTATTGTTACTGAGAATTACCCTTACCGCCATCATCCCTTTTAGTATTCCTCCTCCTATCTTCATGGATAAATCTTATTCGATTATATTACGGTCGAGTCCTAATAGTTGTAACTTGAGGATCTAATATAATCATTCTTTTCTCGTGTTCACATTTATTTCTATTACCTTCATTTCACTCATATTGCAATTAGAGAGCTCAACTTTAAATCTTTCAAGAATATTTTTCATCTTTTCCATTCTTTAAATTGAAATATACAATGTCAACAACTTCACTAATCCTATTAAGCTCTTTGTACTTCTAATAATCAATTGTCATCTGAGGCTATCCTCTGTCAAAAAAAAATCTTGACAATTTGGATTCAAATTTTCTACATTATATATGATAAAACATCTCTCTTCTTGTAAAAGATAGTGTAGACAAATTCCTTGACAATCATTGCCCAAAATTTTTCCAGAATCTTGWTCTTCTCATATCCTTTTTCATTTAAAATACATTATCAATTTCATCTACTTGAGTTAATGAAAACACCACATTTGTTTGATCTCATTCTGAAAATTTTCAAACACTGCATTTGTATATGTTTTATGAAATTAACCCTCCCAATTATAGAATGGTATACAATTGATCATAATATTTTTAGACTTAAAAAGGACAGCAAAAATCTCTTTCTATGCCTCATTTCTAATTGCAATCTCAATTTTCTCCACAAATTGTTTAAGTGTACTAGTAGAATGCGCATATCCTTAAAAAAAATATAATGAAAAAAAGGATGTATGTTTTCACCTTTTTGTGTTGATAATATCTCAACTCAAAAAAATGATTTACTAAGACAAGAACCAAAATTTTTTCATTTTTAAGTTTTAATCAACCATTGATTAGACTCCAATCCATACTTGGTAGCAAATTGATTTCAATTCCTCTCAAACATTCATTTTTATTACAGTTAGATATAAGTGCTTTTGACTCTTTTTTTGCAGTGCCAAAATCTTGTATCCACCTAAACTTGTTAGAATTTTACAAAGTTATTGTTGTGTTAAAAATGCCTAGCTGAATCACTATCYTGGTCGCGCGTGCTAAGCTCTTCAACACAATGAGGTCTGAGTTCCGACTAGCTAGCCATCTGATCTGCGCTTCGGATCCGTAGCAACATATTTTTTGAATGTAAGGTTCTTGAGTTAGCTTTAGTAAACCCTTACAAAGTGTGCAAATCAACTATTTGACCACGTGTAAAACTATTTGCTTGCCACATGATAATAGCCGATTAAGCTAAGAAAGATGAGCAAATAGACTGAATAATTATGCAAGCTAAGCTAAGTGAGAAAACTATATATTTTACTAGCCAAAAATAATATAGATTGCAGCTAAACTGGATATGTTAAGATAAAAGTATAAAAAAAACAAGAAAAGTAATAAAACTAAGTAGCATAAATAATTTTAGCACTCTAAATACCAAGTAAAAATAGTAAATTATGCTAAAGAAGAGTAACTACGGCTAATACAAGAAAAAGCTGACAAGTTGAACAAACTAASCATTCACACTATTAATGTAGTAAACAATACAATTTCAATAACTATAAAGAAACAAATAAGCACACATAAGCATTGAAAAAATGCATAGGAACAAAAGAAGGATAAAATCTAAGAACATTCTAGCAAAACTGTAAGGAAAGCTAGATAAATAAAGCTGTAAATAAGGAACTACGATAATGAAAGTTGTAAGAAAGTATATTAAATAGTCAAAATATCTTAAGAAATAATGAAATAATACATTTACAGCTTCTTTGGGTCGTATAATAAGAAATAGTTAAAATATCTTAAGAAAGCTATTTTTTAATGTCAACAAAAGTATATGGTAAAATAAATATATTTAGACMGTACTTGGCATAACTTTTTGGACTTTGTTGCCAATACTCTTGCATTGATCACTCATTATAGCAATGGGGTACTYGATCATCCATTGCTACAAGTYATGTGCTAAAAGTCATTTATATGTTTCTATATTTTCAGGAAAAATTAGGGCAGAACCCAATWAAATTGACTGCCCATTATGATTTATTCCAATAGTAGTCCATAATGGCATTTTGTATTTATTTACAGGGAATGTAGAATCAACACTTACCACATTGAAAAATTCCTCATAGTCTCTGATACTACAACAGTGCACCCAAAATACAATCTCAAGCCTTATTTCTTCATAGTGTGAATCATGTGAAAAAAGTCAACAATCTTATGATATATCCTGAGGAACATACGAATGATGCAATCAGCATTACCCTCGCCAAATTGCAATCTTCTGGCTTTGTGAACATAATTTTGACAATCTTTTGACAAATAATCTAATTTATCCGGTCATCCAGCTTAAACCTCTAAAACTCTTACACTTTTACTCATCCTAATTCCAACAATATCATTTGCCAAGTTTATATTTCACGTTTGAACTTGCATTCATGTGAGCACGCATAAATACATGGAAGACTCCAAATCATGGTTATGATGATCTTCAATCTTGGAGATCTATCACAATCCATTTTCTCTGASGATTGTAACCTTTTTGTTTACTTTTTTGCCGTCGATTTCCTACGTCTATCACAACACATTATTTAGAATCTCCTAACATGTGTCATTGCACTTTGAAGCAAATTTTTTTGCCATATCAAAACCCTTCCTTTTTCCATTTGCAAGATAAAATTGATAGTACTCCATCATCTTTTTCACTCACTATTTGCTGAATTTTGTCGACATCTGTAATGGTTCGTCTTCTTCGTTCGAAAAAATTTCTTCATCAATCTGTTCGATTTATATTTTCTGATCAGCAAAATTTTGTTTATTCTCTTCATTAATCAGCACAATCTCATTTTGATTCTACAAAATTTCCTCATCTTTCTACTCGACAATCTGTTCAATCTCGGGTTCTGCTATTGCATTTTSATTAACAGCCTTGGTCAAAAGTCCAATCTAATGCAATGATAATTTTCTCTTAACAACGAAAATGAGTACTCGATAGTCATGCCAAGCCAAATAAACCTAAAAGAAAACGATTCATGGAAGCTATAGATTCAGAGAGGTTCTTTGATCACAGATCATGCACACTCAGACTTGGAGGAAAAGACTGCTTCAACTTGTCAGTCTCTTCAGAGTCGAAGATGCATCACTCCCATCACCACTCTAAGGCAGCCCACCAGTGTGCTAAAGAAGAGGGCACCTAGTTGTCTGGTTTAATTTCCTCTTGAATGATAATTGTCTGACTTAATTCCCTCTTATATGATAATATTCATTTACCTCTTAAAGCTAAAATGATAATTTTTCCTCTTTAATGATAAATTCTGGTACTTTTACTTTATCTTGGATTTCGCTCAAATATGGCAGTAATAGGGCTGTAATGGGGGGAAAAAAAAAAGGGGGAGAAGGGAGGGAAAAGATTAAGGTTTTCCCTCTAATTAGCACATGGTTAATTATGTCTCTATGCAGTATATTTACTCATTGAGTCATTCTAATTTTGCTTCAATATTAAGCCAAATAAAATCGTTAATTATATTTTTTTTCTCGCTCTCTTTTTTATCTTTAARTAAATTCCAGTCTCATTTAAAATCTGTCGGGAAAATACAAACATGAGTCAAATAGTATAATACATACATTCAAATAAGATTGGTTTCAAGACATAATCAAAATATTATTTTTTGGTAAATGMAAAATCATTTATATTTGGAAAAGAGTCATCACCCTAAAATGGCTCCTGTTCTCTTCACTGTTTTCGAGCAGTTTTCAATTTTTTATTTTTTAAAGCACTAAAAATGCTTTCTCTTTCGTATTTTTGAAAGCAGAAAAAATTTTTACTGAAAATTAAAAAATCCTAAATCTTGTTTTGAGCGTTTTCAAGCAAAACATTCTTCTACAGCCAAAACATGAAAAATCTGTTTTTTATTTATTTTTATTTAATAAGTATTTAAAGAAATTCGAATGAATTAGATTACACTTAATTTTTATTTTTAATTTTAATTTAAAAATATTCGAATATTGACTACTAGTATTTAAAATATAATTTATAAGTAGATCCATTAAATATAGTCAAAATATTTTTCTATCAAATTCTAAATCAGACGTGTTTTTAAATTTTGATTTTTTAAAATAATTTTTAGGAATAACAAACCAAACGTATTTTTAACAAATTAAAAAACAATTACTTAAAATGGAAAACTGAAAATATTTTAAAAATAAAAATCTAAAACTGAAATTCAAACTGAAGATAATTTTATATTTTGAAATGGAAATAGTGACAATTTTAAARTAATTTATTATCTTGTTGATTCAGGTGTTTTTTCGTACCATGACATATTTTTGAGGGAATACTTCATTAAGTGTACTCTCAAGCCCAAATGGAGCGACGCTTTCACGTTAGGAAATTAGGCCCAGCTAGTTTTTATCCATTGGGCTAGCTGATGGAGTTATCTGGGTGGATGGTAACCCGTAAGTGGAACATGTTCCTTTTTCATTTTTTTTAACTATGAACTCTTTGAGAAAATTAATCTATGAATTAGAACATAATTAGAAGTAGAAAATTTCGATTTTTTTTTTCATATTTTGAGCGACTAGATAGAACCATTTAAAATGTATTATTTTCTTCAATTTTTAATACTCAAAAATTTAAACGATGTGTTATTAAATTATAATTAAAAAGTCGATTGCTAAATTCATATTTGAAGAGTATTTTAATTACACAAATATGTAAATATATTATGTGTTTTCAATCCACAGTCCARGAATAAACTTCTGTCCCTTCTAGATTAGGRTTAATCGTATATGTACTCCTCTCGTTTAGAATTACAAATAAATAAATATCTAGATAGTTAATAAGAGAAAAGAGAATGATAACATGTTTAACTACCTAATTCCTCTATTCTCCTCTACCCCTCCATAAAAATCAATCAAAAGAACATCTAAATTTGTCATTTTTCCTTTCTTTTCCAGTGAACCTGTAGAAAAATATGTTTTCACCTTTTGATTAATGAGAATGTACAAATATATATAGGGAGACATATTTGATACTCAAATTATATTACTTGCTATTCAAGCTATACAAATATTACACAAAATATATTTCAACACCCTCTCTGGAGTTGGAGCATGAAGATGACAAGTGCCCAACTTGCGAAGTAAGGGATCAAATTGTTGTCTCCCAAGAGGCTTGAAAAAGATGTCAGCTAACTGGGAAGAAGTGGAAACATGTGATGTAACCACCAGGCCATCCAAAATAGTATCGCGAATAAAATGCAAATCCACCWCAATGTGCTTACTTCACTCATGAAATACAAGATTATGAGCAAGATGAAGAGCTGACTGACTGTCACAATATACCTGTATAGGCATCACCTGTTGAACCCCCAAATTTGCCAGTAGACCCTTCAACCATTTCAATTCACACATCAAAACAACAAGAGCCCTATATTCAGCTTTAGTGGAAGATCGTGACACAGTTGGTTATTTCTTGGTTTTCCAAGAGATAGGGGAACCACCAAGAAACACCAACCATCTTGTAATAGAACGTCGTGTCTTCGGACAACTTGCCTAATTTGAATCACACCAACTAGAAAGACTAAGATCACAATCAAAATTCAAAAGAATACCTTGACCAGGAGAGCTCTTCAAATATCTCACAACTCTCAAGGCTGCCTGCCAATGATCCTATAAAGGGTTCTAAAGAAATTGAGACAAAATGCGAACTGCATAAGCCAAATCAAGACGAGTAAAGGACAAGTACAGCAATCTCCCAACCAAGAGCCTGTAGGACTCAGCTTCAGCCAGATATGGACTAGTAGACTCTACTAGTTTGTGATTCGGCTCCATCAGAAAACTAACAGGTTTCRAACCCAACAAACCACACTCAGTAATAATATCCAACACATACTTGCRTAGACATAAGGAAATCCCCTCCAGACTCTGTACAACCTCCATCCCGAGAAAATATTTCAGTACCCGAGGTCCTTCATATGAAAATAGGAACTGAGATAATTCTTAAAAATGACTAAAGTACTTGAATCATTCCCAGAAATAATGAAATCATCTACATAAATCAGAACATGCAATTCAACCTTCCCTTTCAAATAAAAGAATAGGGAGTAATCTGAATAAAACTGTGTAAATCCACATGAAATCAGAGAAGATGTCAACTTAGCAAATCAATATCGTGGTTTTTGTTTTAGTCCATAAAGTGACTCACGCAGATGACACACTTTGTTAGGCTCACTATGCATAAAACCTGGGGGCAACTTCATATATACCTCTTCTGTCAGAACCCCATGAAGAAATGCATTTTGTACATCCATCTAATATAGGAGCCACCCCTTTATAACAGCTACAGCAAGAAATGTATGAATAGTGAACATCTTGGCTACCGGAGCAAAAGTCTCAGAATAATTGATCCCCTCTACTTGGTGATTACTAAATACAACTAATTTGGCCTTCAAATGCTCAACACTGCCATCTGAGTTGTACTTGCTTTTATACATCCATCTGCTACCCAATGTTTTGTGTCCGGTGGATAAATCTACCAAACTCCAAGTCCCATTTTCTTCCAAAGCTTGAATTTCACTCTGCATAGCTTTATACCAAGCTGCATCTTTCGAAGCCTGATGATAGGAAGTGGGCTCAACACCTGCAGTAACAGTTGCAAGAAAATCTCTATGTCTGGCAGAAAAAATATCATAACTCATAAAGTGTGAAATAGGATATCGAGTACCTAAGGAAGAGTTAGAGTCARATGAATGAAGTCGAAGGGGGCTAATATAATCACTCAATCGAGAAGATCGGACCTTGTTTCGCATACCACCCCCCAAGCTCGCCAGAGGAGCTACTACCGTAGCCTGGGAAGGGCTCAGAACAGCCTGCTGATCGACGATTATTGCTATCAGACTATCGAAACTCTAGAAAGCAACCTTGGTTTGCCAACTACGGGTTCGGGTTTAGGTGTCGATACCAAACTTGAATGTTCGACTTCCAAATCCACATTATCAGACTCTAAATTAATCCTCCCATTCGTAACTCCAAGATCACTATCCACACTACCATAAAGAAATTCTTTTTCATAAAAAGTAACATCCCTTGAAACAAAAAACGCCTTAGTCTCCAAATCATATAATTTCCATCCTTTCTTATCAAGAGAATAACCTATGAAAATATATTTCCCACTCCGACTAGCAAAATTTATCCTTCTTAGAATGCAAATCAAATGCATAACAACAAACACTCCAAAATGCGAATATTATCATAAGACGGGGTAACATCATACAAAATTTCATAGGGGGACTTAAACTTCAAAACTYGAGATGGGATCATATTGATTAAATAACAAGCAGCAAGGACACACTCCCCCCAAAACTCAATAGGCAACCCCCCTTGAAACCGCAGAGCATGGGCGACACTTAAAATGTGTCGATGTTTTCTCTCCACCCTCCCGTTCTGCTGTGGTGGTCCTACGGAACATGTTTGAAAGAAAATCCCTTGTGCAAAAAAATATGATCTCAAACAATTAAATTCAATGCCATTATCACTACGAACGCGACAAAACATTAAAACCAAATTGGCRTTTTACCATAGCAATAAATTTGAGAAATAAGGAATACACTTCAGTTTTGTCAGATAGCAAAAGAACCCAAAACAGCTCTACTAAAATCATCCACTAGAGTTAAGAAGTACTGTGCCGCACTTGAAGCTGGAATACGATATGGTCCTCAAAGATCACAGTAAATAAGCTCAAAAATCCGACCAGCTCTATTATCACTGTCAACAAAAACATCTCTCCTCTGTTTAGCCTAGTAGCAAACATCATAGGCTTTATTCGAACTACTACGACTAATAAAAGATAAATGCGGTAAAATATCTTCTGAAGGATGTCCCAATCTGCTATGCTAAATGTCCACACCTATCACTTTGGTTGTGAAGAAGCTGGAACGGCATACTAGAAGAAAAAACCCCCTTCATTCACCTGCTCCAATCACAGTCCTCGTACATCGGTCCTAAATAACAACAAATCATGAATAAATAAAACATCGCAGCACTGATCTGATCATCAATCAAACGTGTAACAGAAATTAAGTTACAGTTCAAATTAGGAACATATAGGACATCMTTCAATCTCAAAATATCAGTAAGATCAACTCTACCCACAAATTCGAGGTAATAACATCGGGCAAAGCCACTTAATTAAACAACCCCTCATGATAGTCAACTAAACAATGTATGATATCCGTAGCATGTACTTAGCACCGGTATCCAAAATTCACGGTAAATTGGAAGACTCACCCATCAACCGATCAAAGGAAGTATCATTACCAATTAAATTCATCAAATGGGATCACTGCTCATTGGAAAGGGGGAATAGGACCCGAGCTGGTTAGACCCGAGCCCAACCCCTCTGTTGGAATCAACCTATTGCTGCAACAAAATTTGTGGGCTGTTGCTGCTGCTAGATCTGGCCCGTTTGCTGGAGGCCTATCTGTTGCTGGACCAGACTGGACTGGCGACTCAACTACTGTTGGACCAGACTGCTAGTTGATAGACTGGGGCTGCTAGAAATTTGGTGGAGCTGGTGGCTGTTGGCTGGACTGGTCTACCGAGGCTGCTGGACCTGGCGTTGTCCACCCCCTCGAACTGCTGCTCCGCCATCGAAAACCGTCCGACGTGGACACTCATCCCACAAAAAATCATGAAACTGATCTGCATCCCTTATGGCATGCAACAATTCACCAATTCCACTGCACAACAATATGGTAACGGACTATAGGTATTCAATTCATCCCATAATGGTTGCAATTTCCTAAAATATTCTTCAACAGTCATGGAACCTTGAAAATAAGTAGCGAATGCCTGCTTAATTTCTTGTTTTGAGTACCATGACTAACACTATTTCGTTTCTGCAATAATTTCCATAGGGGAAACACCTCTTAAAAGTATAGAATAGTTTTCTTCAAAGATGGATCAATGGTGTTCATCACCCATTGAACCAAAGTAGCATGTAAACATCTCCAATCAAAAAACTTTACAGGATCAATATGTGTAATTTCAGTGCTCTCCAAAAAACCAAATTTTCTGCTAGAAAGTAAAGAAAGTTTCACAAATCTAGACCATTCATCGTAATTCAAACTGCAAAAAATAATGGGGGTAATAATGTTGCCCGGAAGATCATTCGGACTGAGAAATAAGAGGAAGTTGAATCGGGTTTTACTCGAGGTATTCCGGAACCATCCCACTGTTGCCGAAATCGCCAGACATGGCTGTGGTGGTTGAGATGTCGTCGGACATGGTGAGGGAGGCGAAAAAATCGAAGGGGTGGGGGCTAGTGTTTTTATTTAGTTAGGCTCTGATATCATGTAGAAAAATATATTTTCACATTTTAATTAATGAGAATGTACAAATATATAGGGGGAGACATACTTGATACTCAAGCTATATTACTTGCTATTCAAGCTATACAAATATTATATAAAATATATTCCAACGGAACCCCTTCAATCCAAACACGCAGAAAAAGAATTAATCTAAATATATATAAAGCGGTCTCACAATAAAATTTAAAAATTATAAGATATCTTTATAGCATGTATTTAAAATATAAAGGTATCTCTTGAGTCTCGATCATTTCTGGCTCATAAGGCTTCAAACATTGACATTGAGTGATAAGACCCTAAATGGTATTCGTACTTTATGCAAGGGAGAGTCTTAAAAGTCACAACTAACAATTAAAAAAAACAAAAAAAAAAAAAGTTACCATGCATTATGATATAATTCATTGTTGACGTCCCTTAAAGATGTTAAATTATTTTCTGTTTATTTATTTTGGTCCCCCATATATAATTCATTATGAAGTTAGGTATATATTGCAGTATCTCTTAGACCCTTTGATCTGGGATAAAATATTTAACTTGTCTAAAAGTATAATAATTTAAACCACATAATAAATTATGATTAAATCCAAACTAACCAGTAGAATTTAGATAATGGTCGACCCATTAGCTCACCTACTCAACTCCAATCAGTCTCCCACAAAAAAAAAGAAAATCAAAAGGGGAAAAATAAAGCTACTGAATTCTTAATAAGATTATTTTGAGGTACCAACTTAGATTCTTCCATGCAAACCTAAACCGGTTTTTCAACCACACCTAATTTTTGTTAAATAAATGTATCCCTCTCTACACAATAAGAAACCAACGTCCAAGTCTTATTTACATATATAATTCTTTTTACAATTAAGTAAATCATGCTTTTATCCTTCAAAACCCTAATTAATTCTGAAAATTATTAATATAATTAGAGATATTATCCATTGATTTTCAACTTAATCCAAATCGATGACTTTTTTTTTTTTTTTTATAACAGTCCCTTGTTACTTTTGGTTTTAATGAATGTGAAATTGCGCCATCACAATCTCGGGATGAAAAGGAAGGTCATTTGTTGAGATTTATTGAAAAATAAAGTCAAATGAATCAAGAACCTATCCAACTAAGAAGGCTCATTTGTTTGATTTTGGAACTAGTAATTATAACTTCAAAAAAGCAAATAATAGAGGAGTATAATCTTCTTTAAAAAAATATTTAGATAGACTTGATATTTTCATGAAATATTGCAGCAAATGTTTTGGTTTTGAATCACGGGTACTCGAAACCTATGACTCTAACTATTCCTGTTCGAATGAACCCATGRAGGGAGCAAAGCTCTAATTTCAGGGTAATGATAGGATTCAACTACTAACATTGGTAAGATCACATCCTATTTAAAARGAGTAAAACTCTYAAGAAATTATTTACTCTATTAATAAAAATCGAACTTCAAATCTGGTTTAAAGAGTAATAGGTGACATTCTAATTGAATCAACAATAGTTGATAAAATGTAATAGGAAAGGGGTCTTTTTGGAGGTGGGGGTATAACTAGAATTGACTTAATGTATGACGTAGGAAAGCATAATTGTTATGTAATGGTTTTGGGATGGTAACCAACCAAAACRATAAAAGCCATAAACAGGCCTTTATGTACTTTGCTATCAACCAAACACGCAAATTAGTCTAAAGGGAGCATTCACAAGTCACAATAGACGAACTCAACCAAACAAAAACCAACCAATTAATCTGCATACGTTTTACGGTTTCTGTAGAATAGGCAGGCAAAGTTTTCAAGAGCTCAAATTGTACTTAGTTAGATATACGATTAATCTTTTATATATTGGTGATTTAAAAATTTCATATACTAACAAATATTGACCATCATCATRTARTTATTTRTAAACTTTAATTATATATACGATGAATCATTTTATRACTTGTGAACTCGCATATAACGTAAACGAGTAATTGATTCTTTTCCTATCATTAGGTTAATTTCCTCCTTAGAAAGAATGATTAATTTGAGTAAAAGTTCAATTAGAATCCATACTCCTTACTTCTTTTATGGTACGCTTTTTTTTTCCCGCCAAGCCTCTTTTTATTTTTAGATAGTAAGTGAATTGCACGTTTAAGTTACACAATAGAATATATACTAGGCAGCGCCAATTTTCAAACATGCTCGTTTAAGAAATTTTATATAGTATAATTATTTTTCATAAAAATGAAACAACCCTAATAAGAGGACTTAGTAAAGGAACATTCATCTCAGTCTCTGGTGTTCAAATAATCAAATGTCAATATCGAGACCATATGGATTTGGTCAAGTATATCAACAAAGGTTAGAACCCATTAAATTTGTCAATTTTTAAAGAGGTTACATCTCACATTACATCACCATTATTCGAATTCATAATCACCACAAAGATATATATATAATCGAGAGACTTCTTAAATTTATATATATGAAATTTATTAATAGTATCATTTAAATTTGTTATTGATGCTTTTATATTACTTTTAATATAATTTTTGATATAAATAATCCGCATAATTATAAGTCGGGTAAAAAAACCGACTTATATAATTGGTCAGATGTATTTGGACGGAAATTCTAGATCAAAGTTTTCTTTACTATCTACTTTTACTACATCGGACGATTTAAAATTAAATAAGAAACCTAAAAATATTTATCATATGGAACTTTTCATTCCCAAAATCGGAACTTTCCCAGTCCGGATGGAACCTTCYTGTGTCATWTGTGAAAATTCATCAAATCGGTCAAATTGATATATATCCGTCTTTCTTTATTTTATTAATTATTTAATTAGGGGTAGAAGTAGACTTGAAATTGAAGGGTGCCGCGTGTCATATGCTCAAAGCATATCCCATGTCTCACGGCTTTCATTAGTGGATAAGCTGTTGTCAGCTTCTGCATGGTATCGCAAGCTCACCTCTCCCGAAATTTTTTATAATAATTTTACTATATCAATTAAAATACGTAATTAAAATTTATTAATATTAATTTCTCACAGCATATTTTCTGTTAATATTAAAAAATTTCGAGTAAAATGCGTGATATGCATATATAAATGTATCCTTAAATATTATATATATATATATATATATATATATATATATATATATATGTTAAATGCTATAGAAGATACAAAACCGAATAAAAATATTTTGTTTTTTTGTTTCCCTTTCTGCCCTCTAGGGTTAAAAGAATCTAGTAAAAAGAAGGAATGTGGAAACCAAGTAAAAAGAATCTAGAAAAATTTACATGACAAATAAAGTATTTGTACATATCATAAGTTATAGAGATAAATAAATCATACGTTATATAGATAAATAAGTCGAGTATGATATTTCATAAATATTTAAAATGAGATCGTCACGATCAAATTAGAAGTGCAAGATAGAAGTATAATTAAATAATATTAATAATGATTCTTATTTTAATATTTTTGATAATTTCTTTTTAATAATTTACAATCTTATAAAATTTGAAAGTAACTTTGTAAAATAATATTACACATGTCGAAATTTTAAATTTTTAAGATTATTGATTCAGTAATTACTTAATCTTGGATAAAAAAATTTTTGAGGTTAAAATCGTGTAGTGAAAAGTGGATCCATGCGGTTGTATTTGAATTTACAGTTAGAAATTGTTCTCATTTTTCTCTTCACCCCTCGTATCATTTTCGCAGGTAAATTTTCAATTTTGTTTCTTCAGACGAAGAAGTAAATTTGAAATGTTGAGGTCTCGGAGAGGAGAGATAATGAATGTCATTGGCGTAGCAGAAGAGACCGTGAAAGACTAGAAAGAGACGCATGTTCAAAGGCTCTCGAGAAAACCTATTATGGGGTACCCCACCAACAACACTATTCTATTCTGGTATACTATTTTGTTTTGCTTTTTCAAATACTTTTCATGAAAATTTCAAGCCCTTTAAATTGTGTGTATGTTTGTACTGTGTATCCCTTGTATGCAGTTGCAGTTTGAATCTTGAATGCTGCTGACAAAGACCACACTCAATCTCTTGCTTCATTTCAAAACTGGGATTTCCTGATTTCTACGAGAGAAAACTAGGGAGAAGAAAGCTTGTTTTCTTAGCTTGAAGATATCCGATCCCCTTCTTGTAAGTCTTCCTTTTCTTTCTTTGCTATACTTTGTCAGTATATTCTCTTAAATTCATAACTTTCTGCTGATGTTTTCTTGTTGAAAGCTTTGTGTTCATGAGAACGATTACTTTTTTTCAATCTGGGATTGTTTCATGCCCTCACCTCTTTCTTTCTTTCCTTTGTTGGGTATTCTCTTGTATTCTTGCCTTATCTCGCTCTGTTATGTGATGTTTAGGTATTTTTGTGAATTGGATTTTTTTCCATATCGATTGATTGTTGAACTTTTTGGTTTTGAATTTATCATGGGTAGTTCTATTTTATCACCAAAAGTGAAAGTGTTTGTTTCTGAATGAATTGTTAATGAAGAAAAGGGGWACTTGCTTTTGAACAAGTCTAAAATTTTTTCTTTCTTTTCCTCGTTTATTTGGGAACTTTTGTCCTATCATCTAGCTTTTGACTTCTGGATGAACTTACTTTATAGTTCTATGTCCTTGTCAACCTTCTTCGGGTTAAATTATTTTTAGGTATATTTAGTTTGCTCTCCATATTGTTTGGATTCTTGATATAGGTATGCATTTGGGTATAGTTTTTTCCGTTGATAAATACCTCATCTATATTAACGTTGCTATCTTTGTAAGGACGAGTTTGTGGTTTTAAGCCCCTTGATTTGCCTGCAGTTCGTGATATGTTGAAATTTCTTGACGACATGAATTTGTATCCGTGTATTTATGCTTCTCTGTTATCTATACTTGGTTTTAGTCCTTTTGATCGGTGCCAAATTTCAGGATTACTGCTTGAAGGTAGCTTGCTTGTTGAGGCTGTGTTGAGCCAATTCTGTTTCATTACCTTGGAGTATAGTGAGTTTGTTGCTTTCTAGTTGCTGCCAAGGATGGGGGATCATTTTGTTTTGCTGGTTGATCGCTTGCTCACTGAATCAACTTTGGAGGCTGCGATTGAAAGCCGAAATAGATTGAAACAATCAGTAACCTCAACAAGTGATGACACGGTGACTGATTGTTCGTCTAAGGACTCTGGAGCTGATTTAACTCCAAGAAAAATGGTAGAGTGCAGGATTTGCCAGGATGAAGACTGGGATTCAAACATGGAAACTCCTTGCTCTTGTTGTGGCAGCTTGAAGGTTAGTGGTGTGACTAGTTTTAGAAGTTACCTTTTCAGTTAGAAACATCATCGTATCATCTTATGTGCTCCATATCCTCCTAATGTCTTGTCTTTCATTCTTGTTTTGCATCTTTTCGCCTTCTGGTCTTGAAAGCCATTTAAAGAACCTGCCAATTTACACAATTAAACAGTGTTTCATTTGTCCAAAAGCAACTTGAGTTTCAATTGACCTTTTTTGTACACTGGAAACTAGACTCTGGTTTTTCAAGAATCCTTCATTAGCTTGGGTTTACAACAGTTTATAGGAATTGAACTAAACCTTAGGCATAGTGTTTCTTCTATCCAAGGAAACAACCATAATTACTGGTCAGGGTTTTCTAATCTGTACATACCATTTAACATCAATTCCACAGTTTTAACTGTACTAGTTAGAGATTCTAAAAATGTTGGTTCAACTTGTTTAACTAACTTATAAATGAAAACAGTTCTAATAATGTTGTTTATTGGCCTTACCAGAAGTGGAAATGTTTGAAAAGTTGCATTTCTTATCTATGCACCTCCCTGTATTCTCCCTTCTGTTCCACCAAAGTGATTACTTTGTGGGTTAAACACCTTTTTGATGACCACATTAACTATCTGCTGATCTTGCATGCATTTTGGATCCACAGCTACTGTGATCTAGGGTATATTTGTTTGTTCTTTGAACTTTAGTTGCCTGACCCTAATCGTTGGCCTTTAACTGGCTGTTTCATTCTTTAGCAGCTTTCGTTATTGTATCCTCTTTTCTATCAATTTAACTCATTGTTTTCCTCTTGTATCTTGGATGTATTGTAACTTTTCCAGTCTCATATTAGCTTTTCTTGTAGTATGCTCATCGACGATGCGTACAGAGGTGGTGTAATGAAAAGGGTGATACTGTATGCGAAATCTGCCATCAGGTGGGCTATTCATTTATTTTATTCTGATAGTTGTTTGACTTGAATTCCTTATTTGGATTCCTTGTTTTGGAATTTAATCTCTGCCTTAAGCAAGTTTTAAACTTGAAGTATACATATTGATTACGTTGAGGATGGGAATTGCAGCATTTCAAGCCAGGTTATACAGCACCACCTCCTATATTTCGGCTTGGTGGTATTCCTATGAACTTTAGGTACTTTCTTATTAATTTCTGATTTTTAATTTCATTTAAACCATGATTCACAAAGCACATAATTTTTTAAAAAAAAAAAAATCCCAGTTTAGCTGCATTAGTATTTCTTGATGCACCTCAAAACATATCTCTTGATGCTCCTGTCAGAGGAAATTGGGAAATTGCCAGAAGGGACTTGAACAATCCTCGCCTTATTGCAATGGTCTCAACTGATCAAAGTTTACTTGATCCAGAATATAATGAGTATGCGGTTTCCACCTCAAGAAGCATGATATGCTGCCGTACAGTTGCCATAATTGTAATCTCTCTCTCTCCCTCTCTCTCTCATACACACGCAAATGTTTTTGTGCATTTTAGATATTTGTCTTCRTGTGGAATATTTCTTGTGTATTTGGGAGACAACGAATACTAGTTTCTCAATAGACAATTTGTTCTGTGATCATCTGTTTTTTTGGCCCAAGATTTATTGATTTACCTTAATATCATTTTGTTTATTTCTTGATGATTCACCTGATTTCCTGGATACATTAAAGTGCAAACTGGAGTTTCATGCTAGGTGTTTTCCACTCTATCACAGTTCATTTTAATTTATTTTTCATTTTCTTTTTCAGTTCATGCTTCTTCTAGTTCTACGGCATACTCTTCCTGTAATAGTAAATCGAGCAGGGCATTACTCGTTCCCATTGATCATGGTAAGCCATACTGGTTTTGCAAAATTGGAAGGATGTATACATCTGCTTCTCAAATTCCTTACTTGTTATTCCTTGGCACAGCTATTACTTCTACGGATTGCTGGAATTATTTTGCCAATCTACATTATAATGAAAGCAGTGACTGGCGTTCTCCGTCGACGTCAGAATCGGGTAAGAGCAGTAGTCATTAGCATTTTACTTCACAATTTAGTGGTTGTAGCATGGTATCCAATGACCCGTCATGTGTTCTCATACAATGATGTGGATGCCCTTCAACAGGTGAATTTGTCAATTTCTTCAGCTGGCGAAGAAGCTGCCATACCAACAGCGCAGCATCAAGATGACGTGGCTCAGGTTTGATACATGGTCTTCTGCATATGAACCATCCCTAAGATAATGAGCTCTCATGATGCACGCTCGAAAATGCTGATTCAACTTGGTCTGAAATCGTTGAGGTCTTCCATGACCTGCATGAGTTCAAGATCCAAAATCAAGAAGAGTGGTGACAGTTGAAAAGCTTTAAGTGGTGAACAAACTCAGGAAACTGATAGTTTAGCTAGTTCAAGTTTTTTTTTTTTTTTTGCAAAGACAATGAATTAGTATGCCTTCTCCGGAATGAATCTTGATGGTACTATAGAAATATCAGGCACCCTTGCTTCATGTATAGGGTCTTTTTGAGGTGTGAATTGGGTACTACACCTCTTCAGATGTTCTTTGTACATCAAACCCTTGACAAACTCTGTACATATTAGCGTAGATATATTACAAATCACTCAATCAAAGTTCTTACTGAAAACTTTGAGTCTATGTTCTCAACTATCCATTTTGTTGGTTGTTTTGTTGCTTGTCGTGGTTCATATACCGGGAAATAAAAGATTGAACTTGACAGAGAAGCAAGCATGTGAATAAAAAGCAAGAAATTCCATGCTTGGCGCAGCATTTTGGAACCAGCTGGACGCAATCATARGGAGCAACCAGGAAAATTACTCTTTTAGGAAGCAATTACCACTCGAGATAGATTAGTAACTTTGTTTTGGAAAAGTTGAAAAAAATTTGAACCATTCAAGATATCAAATCATTAGATCAGAATCATATGGTAGATGGCTGGAGACAACGAAGGAAAGAAAATAAGTACATATTTGTGTTGGCTTGTTAGTGATTATGGACGACTGTTGATTGGTTTAAATCATGGTGGAGAACATGGTGAGAAGAACATTATGAGATTAGATGGAGAGAATTTTATTTTATAGTATGCAACTCATTCAATTTGCATTTTTTATAGTGTATATATATATATATAAATCAATTTATTTTGATTGATGAATTTTTTAAAATGTATCGCAATAAAAAATAAATCATAGTTTGAAAAGACGTTTCACATCACAATAGAGTTTAATGCCGGGTAAAGCCATTTTGCAATTTGCCGTTGTGGGAGAACCTCAAAGATAGAATGTCAAAGCTTATTTCAAACTTACAAATTTAAGCGCCAAAGATCTGAGCATAACTCAAAAGATAATAATTCAACCAATAAAAAAGAAGAAAAATGAGACCTAACTCAAAAAAGCAACTATGGATTCGATTCATATCTTCTGATTACTTATAGGAGAAAAAAAAAATTCCGGATCATTGGGACCATTATGAAAACAAAGGGGAATTGTATAAACAAAATGGGTGTCACTCAATTCTACAAATAGAAACCACACATCGGTAGCAGAAGGAAAAGTAGAGAAGATTGATCTTCCAAAAATTTCAATCTTAAAAGAGTAAATCTATACAATCTGGATCAAGAAAGAGCCTATAATAAAAGTACATATGGTGTTACAGCGTTAAGGTAACTCTAAAGCTTCGTTCTGTCTGCTGACTTGCCAGGTCTGGAGCTACCATGTTATAAAGAGATCAATTCCAGCTTCTTCTTTGCCTGAAATGTTTGTATAAAAGAAAAAAGGAAAAATAAGGAAACTATGCTCATCTTCTTTCTTTTCCATATTTTCACSAAGGTTATTTTCAATGAGCCTGTAACAGTTCTCAGTGATCATATGTTCTTTAAAGAGTGTAGTTGGTATTTATACTTTCGATTTTTTTGCCGTGAGCGCCAGAACCATGCCAAGCCTCCAAATGCACAGCTTGCAACAAGAATTGCAAAAGCAGCCCCAGCAGGAACTGCAACTGCATTTGTTGAGGCCACCAGATCTTCAGCAACGGCCTTGTTATCCTCCCCGATGAGTTCTTTATCCCTGGAGAGAGATACTAGAGTTCTCCCGTAGTAGTTAATCAAAAACTCAAAGACTTCGTCGTGGTTCCATTCAATCTCGTCGTTCTTTTGGCCAAGATAGCAAGAAGGGCATAGCTGCTTTGAAGGCCATATCATTTTTGGATATTTAGGATCAGCAGTTTCCAGAGATTCTTCCTCTTTCATTAGTCTCGTATTGACTTTGTTGTGTGCTTCCCACAACCACAGACCATAGTCACGGGCAGTCTTAAACGGATTCGAGACACTGCAATGTTGACAAACCTAATTTAGATGACAAGAACCTGAAGAAAAGCAACATATAATCCATAGACAAGGTACCCTGAACACATGTCATAAAAATGTTGCCGACACTCCTCGCAAACAAAGAAATCGTGAATGAAGTTGCATGTAGCCGTAAATGCCATCTGGCTTTCTCCATCCTCAACTCTAACAGAAAGTGAATGTAACAAAACCCACAATCCGCAACTGCAAAAAGGAACAGATATACCCAAGCTTAGAGTGTTGAAGAAAACTAGAATTGAGCAGACTGCTGATCAGAACAAGAAACTTGTAGGAGCCTCAGAGATGATGATGAGAACAAGGTAAAAATTGGACTTTATAAGGTGTGTAAACTGCTAAGAAATACTCACCTGAAATAACAAAAAGAAAAGAAACAAAGAAGCGAAATCTCAGGTTGTTCACCTTATCACACAATATTTACCATTCTATTGCTGTTAATTTCACAGAAGTTAGGCGCTCTATTAATGCACAGATTAGAGTAATTAGCATAAAGTACCATTTCGTGTTTCCAGGAAGAACCTTAAGAAGTCATATGCACTTAACACATGAATGTTTGGAACATAGTGGATGATAGCTGTAATACAATTGCGGTCCAAGCCTTTTTTATCAATGATTTGTTACACAAACAACAGACAAAAATATTTGGACCAAGAGAAAAGTGGCAAGGTTGCAATTTTTCATTTCTAATATTCTGAAATGATCAATACGCTCACAACCTTAATTAAAGTGCGTGACCTTCACTAGACAAAAGAAAAATATTTGGACCAGGAGAAAAGTGCTAAGATTGCATTTATCATTTCTGATATAAAGGAAACCAAGGACATTCCTGTTTAGTGTGAAGGTAGGAATAGATTTCTTCTCAACAATTAACAATGAACAAGGTAATTTTCAAGTAGAAAAACCAACTGAAACCCATATTACCTGAAACCTCGAGTATCATTCCTGCTGCCACGACAAAACATCTGTGCAGAATACAAAAACCATTGCCAGAGGAACAATCAGAAGCTGTTTAATATAGCAATGCCATATAATATTATAGTAAGGATAACATGCAGAAGATGTTATGAATTATAGGAAATGGTTATATGACACCAATATAAGATTTTTCTCTCTTTTTCCTTCAATTTTGCATTGCTGGATATATGTAAAGAGGTCTGCAGCAGCCGGGTTAGGTGCCGCTGGTATACATGATTCCGAAGGAGAGGAGAAGCAAGAGAGACGAGATTACAGAAGACCAGCTATTGGCTATTACTTCTTCGATACGATTTCTCCCTCAAGATCTGCATGATTCTTCTATGATTTTATGGATATTTATATCAGGGTTGCATTTTTCCCTAATTCCTTGCATATAAATTTGAGATTGAAAGATAAACAAATAAATGCATGATAACCACAAAGAGCATAGGCCACAGAAGAAAATAATCACATTAAGCAGTAGTTCTTCTTGTTCTTATTTTGAGGAATGCATCAGAAAGTTAAATTGCACTATGTTTCCACCGCTGTGAAATTATTCTTTTATTTACTTTTTAATAAAGAAGTAAGTCACCTCTCAACAATATCTCACAATCTTGCAGCTTGAATTTTTAATAATACAAGGATAGCATCAACTCACATTACCCATACACCAACCTTGCCTTCCTTTCTGTTTATTCTCTCCTAAACCACTGTCACCACACCACCATATACTAAATGAGAAATTTGACACCAATCTCCCATTTCAGAACAACACAGGAAAATAATCAACAAAGCCACCATTTTCTATTTTCCTGGTGGACCTATGTAGGAGGAAGGGGAAGGGGAAAAACACCAAATGTTGGATGTAAGATTTGAGCCTCTGGACTATGATCTAGGATATGGATGCTAACCAACTGCACCAACTCAATTCTCAAAGAAGCCACCTTATTCTCCATGATTGTAAGTGTAAGATAACACAGGTAGATCACCAATTCATGTTGAACTCTAAATGAGATATATAATCATATTTATGCAGAAAATGAGCACACAAGTTTGCTTATAAGAGAGCAAAATACAAACTAAAAAGCATTTGAGTATAAGCAATTGTAAAAGCATGTCCAAACTTGCTTGCTGTTCAGGAATTCCTTCACTACATATACCAGTTCATTTCAGAAACTTATTTCAATATTCCCATAAAACCAATCAAGAAAATGTACAGAAACCAGCAAAATGGGAACTTCTAGTAGAATAGCTGAAAATCAAATAGAAATTCCTTTTACCAAGTGAATCATATACACACCCAATATCCGCGGGGAACCTCTTTTCCACAAATGTGAATATTCTGAAGTACACCCTCTTTGCCATCACTAACAGATTTCAGTTTGTTGGTTGCCCAAATTTTAGATGGATACAACTCATCAAAGTTGACAAGAACCTCTGCACTTCCCTTCCGGCACCTACTATCAGATACACAACTTCAGGAAGGAAGAAAGCAACAGATAAACAATCATTTTCCAAAGGAAAACAAACGAGAGTGCTRACCTCCTAGATGGGTGATGGGCCACCAAAAGTTGAAGAAATGGTATGAGTGATGCCCTATTCTCTTGTTTGATCATCTGTATTCAGTAAGTAAATAAACAGCAAATTTTTTTTTTGTTGGGTAAAAAAGTCAACCACCATCAAAACTACAATAAAAGGACATGTATTGAAAGAAGTCAGATGACTGCACCTTGTGCTCTAAAATAATATCAAAGGCGGTGGATGTTGCCTCCTCAACGTCATATATTGCACGCGCTATCTTTGACGATGAATTTACGAAAAGTTAAAAGTATTACTTAATTTGTAAGTTCAATAAATGATTAAAAGAAAAGAGAGAAGAACCTGGCCCGGGTCTGATGAATTTGTTTGAATATTCTCGTGCTCATATTTCTCATCATCCAAGCCATATGAACTGTGTATCAGAATTGCATTAGAAAATAAAATATCTAGTATGCAACCACCGATAAGAAAGACATCCTCTATTTTGCAGTTCCCCATATCCTCCAATCCCGCACGTTTTGGGTACAAATTTCAGACCATTTTCAGTAAATTAAGTGAACAGTCTTATTTCGACAAGATCATTTATTTATTTTTCTCGATGCYAGCAAGACAGCATCCAAAGCGTCCATCTTAGTTTCTACATTGTTCTATATAAACACATTGCCTTTGGTCTACGTAACATTCTCAACTATATAGCAGGACTAAGACATGCATCCTTATGAAAGTCATAATGCATTGTGGATCTGCTTGTCCTTCAGTTACAYATGTATAGTTTACTCCATAGACTGCAACGGCTATTAGACATGATAGATTCTTCCAAGAAGTACGAAAGACTGCTTATGTCAATATCGAGTACAGTTCTTAATGAATAATCATCATAACATATGCAGATACAAAGTTTCAAAGACAGATAATTTATACCTGCCCGTTTGCTTGTTAATCCAGTTCAGTAAGCGATCAGCTGTCCGTCCATCATCAATTTGACGTATTTCACTTTTTTCTTCTTTGGGATTCCAACTACCAGATACAAATTTAGAAGCAGGGCCCCAGAAAAGCATGGGATAGTGTCCTACAGAGAACTTATCACAAAGATTGGTATTTATCTGTGCTGCCAAACAAGCAAAAGAACAAAAACAAATCAGTAGGGCAAAACTTAAATTAAAATGCTTGGAATAAAGCGAATATCAAGGACAAGTAAAAGAAGTATAACAAGCAAGTCTAATGGATGTCTCAAAACCTCGAAATTACTCATTCTCAGTGCTAATGGATGCACAATTATCTATCTTAAAGCATAAAGAAATAAATAAACCAAAAGAAGAGTTTATGTATACAGCCAATAACTGATCTAGGTCATGCTATAAAAAACTTTCTATATCATTCAAGTACAGTAACAATTCTATTTCACCCCCTCAAGGTTAAGCTCAAATACACACGCAGTAGATATGAAATTAGTCACATAATTTGCAGCATCATGTCATGTATACTTCCATAATAGTTGGACAGAAATATGGTAATTTGAAGTCAATTAATGCTCAACGATTTTATGTAAGTTGGGAACTTTGCATATCTAGGTTTACTTTTGAGTCAGGCTACAATATATGGTGATAGACAAAGTTTTTTGACCCACTAGAACAGATATTCAGGTACATCTCTCCCTACTGAATATTAGTGCACAGTACATAATAAAAAGCAAGCATCTAAAAAGCATAGCAGTTCTACCTTCGAAGCACAATCCACCCTAGTCATCAATATGATTCCTGGATGAATGGCATCTGCCCCATTGAAAAGTCTCGCGACTTTTTCATAATGTGGCTGCAAAAAAGTCTCACTTGAACCATGAGCAATTCTTTTATTTTCTTATTGTGTTTTCTATTTGGTGGGGAGAGGGGGAATAATAAAGGGGAAGTCAAAATTAAAATAATCAATAACTTAAAGCTTCCAAATACCTTATAATTTCTGCAAGCAGGACACCTACAATATCAATTGTAGCACATTAATAACAAAAAGAAGGAAAGAAAACTATGTAACCAAATGAACCAATGTCAAAATTGAATGCAGTGGTAGATTCAATAATACTAGTAACTCATAAGCTCGTCATTTTACCTTCACTGAGTGCAAATAGTTAAAGTTATCATAAAYAAACAACTTGGTTCCTTTATTTCCAACCCCCGACCCCAACCCAAACAACCACTTTGTTCTCTTTAGGCATGACCATTAGCAAACTAATTCTACCATATGACATAGGATAATTAGGTTTATAATCAGACTTAGAAATTCATATGGATTAACAGAATTCATTCAACTTCACTATAAAATGTGCAAAACACATGTTTAGTATCATATGTTGCATAGAAGCATACCGTGATTTTTATATATAATGATGTCATAAGAAGAGAAGACATGTATCTAAGATCATATAGAGACTAATTGCCTTCTACTAACGTGTTTCATAATACAACAGCCTCACATTTAGTGAAGATACTTGGACAAAATCACATAATTTGATACTGTCATTTCAAGCTATGTCGCGTTCACGAACCAAGTAAACCTCATTGAAGAGTCCTTGAAACTTCTTGACTTTGGCTCAATCCAGTCTACCTTTAAATGATGCTCAATATGGGACCAAAATGTCACCATAGCTTATCTTTAGCAGCATGATACAAATTCACCCACAATAATGTATGTCCAAATACTACGGAAATAATCAAATAGCAATGACTACTAAACCAGTAGAAAAGAACCTTGGGAAATCCTCACAAGGGAATCTAAGTCCCTGAGGCTACTTACTTTTCCATAACCCTTGGGCCTGAAAAGATTGAAAAATATTACTTGAAATTAGAAGTTCTTGAACTTTAAGGCGCGGAAAGAGAACTGCCATTTCGGTCTGTTTCTGATATTAGTTACAAGTCAATTAGTCGATGGTACATATTCATTTTGCCATTCAGATCAACAATTTGTAGCCTCCATCTAATAACTTCTCGTCAGGCTTACTGCAAATATAGGTTTTTTATTTTATTTTTTTCCCTTTAGGCCAAGATACAATCTTCCTAGTACATAGTCACTATCTAATAACCACTTTCAGACAATATAATAATCCCCATCTACAATATCAACAAATAGCTTCCCTTAAAGCCCTATCTTTCTTCACCTGTTTAACTATACACAATGTTCTCCGCACTTGCAAGSGCGACATAGTATGAGAAATGGAAATCTAACCACTTCTCCTTTAACAAGTTCAGTTTAGAAGTTAAGGCAATCTGTAAACTTCCAAAAAAGGTTCTTGACTGCTATAGAAGAASCAAGTTGCAGATTTTAAAGTGCCAAAGAAACAAGAACATTTCCGTTGGAGGTTAATCTTTGACTGTGTATGAATTCGTTTAATGACATTGGCCCAGTAGTTCTCTTTCTTTAAAAGATACATGCCCCARGAAAACAAATGCTTCTCTATTAACAGAAATGGATATCAAATACTTAAAACTCAGGCCAATATCGTCTTCATGACTGCAATCAATTCCTAACATAATAAAGATTAAAACCCCAAAGCTTCTAAACTGAGAGTTTTAAATAACGTAACACAATTCAAAAATAATACTTGAATAAAACTAAAGAAAATGAAATTGGATCCAAAACCTGAGACTTGAGAGTAACTCACCACTGAGCGAAGAATTCAACAACAGCATAAGTAGCCGGAGTGTCCTTAAGGACGGCATCAAAATTCGTGGCATTCAATTCCACTGCATAATCAGGTTTCTCCGCATTTTTTCCATCATTATTCTTGATGATTTCTCGAAGAATAGATCTCCGAGGAAATCTCAAAGATCCGTTCGTTACCAATGATGCTTTAGAATTCCAAAAAAGCAGAAAACCAAAGAGCTGTAAAAGAATCAAAGAAGAAGAAGACATCGAAAAGCAAAGAACAACAGAAATCCAATACAAGTATATCTAMGTATATGTACGTATAGATTCGTGTATATAGGTTTCTCTCTCTATATAAGCATCAGAGAGAGAGAGGGAGAGTCCAAATGAGGTTCTAAGGAAAGTGAGTCATAGATTTCGTGCATCGGCGGCGAMGTACGTCAAAATGGATGTTGACGGGGGAGATTTACGGTAGACCAAGCCAATCAAACTGAGGGAATAGTAGATGTCAGATTGCTAGTGGTTAATTGTTGAAAAGTCAGGGGTAAATTAGTAACACAATTTTCTTCAAATGCAACAAAGACTTCCCATGACATGTCATAGGGTTACGTGGGGAGAAGTGGTTGGATGTTTAAATCCCCTGATTGTGTAGTTAATGATTTGATTCATTATTAAAGCAAACAAATTAATTGCATTTCTTGCTCAAACCTACAAATATTCCATTAGTCCCAACAATTAACTCTCCTAAGTTATAAATGGTTTAGCCATGAATGATAATGACTTCCGATATTTTGTAAGAGAAATTAATGGTATGTTTGCTCTCACTATGAGCTAAGGGTGTCTAGCACATATCCTCTATGTAAATTCATCATTTAGACTTAAACATTACTATTAGTATTTTCATTTCATAGBATAGGGCATTCTATAAATAATGTAATMAGAGTAATCACATTTCACTTCTATCCCCATTTATATGGCTAAAAATTAATTTATTTGACTTCTTTTTGTATTTTTTTAAGAGATATTAAATGAAATTAAGAATTTATTTAAAGATAAAAGAGAGTGAAAAAATAAATAATTAATTATCTGACAAAAGAGTTGTAGAATCCTGTCCATTTCCTTAATTGAAAACTATTAGCAGCAATATAGGACAGAAAGGTAGCCAAAAGAGCAAACATCTCTGCAGAGTAAGTATATAATACTTCRATATGCACYATACACAGTTTCGTAGACCATAGACATACAAGGTAATGGCTAAGAGAACATAGCTCAAATGGTGCTTCGCCCCATCGTGAGCTAGGCAAACAAGATGGAAAAGAAAATATCAATGCCATTAAACTCAAAAATAGATCAAAGTTTACYAGGATTACTAACTCTAAACCTAAACCCCAGTTCCTGGAGTTGAACCTCTTGATGACAAATTGACGTTTGTAGTGCAACTTCTCTTATCGGTGCAGCTGCCTTTTATTCGTAACGAGAGCTTCGCAAACACCTCCTCCCTTTGGGGGCGGTTTGCATATAGCATCCAAAGGGCAAGACTCAGCATGACTCCTACAGAAATCATAGCTAGCCCTGCATTTACAATTCGAAGATAGTGCTCAAGTGGGGGGCAATAACTTGTTGTGATGTTTCGAAACGTATCACGAACGAAGTCGCAATTCTGAAAATTAAGTAAAGGAGGGGTATAATGTTGAAGAGCATAGCTAATGTTTAGTGCTGCCACCATTTGCCTATACATATCTGGCGTCAACCTCCCAACACTGCTGCAAAGTCCAGCTGCCGAGGGAATACAAGTGTAGTTCAGCCAAACCTTCACGATGGGAAAAGGACTGAGTCTATTTAACATGGCAGTTAATCAAGGAAATGAAAAGAAACAATGGGAAGCATCAAAGAGTGCTAGGTATGACTACGATGATTATACAATTCCACCAAGATTACCACTAGAGATGTGAGAAAAAAGAGTACCAGAATATGAATGGATCAATTAAATTTTAATTAAAAACTGGAAGCAYGTTTCGGATTCTACTAGCAAGTTCAATTATTTGTACTTCAGTTCAGTAGTTCCTCTTTTATTTTCTATTTCCAGTTCCCATTAGATTTCTAATGACTAGCTGACCTACTCCAGGTAGGGTTGCTAAAACCCAATTCTGAATCAATTGATTGTACTGACGACTTACCACAGAAGCATTTGCAGTAGAAACCTCTTGATCTGTACATTGGCGATCTTGCAGCTGAGAGTCATATGGGTAACAAAGGTGAGGTACCATTGGCCCTGACTGGTTGTAGTAATATGGAATGGCCTCTGGAGGTGGATTTGAATTGGCATAGGAATCTGTAAAGGCATTGACGATATTTACAATGTCATTAACAACTTGTTTACTCTTATACAGTGTTTGGTTTGTTGCTGTCTGGTCAACACAAGGAAGGATGTTGCTAAGAGCAGTCTCTGCATGAGGATTATCCACCCATTCTTCCATGGCCAAACAGGTATCAGAGATTGCACTGAAACAGAAAGTTATGACATYWGTTTTCATCCATGCCTTTAAACAACTCAATATGCTCCCATATTGTCTCATTACATAACTAAAAGCAACATGGTCAGAAGGAACTGCTTTTCAAAGTGCTACATAGAAAGTGAGCTGAGATTGACATTATCAATGACATTGTGAATAGGKAGACGYTAGAGKGGCATTTGGCAAAATGTTTTTATAGGTGCAGATTCTGACATCAMCATAGCCACTTAGTACAAGTTTTCTGTGACCTTTGGAAGTTGTGACAAAGGAAAAWTTGTTTAGAGTTAAWTACTCACTTGTTGAGAATAACAAATACTCCACAAAGTATGAAAGTAATTGCTRCRAGTAACCATCCACTGATAACAAATCTGCAAAGTATTTTGCATGTTAGACACAGGAACTACAGATGAATCAAGAAGATAACGTTCTTAGGTGATTGAAGAAATATAACTTACATGAGAATTGTATGTTGATGGCCAAGTATAGACAGGACTGCAGTTAGACAATATTATATCAGTACCACATGGAAAGGAAATACTCAAATTCTTGGGCAAGCCATTTTTCGCTACCCTTCCTATGTATCTTTGTTTTCCCTTTGATTTTTCTTGTAATCAGTAAGAAAGCAGAAAATGCCAATAACATGATGCAGTAATACATACCAAGACCCAAAAGGGATATGACAAGCATCACCACTGCAACAGAGATCAATGATGACCGCCTGAAAAGAATATTAGTTKTTAACAGCAACTAAACACAAGATAAGAAAACAGAGATACAGTCAAGATTATCATATCATATCATACACTGTGTCAAATACTCTCTCTATCTTGCCAGAATTTTCATTTGTTTTTTCCTTCAATGTATCAGCTGCACTGTTCAGTTCAGCATTCAAACGGTCAATGTCATCTTTGACATCAGAAGGGAGGAAAACCTGGGCTACATTGACTGTTTTGGCAAGTGACATATACTCTGTAACATTCCTCAGTGTCTGCACAGTGTAGTCTGACTGATTCACAACATAATTTAGAGTTTGCAATGCTTCACCATGGAATTCATCCTGCCCAATGGAAAGAAGAATGCATCCAATCCTGSCAACAAAACAAATGATGTTAGCTATAGGCTGAAGTTTAAAAGTTATTTTMWCTGTTTATGAGTTACAGGAACAGATAACAGTGAAGCAACATTTGTTAGACTAATTAGTCAATAACACAAGTGTCAGAATCCAAAATATAACAACCTACCAAACCAAGCCATTATAGTTTTCATTCAGCAATATCCTGGATCCCAAAAATTAGAATCAATCAAATGGGAAGCACTCTTAAATACTGACATCCTGTAACAATAATAAGCTACGGCTGTACTACTCGGGATGTTAAGTATTAAACCAACAATTAAGATCCTTAAAGATGCCTGACAACACGAATTTCCAAAAACACATAACCACTGCAGCTCTCTAGCCAATGATGACACAAAGCAAAGACGAATGAAATAAGAGAAATAAACTAGAACAGCAAGTGGGGGAAGTAAGTAAATAATTTCAACAGCGACTACATGCACAGTGTGGAAACAAAAAGAACAGGTAAGTAARTTGAAACAAGATTGAGCCCACTCAAAGGTAACTATCACGAATAAATGATCCTTCCTCCGTTCAAAAATTGAATACYGCAAGGCAGGCATTTTACATTGTACCAGCTTACCCTTAATAAATGGTAATTGGGTATATAGTACTGTCTCACATCCATTATATGACTTTTAACTGAGGCAAATGGTAGAAATTTATATKGAAAAGCATGTTTATTTTAAGAGACATCCATTTGCGAATAACCTAAAAAGTAACTTGCCAGATCTGATTTACATCAAAGAAGTAATGTTCAAACAATTTTGGTGTTTTTGTAAAAGTTTGAGCTAGAAAATTACGCTGCAGCACATGTGAAGATAATGAGGGCTATCAAACAAATTTTGTGCGAATAGTGTGATTCTTGCTCCTTGATATCTATCCTCCATCCACAGCAATGATGAACCAGAAGAGCCAAGCCAAATGAGAAAAACCAGAGGACCGCAAGAATAAAACCAGCAGCACCTGTGAATCCAACAGACTGCAGATACAAGAAGTGAACATCCTGATTAGAATATGTCAATGTGATTTTTTTATTAAAAAAGTAATTGACAGCTCTATGTAAGTGTATTAAGAAGGCAAACACCAATAGTCCAGCAAGCACAACTCGTGCTCATGCACAAGCACTTAGTAAAAGAAAATAGAGCAAGACAAGAAGATAAGGACACCTACTTGATCAAGCAGAGAACATCGACCACAGGGGCACAATTAACATGTCCTTTTCGGTGCTTGCTTTAAAACATGCTCCACRGATATATCACAATATGGTGTACCTAGTATTTTTCATTACTAAAGGCTGATCTCGTGGTTAACTTTATGAAAGGATCAACAATCGATGTTCTCTTATAAGCAGTTCACTCTAAGGCTCATGCATTTCTTTTTTTTTTTTTTTAATCCTTTTTGATAAAACAAGATGCATGTAACTCTGATGGTCCACATTTTCCTTTTTTCTTTCACTCCTTCAGGTTCTTTGAAAGGTTATGCAGTACAAAGTTGATAATAAGGTTTATGAAAGTCGCAAGTTTCCCACTCTAACAGGCAGAATTATCCMTAATCCCTTATCAATCCACACGACAACCACGTCTGATGTCATGTCAGGCCGAAATAGTGAATGAGATCCGGCATAACAAAAGGGACTGGCTTTGAATATTTGCAGCCAAAGAAAGCCCATTAGATTACAAAATGAAACAATGGCAGTCTGAGATTTATAAATCCTCGCTGCTAGGCAGTTGGAGGAGTTTCTACTTGAATTATTATCAGGACTTACCAGTAGAAGATCAATTCAGTGCATAACAACAGACATCATTCACTTCGKAGTAAGAATACTATGAGAAAAATTTATAGTCTSATCCATGAGCTAATTTATAGTCTGATCCATTAGCTAACTTTAACAATTTCATGTTTTCTCAAGTCCTGTTTATTCAGTCAATCTACTTCAGTGAACTAATCTTGACAATTAGGACGTATATGGAAAGTCATGACTACATGAGCAGCATAAAAGCTGTCCCTTGTTCTGGCAAGACAAGTAAAGAATTTATCCCAGAACTGACACCATATCCGGGCAGATAAAAGATGAAGATCTTTTCTTATCCCCGTTACTCTTCCCCCCCCCCCCCCTTTTTTTTTTTTTTCATTGTCTCCCCTCTTCCTCTCTAGGAGCAACTTACCTAGTATGAATTTTACAAATCCATAGTCCAGCTACAAAGAAATCGATAAAAACCAATTCTGGGAATAACAGAATAAAGAAATTATAAGGCAATTCCTGACTGAATTCTCTAATCGTTCCCAGATTTGAATCATCCCAATTAAGAACAAATCACCCTTAGAATTAGTATATCTCAGTAAATCCATTATCAATCTACCCGTTCTGTTACACAGAAACACACCATTAAAGGAAAATAACAGAACTTACAGCCCAGTAATGCTTATTGGCAATGTCCCATCCACCTCYATACTTCCGAAAACCAAAAAGAATGTCTGGTCTTTTCGTCCGGTTCCCTGCCAATACGAGTGTGTTGATAGGAAGCGAAGGCCCCGGTGCTTGGGCAGATTCTGCAGAAGTTTCACTTAGTATTCCCTTCTGCCACGACCCTAAATTCTCTTGACCTACATATTTCCACAAGATTTCCTCATTAAGAAATGGAAGAAAAGGACAAAAGAAGAAACACACATCATAAACACATCATCAATTGCAGAGAAGTTACAAATCATCCAGATTCTTTACCATATCCAACTTCAGCATCATTGCCGAATATCAGAGACACCAAAAAGAGGATCAACTATAAAAAGTTTTAGAAAAWTCTCCAACTTTTTGGCCTCACTAGAACAACCGTTGCCAGAAATACAGCAAATATTCATCAAATTAGCAACTTAGTTAAAACAAGATCCTTGGATKAGGACATTACCAAGATTGCATACCATATATAACATAAGAATTCGATACTGAAAACAAAGCGCTGCAAGACAGACAAAAGATACTCAAAGTGAAGGRCAAGATAACAAACATATGTTTGATGTAACGATCAACTAGCATTTGAGAAACCAAATCTTCAATTGTCGAACACATTTCTAAAACTGCCAAAACTAGAGACAAAGTAGTTATCCAGCTCCCAATATCATCAAATTCTTATCATTTTTTAAGATAAAAAATAAAACCCCAATAGACCAATACGACCAAGAACCCTTTTTTCTTTCAGACCATAGCAATTAYACAAAAAGAAAACACCAGAAACCCAGAAATAAAGYGATTAAAAAGTTCAGTTCCCACTTCAAGAATGAGTTTCCAGCACAGAACTGACTAAAGGAAGCAAATTCAATACTTCAAGAACAAAGTAAAGATCAATCCGACGGACCTAAAATGGACTTGAAAGGATCTCTGGGGTGAGAATGAGATGGAATTGAGTTGATAAAAATGRAGAAAGCACCGAAAAAGACGAAAAACAAGAATGGCCTCATCACGTTCATATGAAGAAGCCTCTCTGCAAATCTCACTGCAGTAACCGCACATGAAGGCACTGCATCAGCAGGCCCTTAACAAGATTTTCACATATATATCTGTCCTGCACAAAAACTCAATCTTTCCTCTCCTCCTCGAGCCTCGTATGTATGCAATAAAAAGATCTTGAAGCGAACAGAAATACACAAAGATCTTATTACAAGTGTGAGTGTGCATATTATATATAGACATACACGGAGAGGTCACATGGGGAAGTGATGAGAGAGTACTAAAAGGCGGGTGTGAATGAGTGAGGGAAGCGCCATGAGTAAAGCAAAAAGCAAGAGGAGGAGGAGGAGGCAGCAAAGCAAAGCATTGAGAGCTGAATCTGACTGACGACGATGGACAGAACTTTTGTCCTTTCTACTCTTCTTTATTTGGTTAATTAATTAGTGGATCATGAGGGTGCTAATTTTCTACTCAATTTAAAAATATATATTATAATATTTCTTTTAAATACCTTTTTAGTAGCACCAAATTAGTCCAATAAATAACACGTCAGAATCAATCTATGCATACATGTCTTAACGAATCCCAGATTCTATACCTTTACCAGGTTTTGTATCTTTTCATATATTTTTCTTTCTATTTCATTTTTCTGCATTAGCTTTACTCGATTTCAAAATTTTTAATTTTTTTGGATTTTTAACTTATTTTTTTATTATAACAATCAAAGTACGATATGACATATAAAGAAGAGGAAAGGAGATGATAGAAAAGATATATCTCTAACTACTTTATTTCGCTCTCGATTCGAAATTCCAACCATTGACAAAAATTTCAAATATAAAGTGATTTAAAAAMGAAAAAGTGAAAGAATATTTCTCAATATCTATATGAATTCTTGAAATCATGAATTTAAATTTTATATCCCGTTTGACAAATAATGAAACGTTCTCTAAGCGAGACTTATAAGGTCCATTCGTAAAATAAAAAAGGTAAATCGAAAATCTATATATCCAATTCAGACAAAGAATTATATATTAATATAAGAGTAGATTTTCTCCACAAAATAAATGAATTCAATGTAGGAGAACCAGTCSGTATAAACCCGCAACCCTCATCTGCCGGTCAAATTTTTTGTGAGTATTTTATTTTTTGGGTGCAAAATTTGGTGAGTATTAAATATTGATATAAATTATMTTTTCTGGAATTTACAGTGAAATTATTTGTAGGTATGCTGTGGGCACGTGACACGAAGTTAATGGGTCCACGCGAGGGACATACTTTCCTCGTCGCGGGCTCCTCCCCGTGGTCATTTGTGCCTTAAAAGCCGCGCGCCGCGTAGAATATGGTCTCCGCCCACGAACACGTTGAACTAGTCATTTTTACAAATTGAGCAACCAAAATTAAAGGAAAAAGAATTGATAAATGTCACCTTTTCTTTTTTATCCTAATATCATATAAATAAAAATATTAATCAAATTTTCGACCTTAATTGGTGCCCATAATAGCAAAGACGAAATTGTTGAATTCTCTTCTAGCCATATTTGACTTCTTTGCCCCATTTGTTTGGCAATGAATTCACATCAAGCATTTTGACTATAGACGCGCCATCATCCTCGCAATCAACTTCTCTTTCCTTTTTTTTTTTTTTTCTTTTTAGCCCTTCAAACTTTTGTGGAATACCAAATTGATCCAATATGTCATGCTATATCTCTATTTTTTTTGAATACTCAAAATACATATTTTACTTAATTTAGAAATATGCATGACTTCTGCCATCAACCTTTTTATATTTAATTTTTGTTAACAAATCAAAGGTACACTTATATATATATGTAATTGTTCCTTTACCACATAAAAATAAATTATGCAGCCTAATGGAGCTAGTAGGAGTAGAATAGGCAGAAAAAGRGAAGTTCAAATGAAAAAAGAATATATATTAAAAAAACAAAGAAAAAGATAGAATGCTGGAGCGGTGGTTTCCATCCCATGTCAAAACAGGAAAAGGATGATGGAGCAAATGCATGCGTACTTGACCCCCCATCAACGGGGCGTTTGGTGTTTTTCTTTAAAGGATAATGACAACCCTGCTTTTATTGTCTTTTGGTTTTGGATCCAATAACTTTAACATAATAATTTATTCGCTAGAAATAGTTACTAATCGAATTCGTGAGTCAAACTCTTATTTCTAATGTCATATTAAAAAATTCTAAATAAATCGTTCTTTCGAGTAAAAATCGAACTCTATTCGAATTAATTTTCTTAAAATTGAGATATTCAATCTTCCGAAAGAAAGAAAAAGGAAAAACCTAACTTAAATGTAAGGTAAAGATTATGTGAATAGAAAAATGTGTAGAAACCCAAACGAGCACGTAATGGAAAAAGAAATTGTTTATTTGATTATATATTTTAGCCTTTAGGGGTTTCTTTTTCAGAAAGCCCAAAGCAAAGACCGTGTTTGTTTCCTACATTTGTGACTTTATCTTTATCTTTGATTTGGCCTTTGATTTCGCTTTTATTTCTATTGTTTAGTCTTTAAGGAAAGAAAGGACCTTTCTCGTTGCTCTCATTCGGATTATGCATTTACCTAATCAAGTTAGGTTTGCACATTAGACATGCAAAAAAGGTTTAATTAATTCAGTGTTAGCATCAGACAGAAAATATCAAGTTAAAGGCACCATTCCAAATTTCTAAACTAATACGACTTTTAAAATCTTGTCATTTTTATCATTCCGATCAAAATAGATCTGTAAGGTAAAAAGATTAATTCATGGATCTTTCTATAATATTTTAGTACCTATATCTGTTATTAAATTTGATAAAATAACTATATATATATGACTTTTTGACTGCAAAACAAGGACCAGCAGCATGCAATTCTCTTCTATCTTTGCAAGAATCAGAATTTACACATTTAAATAATAACTTAATAATTTAAAATAAAATGATGTCTGATACTCGATTATTATTTATAATACCACGTTAAAAGAACTAACTCTAAATCTATAGAGAAAAAGGCTACCAAAGTGGAGTCTAACTTAGATCCCTTTGTGTCCTTAAGCGTCAATATGAACTCTCGTTATATGTGAGTATCATGCAATTGACGACGATAGAGGCCCCTCTAAAGATTTTGATCAACCACCCTTGTTTCTTTGTTCCCATAAAACAATAGCTGCTTCATCATGATAATGCCCATGTTTACCCAACTATTGTCTTCCTCTGTAAAAGCACATGTTAAATAACCAAAATACCAAGYAGTGATCATGAGTGTAAGAACCATTATTGTAAAAAGAAACAAGAATAGTAACTTTTGACCAATTACGAAAGCACCATGACTCACTTGTACTAAGTCCTTGAAGGGTTTGTTCTTGATATACAAGGTAACATATGAATATGGATCTATTCAAGAAGAATAAAAAATATCAAATCTAATGATGTCTGCTACCTTAATACTATTTATGAAGGAAAGAAAAAACGAATGGAATACATGTGATATTATTTTAAAAATATATCAATCGATAAGTCTCTTATATTATTTAAAACGTATATTGATCGATAAGTTATTTTACGGACTCTTAATTCATTTTTATTCCACATTTATGAAATGCAAAGCAAATAATGATAGTGATTCCATAATTTAATTGTTTGAAAAAGGTGAGATTAGATCTTTATTGATCTGATATTTTCCATGTAAACAGCTTCAACCTAAGTGAACTAACCACAAAAGAAAAATGTTGGTATGARGAGGCCAAAAAATTACATGATAATGTACTCTGTAACTAAGGAAAGTACACAAGTGTTCAATGCCATTGAAACTATTCAGCAATATGTTGTCCACAGCTTCCTTTATTCCAATTGGCAGGTAATGATCAACATAGAGAGAGATCAGAGATAAGATTCACTCATTCTAGGGMGTAAYAAAAGAGAAGGGTCATGATTGCTCTGAGCATAATAGTAAATTTCAATTCACCACACAGTATGGATCTTCATCAATATGAGTTCCACACCACATGATTAATCTATCATTATGTTTCCTTAGAAAAAAAAAATTGAGTTCCTTGGAGCTATTCAGACTTGATTTACAAATAATTTTTAAATAAATATTTCCTTTTTAATTATTAACAAAATTATTTAATTTACTTGTAAATTCAAGTTAGGGATTAGCCAACTCTTATCCAAGATGTAAAAGTATAAGAAACTTAAGAGTTACTCTAAGCCTTTATGATTGACTCATGGGGCCAGAGCTCTATATTTTCCACTAAGACAAGTATAAAAGGAAAGGGATTTCGATGATTATTTATTTTTTCTTTTTTTAATATCTTTTTTGCACATTAATTAACCTAATTATTGGATCAAGAACCCTTTAGATCTCTTTCACGATCCGAATCATGACTCTCTAGATTGTATTTGGGGCCAAGAACCCTAGAGATCGATCATCTTATTGTTTCTGATTTAAATGTCTTTGCCATAGACTTGATTTGAGTTGAGACTCCTATATTTACCAGTATAAAGCTTGTGCACCAATAAGCCAGTACTGATCCCATTTTCTCCTTTCCTCTACCAAGGTTTGCCAACTTGAAGACCTGTCTATGAATCCATAACACAATTACACTATAACTTTAGGGCAAGTAGTACCTAGCACAAGGAATCTCCATCATGAAGAGGAGGATTATTGCTTTATTTGGCGTCACTTTTGATAGACCTAAGCCAGTACTGATCAGTTCATATAACATTACTCTTTTTTTTTTTTTTAAAAAAAGATGGTGTTATTCAGAGGCGGATGTAGGGGGTAGGCCCTAACCAAAGTCCTTAAATTTTTTCTTGAATTTCTGATAAAATACTCTAAATGTTATTATTAAAATTTAAGAAGAGACAACAAATGTCCATTGGAAAAAGCTATTAATACTGACGATGAAGAAGTTGGGGGACTGGAGGGCCCACCTCTTCTGATCTGACTAGTTTAATTAATTGCGACAAGGAAAAGATAAAAAGATCATTGGATTGCAAATCCCTAATGATCAGCTGGACCTAAAGCCCAAGAGCCAGCGCTATCAAAGCCCAGTATCCAATATATCTTCGGGCCTTTTCAATCTTCAGGCTGAAGACTAGGAGTTAAATCTGGGCTGTTGCACACCTATTTGTTGGTCCAATCGTCTCGTTCTCCTCTACTTGTAATAAGTAATAGTTAAACTTGGGAGAATGTCCSAGACATAACCCTAAGCATTCTGGTCTAAGGAAATTTGACCTTTAGCTGGAGCCAATCGACTTGCACTGCTGTTGTGATTTTGCTGAGACTTATGTAAAAGAAATTCAAAAACACATTGATTACACAAAAGACCGATGATTAGTGATCCAAGTAATAAGAAGTTTATTGCATTAAAAAAACAATCATCATGAACTCCTCCATATACACTTTTTATAGGTCTATGGAGATCACCTATTCCTTCATATGCARACTTTCTAGTGATTAGATCTATGAAGATGTAAGGATAAATTCATATACATCGAATCTTTAATATAAGCATCATCCTTAAAACCTAATATGTTAATATGAGAATAAACTGATCTATGAAGAACAGGAACTACTTTGATCTCTTGTTTCTATGCTGCATGTGGTTTATGTATGCTATCAATATTACTTTTCTTTATATATTCATACGATATCATTTCTTATAAATCTAAGTTTCATATGATTTTACTTTTAAATTTTATTTTAAAGATTTATATCTATAAAAATCATATTCATACTTATAAACCAATGATCATCATTTCTTCGCAACGTAGAACTTTATTTACACAATTAACGGTCGAYGAAAATTGTGTTCATACTTATAATTCCATGATCAATCTTTTAACTCAGCTGTATTTGTTTGTCCGTGCAAGAACAATTTGCTAGTAGATCAACTTTCTCCCAAGGACGACTAAAAATGAAAAAGTACTCTTCTCAGGTGGTAGTTATACTATTATAGTCATTTGGTTCTCTGAATGACCCTTCGGTCTACTCGAATTGAACAATTCAGCCATGGAGAAATTAATCTGATGTTGTGTGCATGCCGTCCAGACTAYTAATTTTATCAGAATGGTGGACCGGTTCTTGGCCGTCGTTGCAGTATGAGTCTGGTAGAACATCAAGCCGGCATGCCAAAACACAGATTAAAATACACAGACGAAAACAACTTCTTAGAAAGAATTTCTTTTGCAGAAGGAAAACTTTCCACTGTCCATATTGTATGCCTTTTGCTTCGTTCAATTCAGCTCAAAAAATGGCAAATTTCTGGACTCCCTTCACGTTCTTGATTCTCACAGGGCTAATAATCACCATTTCTCTTCCATCATGTAGCTCTCAAACTCTACAGCCACCAAACATCACTGGTGTCTGCAATGGGATATTAATATCCTACACCTACAACTCGGGCTTTCAACTTCCACCAACATTTTTGCCATCTCAAGCCGCTCAACAGCCCTGCAGGTTTCAATCAACCTTACTGCTTCAAAACAATGGGCTCGAGGAGCTTAAATCTTGGAAGGTTTTTGTGGGTTTTCAGCATAAAGAATTCTTGGTCTCAGCTGATAGTGCTGTGCTTGCTGATGGCACATCTTTACCTGCTGATGTTAGCAATGGAACAGTTTTTGCTGGGCAGTTTCCGGATACAGACCTGAAGACAGCAATCCAGACCGCCGGTGACTTTACCAAGATGCARGCTCGYATTGAGTTGGCGGGTACTGAGTTTGGTGTGGTGGCTCCAAATGTTCCATTGCCTAACAATATCACCCTGGTTAATGATGGTTACTCTTGTTCTAGTTTCAATACATCAGAAGGTAGTTACGGTATTCTCCATCAATCGTTTTTTAAATCTCTGATTCCCGTGATGGCTAAACSCCTAGGGAGGCCTCACAGTTAGAAACTTTAACGATTTCCATAGCCAACAAAATTTCAAACCTCCTTTAGGTGAATTTTAGTCTCCGAATTTTCTAGTATAATCTTTGCAACACATTCTCCACTACGATGATTATGCATATATACTTAACTCGTAAGATGTGTAGTAAAACATGCATAGCAAGTAGTGTAATACAATATATCTACTCCTTACTCCCTTTACCTAATGCACATCCAAAGAGTAGTTGCAAAAGTGTCAATCGTCAAAAAAAAAAAAAAACGACATATGATGGCTAATGTGTTTTGGCTAATGCAGGTAAGAACGTTACAAGCGTCTGCTGCGTCAAGGACCCAAATACTGAAACATCAACCATCACATTAGAGGACATCCAACCTCTCCAGGACGGTGATATAACTATAATGTATGATGTGCTAAGAGTTTATGATACCCATTACCAGGCAGAGGTAACAATCTCAAAGCACGACAATAATAGCAGAATTGATAGTTGGCATTTAAGTTGGGAATGGATGAGGGATGAATTCATTTACCACATGAGAGGTGCTTATCCTACTGTTGTTGATACATCAGAATGCATTTTTGGTCGCCAGGGTAAGCACTATGAGGATATGGATTTTTCTATTGCCCTGAACTGTGAAAGAAGGCCAACAATTATTGATCTTCCTCTTGAGAGAGCAAATGATACTGAACTTGGAAAGATTCCTTTCTGTTGTCGGAATGGAACAATCCTGCCACCTGCATTGGATTTGAGCAAGTCTAAGTCAGCTTTCCAGATGCAAGTTTATAAAATGGATCCAGACCTGAACAGGACTGAGTTTAGTCCTCCACAAAACTGGAACATCCGAGGAGCTTCAGATTCCAGCTACGACTATCAGTGTGCTCSTCCAATACGCGTTAGCCCTAGCTTATTCCCGAACCCTCAGGGACTATCTTCCGAAGTAGCAGCAGTAGCTAGTTGGCAAGTAGTCTGCAACATTACACGTTCTCCAGAGAAGAAGCCAAATTGTTGTGTATCATTTTCAGCATTCTTCAATGACTCTGCTATTCCATGCAACACCTGTGCCTGTGGCTGCAATGCGAACCAAGAAAATGTCTGCAATTCCACTGCATCTGCTCTTCTTCTTCCACCTGATCAGCTTCTCGTCCCATTTGACAACCGAACTAAAAAAACTGTTGCATTTGCTGAGTTGAAAAACCAAATTGTGCCCCATCCGTTGCCCTGTGGAGATAATTGTGGAGTCAGCATTAACTGGCACTTGCTTTCTGATTTCAGAGATGGATGGACAGCAAGAATTACACTATTCAATTGGGGTGAAACAGATATTGCAGACTGGTTTGCTGCATTGCAATTAGACGAAGCTCTGCTCGGCTTGGAAGGGGTGTATTCTATTAATGCAACCACAATTCCTGAATCTAATGATACATTACTTCTGTATGGATTTCCAGGAAATAATTACCTGATCCGAGAAAGAGCAGGCTCCAATCCGAAGAAAGATTTTCCAGTACCTGGTTCCCAGCAGACTATCATATCATTTAAAAAGAAGAAGACACCAGGAATCAGCGTGGTTCGAGATGGATTTCCCAGTAAAGTTTTCTTCAATGGCGAGGAATGCTCGCTCCCTGAAGTACTTCCATCTAGGTTTGGACAGTCCATGGCTGCTGCATCTACTAGTTTCAGCATTCTTCTAGGTCTGCTAGTTGTAATGGTTTTGTGGCAATAGTTATAGGGTGCTTAACATCTCTGCATATTTTGTCAATTCTACTTAGAGAAACTACTCATTACAAAGATTCAACATTTGACCCTTGCATGATTAAAGTTATCATTTTACAATTGATATATTGATCAAAGATTTTCACCACATTTGTAACCACAATACCAGTGAATCTGAAAGACAAGTTTTCCTGAAACTCTAAATGAAAACCTAAGTGCTCTTTAGAAGCTCCAAAATTGCCATGGGAACATTGTAGGACAATCCACAAGAGATCCCAAGCCATTTGTAACACCATTGGTGATCTTATTCCTCCTAAACCAACAAATGTGCATGTACCTAAAAAAAATAAGGAAGAGGAAGAGGAAGAGGCAAGCCGATCTCACAAGCAGTTAATAATATGCATTTATCTGTGTATTGGTGTTATTCCCTTCTTTGCATTAGAATACGTCTGTTAAAGTCCTGCTTGAGAGACCAAGGAATTCAGGGCAGAGCGCTTTGGTGGCACTCTTAAAAGTAAAGACTAAATTTTCATTTGATACTACAATCACCAGCCAGAACATCTAATCAACAAAATCCTGATTATCTTTGCCCTAGAACATGACAAACTACTTTGTTAAAGACCCATACCTTCATGAATAGATGCACCTTAATTACATGCATAGCCAACCCAAAGGTCATCCGTTTATTCCCATCCAATCATGAATAAATACACATTCATATGCATAGCCAACCCAAAAGTAATCTCTTCATCCCCGCACTTCGATAAGAACATACAGCAGCAAGCATGTAAAAACCTGGGTTGTTAAGAGATGTGACTATATGCAAGGATTAAGAGAACCTAGAAATATATAGAAACACAAGAATACAAACTCAATGGTWGAGTGACAACTACCTCAACAAATTGGAACATTAGAGGATAATAATGCTGYCCGACYCTTTTTTTGTTTCCGATTTAAGATGAGTAAAGAGTAGGCCAGACTACAAGCAGAACTGTTAATCATCTAAGATGAAACTCCTTTGAGTGAAAATAGCCGAAACAAATTCATTCACCTTCTGAAGGAAACAAGCCACTCCAGCAAAAGATTTCGGGTCACATCATATGAGATGGGCTTCTAGCCTGGCAATAAAGGTATGTTTGAGCCACAGCATGCCTTACTCTCTCAGTTTATGGTAGATTGCTGTCTTATTTCTCTCTGAAATCAGTCAGGAAATTTCAAACATATTGCACATACCTGCACAAAAGAAGAGAATCATTGGAGTGAGGAATTATTTCATGCAACAATTTCATCTACATGTATTTCATGCCTTAAGAGGAGAAGAAACTAACCACCCAAATTGAATAAAATTTAAGGCCCTCATTGTTTCAAATATTCTCCAAGTCGGTTCATCCGTCAGATCATGAAGTATCCAAACTTAAAAAACGCAAATAGTTTTGGGGGCAAACTGTCCAAGATTCTCCAGACTGTAGTGCATAAGACAACTGATCTTGAGATGTTATTCCCCCATTGGAGAGGAAGAATGATTAAAAAATTTAKATATATTAAAAAGAAAAAGAAGACATTCCAGGAATAATTTAAAGGGCATAAAGAACAAAAAAGATGCATCATAGGCTTCAACGCTCTTGATAGATGCCACARCAGGAAGTATTGGAAATATTTCAGATAGCAGCAAAGAACATAAACAGAAAGACATATACTCAATCTATTGGTAGTCACAGCAGCTACTACACTTTTCAAAATGAGGTAACATGTACAAATACACAAAAACAGAAAGCATATAGGGTGCTCACATGTAGTTGGACATATGTAGATGATACACGGATATATCTACATATTCACATTCTTTTCACAAGTTATGCATGTGCAGTCCAAATTGGCTGAAAAGCTTTAACATTCTGGTTCCTTTAGAACTGAAAAGCCAGATATAGAACTGATTTTATATTGAACTGTCACCATAAACACATCAGAAACGGTTGCAAATTTGACTCCATCCAAGAGCAGAATCAGCTGTTTCTTTCAATTAGACTTTTTATCCTTTTCTTTTAATCTAGTGTGGCAACTCTGTAAACATCAAATTATGGGGATGAAAAAGATATAGAAATAGTTGAAAACCTATCATTAATTTGTCTTGAGAGGTGCTCAAAAGGCATATTCATATAAGAAAACTATTTGACAGCTCGGTACTGAAAGTTATTTCAAGAAACCAATGACTTTGTGTTAATATTCTTCAAAAATCAAGAAGTCTGCAGATTCGAGGTGCTATAGAGTTAAGGGGAAAACTTAAGAGCATGATGTATGCCAGCAAGATTCAACAGCATCATCAACCCACAATGTTATTCGTTTTCTTTATATCCATTTAACTAGGTATTTGAGATAAGTGGCAGGGAAAGGGGCAATTCTTTTTTATTCCATGATTAGGCAGAGAGCACACAAGGAGAAGAAACATAATACATCCGATGAAGTCAACAATGTAATATCGCCATACACCTTTTGTTAGAAGAATGAGATAACAGTCCAGGATTCTCAACCTATGAAAATTTACAAGAAAAATCCATGCTGAGAGCTCCAAGCACATGTTCTGACATTATTAGTTTGTCTAATGCTAAAAACAAGATGAACAAACCTAACACTCAGCTAATCTATATGTATAATGCCACATGAACATTCACGAATTGGAGTATATTAGTGGTGCGCTAGAATAAATTGTTTTGCTTAAAAATGAAAAAGAAAGCAAAATTGAACAAACTTGTAGCACAATGTATACCATGTATGAAGAAAGTCAATAAAATGACCAAAATAATGTAGTAGTTTAACCAAGTAGGTTCTGCAGAAAATAGAATATGTAATTGTACATCTACTGAGCTAAACTTTTTAAGCACTGCAAATRCATCGTCTCTACCTGAAATCTCAGCCAAAGTAGATCCATGCAATGGCTTTACTGCCTCCACAGATTTTCAGTTAGAAAAAAGAAATATTTCTTTGATAAGAACTAAATAATTTGGAAGCGAAATTCCCCATCAGCTTTCTTTAACAGGAAATCTAAATTGTACGAGCATGCCAAATACTCTTGCCCTTCAATGGGTGCTACAAATGCCTAGCAAAAATAGCTCTTTAGACAAGATCCAATTACTTTAAGCCAAAAGGAAGCAGAGATGTGACCACCTCCACATCCTGACAGATACAAGAGGCCACGAAAAAACAAAAATTCACTGGTCGTAATGATCAGGAAAGTTTAAAAATTTGTATTAGCACAGCTAGAATCATGATAACAAATGTATTCTTAACAACATTACTGATAACGAATAAAGCTGAACAAATCATATTCTTTTACTTTTAAAAAAAAAAAGAAAGAAAAAAAGCATAGGATTTTTAAGCTAATAGCCATAGGTTCCTTCCTGTTTAAGTATGAAATAGCCATCTGATCAAAGTACCAGGGTGCAACATTTTTGGTTGAAGTCATCCATATTACGTTTTAATTAAGCAGAAAATAACTGATTTACTTCAGGCCACAAAACATGACAATGAAAAGCACATAACCTGTGCAACAGTGTTAGAATAGCAGAAGTGTAATCTCATGTTGGCCTTGTCTGGTCCTCTATGTCACAATGCAATAAGAATCTTCTGCCCAAAAGAATTTCAAATTACTTTGTTAAAAATTTTGAACCAGTGTCATCTCTGTCAGGTTAGTCATAGCAACTCAACCAGTATGGTAAAATGCTGAAAAGGAAATGCTTCTTTCACATAGAAAAGGCTGTGGCTATAGATTTAGGCACTTCTTATGGCAATGCTGAGCTATGTCCTAAATCATTTTAATTGAGCATAAAAAAGAGAAGTTCGTCAGAAAGCAAATTAAATGACATTATGTGCCGAGAGATCTCCAACTATAGATCAATTCATTAGCCTTCTCAAGTTGCAAAACAGATATTATACTATCTGGTGTATAAAAAATACAGCAGATAAGGTTTTGCATTTTTTAAACAATTAAGAACTACCAAAAGAGCCTTAAAACTCAACAAAGCATCCATTTAAAAATATTAAAGAAGGTGATGCGTTGTGATTGCTATGTAACTATATGCTAAGCACCACATAAGTTAATAGCAAACTAGAATTAGCACAAGAATAAAAAGAGAGAAATTCAAAATTCCAAAGCCTTGGTAATTTCATTGATCAAAYATGTCTCAAGACAAAAAAAGTTGTTTCAACTGATGCAAGAGCTGCAATAATATTTCCCCGATACATCAATTAATGAACCATCAAACTCCCCCAGTTCTGAAGACCTAAAATCCCCAAGACCGTTAGATCCTAATATGTTAGCGAAAAGAAGTAGGAAACTTTCAAGAGATAGACTACCTCCAACTTCAAGTCAATTTATTCTTCACAGTGACACCGAGCTCACCAGCAACAATCAAGGTTGTTGCCATATCAAGGAACATCCCATGTTCAACTACACCGGCAAGCCTCAGAATTGCGTCACTTGCAGCCTTCAGATCCCCCATATCCTTCTTAAAGTACAAATCAATAATATAATTTCCATTATCTGTAACAAATGGCTTGTCACTATCCTTAAACAACCTCAACTTCGCCACACAACCTGCTTCCATAAACAACATTTCAAGCCTTTTAAGTGTAAATTTCCAACAAAAAGGCACAATCTCCACTGGCATAGCCAATCCACTTCCCCCTATATGCTTCACGAGCTTTGATTCGTCCACAATGACAATAAATTTCTTACTTGACGCCTCCACCATTTTCTCCCTCAGCAATGAGCCTCCCCTCCCTTTAACCAAATTCATTTCCGGGTCAACCTCATCGGCTCCGTCGATAGCCAAATCAACAATGGGATGAGTGTCAAGATCCGACAACGGAATTCCTAACGACACAGCTTGATCCCTAGTGATATTAGACGTAGGTATCCCCACAATATTCTTCAATTTCCCTTGTTTCAACAGCTCCCCAATTCGATCCACAGCATGCTTAGCCGTGGACCCTGTCCCGAGGCCTAAAACCATGCCGGATTGAACAAATTCCACAGCTTTATAAGCTGCAATCTTCTTCAGCTCATCTTGGGTCAGAATAACAGGAGCCCTGCTGGAAGACGAAGATGGTGAAGACACCATCAATGACTCCACAGTTGCGGGCTTCTCTGAAGCCAAAAAGTGTGGGTACGCAATTGCCATGGTATAGATGTCCTACTATACCACCCAAAAAATCACTGTATGTCCAACCCAAGATTCTCTTCTTTTTTTTTTTTTTTTTGGTTTTTTTTTCGGACACAAAGTGAGATAAGGGTTGGGAGGCTAGAACACGTCTAGGGTTTGGAGATGAGAAGGGTGAAAGCCACAAAACTTGGGGGGTATATATAGTCCAAGAAAATGGCAAAACTTAAATTTTTGAAAAAAAAAAAAAACTTGAATTCACTTTATCGGGGAAGACGAAAGATTGTAAAGATTGCAGAAATGACAAAACGTTATCCGAGGTGAATGAAGAGAGATTTTTTTGATTCGTGATTTGTGGTGGCCGATGGAAGAAGAATGCAGACAGCAGAAGATGAGGAAAGGGAGGCTCTTGAGGCTGCTACTGGAGAAGGACAAGTGCAAGTTATTTAGAGGCAAAAGAGGAGGAATTTATAGAAGGGAAATGGAGGCTAGGTGGGTGGAAACGACGCGGGGAAAGAGAAAGACAGAATCCTCGAAGCAATGAATTAGAATGCAAAACAGGGACCTCTGTCTCTGAATTAATTTACCTGGGGAATTGTGAGAAAGAAGATGGTTACAACTTTAATTTTGGCAAATATGATGAAAAGGTAGTAAAAGGTTAATTCGTGATCCAATTCTTCTAACATACTCCCTTACTTCGTTTATAAGTGGTCGTAAAGCGTTAAATCTTTTTATTCWTAAATAAATATTTTTATATAATACAAAAATAAAAAATAAAATTACAAATTTACCTTTCTATCGCGTAGTATTAATTAATCTTTTTCATTTTTCAAAACCTGACTCTTCTATTCAAAATAGATCAATTTCCAAAAACATATTCCAAGCATACTGTTTACTTTCGTATACTACTATTCTATATAGTAACTGATAGAATTAAAAATCTCTTCTTCAAATCTGACTATGATAGAAACCTCTTATATGSCACTTGGAGTTTTGAAAATATAATAAGGGTATGTTAGTCAATTTAACTGTTTATGTAATATGTGTGTTTTTGTCAATTATGACACTTAAAAAGAAAAGAATGGAGGGATTATTACTCATCTAGACACCTCCTAATTTACATATTTAACTGACACGATTATATATATATATATAAAACTCATAACATAAAAAATAAGTGGACAATCATATACATATATTTAACTCATAAAATAGAGAATAATGGAGATAATGAAAGAGTTCAATATATATACACATCGTATCGTAATTTATATAGTATACGAAGGATATACATAATAGGGGTATATTACAAGATTTCTAGTTGTTAATGTGAATAATAATTTATTAGAGTCACCTAAGTTTAATCAAATCTTTTTAATCTTTGAAGTATTGATTTGTAGATTAGAAAAATCGTAAGGAGAAAAATAGCTAGAATTTTTATTTTTTGTTGGTACGTGTTTGATTGGTGAAAAAAAAAAATATATATATATATATATCGCTTGTCTAGATCTTCTAAGGGTTTAGAACTAATTTTATTTAATAGGATAAAAAGTTATTAAATATATACATATGAGTGAATTCGGTAAGAATAAAGGGCATTTCTAATGGTATGATGTTAATATTGACTATTATCTTATAAAAAAATAGAAAGAGTAATAAGCTAATTTTACATAAGTTGGATGTAGTCATTGAATTTAAAAGTATTTTTATATTATTTTATTTAAAAATAAATAAAATGTGGATAAAATTACTAAAAAATATAAGAAATATTTCCTGATATTTCGGCACGAAAGTAATTCCTGATATAAGAAATATTACTAATATATTCTTGAATTTAATATGACACTTGTACTCCATAGCCAAACTAAACATTTCAAGAAATTACTTATTCAGTAAAAAAGAAAATGTTATCATGAGTTTTTGTGCCACATATAACCAAAGAACATGCAAACATGTTACACCATTCCCAATTTCAACGTGCTTGACCAAAAAAAAAAAAAAAATCACCAACATTATCATGGAAATTACTAATAATATCCAAAGATGTATTATTTTTAACAAATATATTTATTATTTATTATATCATGTTATTCATTTTAAATACATTCAAGATATCGAATTTAAGATTTTTATTGAATACAAATTGCATTATACTCTGTTATAAATACATCTTGATAAGAATTAACAAAATAAATTAAAAGTAATTTAGAGTATCATGATATGCTTCACAAAGAAAATCTTGAAATTGTATTTACCTGGTCTAGTGCCAAAAAAAAAAAGAAAAAAAGAAAAAGCACACAAGATAAGAGCGGACCAAATTTATCCCAAAGAATACGTATTTGACTTGAACTTCTTAGAAGACTTATTCCTTGCTTGTTTGGCTCCTTTTCTWTGCCCTTTTTTCCACAAAAATGTGGAATGCATGCAAAACAACTCATGTAAATTTTCAAAATCTACGCTTATTTTTAAACTTTTATTTATACATAGAATGAGCACGAGATGCGAATAATTTTGAATATTTTAATATACTTTATTATTTCACTCTCATACTATGCCAGTTAAAATGCAGAACATATATATTTTAAATCTTTAAAATAAAGAATAAGAGATATTGAACGAATAAATATACAAAAAGAATCTTAATTAACATGAACAAAATAAAATACTTATAGATAGAAGTAAATTAYGGACGTGTGGATCGAAAGCGTTAACGGGATCCATCTAATAACTAAGTAAAAAATATTGGATGATTTAAAAGAAATTATGTCATCTTAATCCAACCAAGCTTCGCGATTAGTCAAATACAGTCACGCCTTTTGTATTGACCAGAAACAGAAAGCGTCAAGACACCCCCATCCAAAGAGCCACCTTGAAGAAGCAAAAGCGTATTCGTGGGCTTGCATTAAGCTGCGGCTTTTTTGGACCATTCAATATCCAGCTACCTAATAGTAAAAGTCTCTATTCTTCACGTATCATAGACGCCTGCCGCGACAAAATAATAGGAACTGGAATCATTCCTTCGAACCTACATTTCTGAAAAAGCTCACTAAATGGTAGGTGTGAATAAAATTAAAAAAAATTCAATTCGATAAATCAGTAGCGAAAGCCGTACGAAAATAGATGGTCGTATTATTTTTTGAAACTCTAAAGTATTTATTTAGATACGTGAAAAATAAATAAATCATACAAAATTTATAAGTCAAAATATCATTATTTAAAATAAAATTTATAAATGCAATGAGAAGTCACTCGAAGAAGTAGAAAAATAGGATACAAGAATTTACTTAAAAAATTAGAAAAAAATATATACTAAAAAATTTATAAATCTTTTTTTTAAATCATAATTTTTTATTACACTCAGTCTTTACCTTAAATGACCAAAGGTATCTTAGGGGCCGGAGATAATATGCATCACAGAGCATGCAAAATGCCATTTAGGCTATTGACCTATTACCTCTCTTTCTCCTAGGTTGGCTTTTGTATCATATAATATGAAGAGGATAAAAAGAAATGTCCAGAGAAAGTGGGAAACAAGGCATTGGGCATTCTCCGCATATTCCTCAATCGATGGACGTTATTTCTTTTGCCCTTGTGGATTAGATAAAATAATAGACTAACAAAATGTCATTTCTTGAAAAAGAAACCATCCTCTAACAGATACTATATTATATGCTTTTACCATARAKTATGATATCAAATATACAATTTTGATTTTGATGTCACCATTACAAAATCTTGTTTCTATTTGAAAGCAMCATCTAAGAATGATTATGAAGGAGTAGAAAGCTTTTCTTCACCAATAACTCGTTCATTTCGTAAATTGATCGATGACTAGTAATATTTAAAAGGTAACGATAGTAGAATAAAATGAGGTAAAAACTTKACACCCATTTGTCAAATGAGAGTTATGATTTACTATATTAAAAGTTAATAATTTTTTATTTTATATTGCATAAATTCTTGAATCACGGGTAAAATACTTAGATTACTAAACTCAACAGTTAGTGCAATAATATTTTATAATGATAGGCTTGTCATTTTACTCAGCCTAAGCCCTCTTAAGTAAAATATGGAATCACAATTAAAAACAAATAGCAGAGCGAATGACCTAAGTTGGGTCAATACATATTCTGGGTCACTGCTCACTTCAGTATTAAATTTGAGATTTGTTTTGGTCCAGTAGATCACTTTTGTCTTGAATGCAATTTCTACTTGTGAGTAATAGGAAGTGAAGAGAGGAATATATCGAGAAGAATGGAAGCAATGCGTAACGAGTTGCTCCAGAAACCAAAAGCACTACAACAAAGTTTGCCGAGAAAATATTAAAATTAGGGCAAATAATTTGATAATTTAGAATCCCTTTAAAACTACTTAATGAATCATTTTTTATCTAAACCAATTGACATCAAGTTCTATATTCGTTGAGACAAATAGTTCAAGATTCAAAGAAATTACTAAGTTTGAATTTTACAGGGAGGTCATAAACCAAGAGAGATAACTTGAGGTTCTAAAAGAAAATGGAACTCAAGAGTAATTTTTGTTTGAAACAACCTTTCCATACACAAATCATCCAAAAAACTCATCAAAATCAACTGTTCGAAACTATTCAAGACATAAAAAATCATCCAAAAGCTCCAAATCAACATGTTCATCTCACTTGTGTGAAGCAACCATGGGAACTTTATAGTCCACTAAACAAGTTCCACATGAAAAGTGAACCCTACCATACATTTTTCCCAGTCCTATACCTATCACATTTATGATTTAACAACAAGAAGAAAGGATGGAAAGAGTGGATTACTGAGGTTATATCATTAACTGTTTTTATGCAAAACCAGGTCCGAGCTGGGGGAGAAGCAAGACACTGTTTAAAGATTCACAGCATCACACTGTACTACAATTGATATACTCTTTCTGTTGAAATTTTAAGCAAGAGCCAAAAAGTATATATTATAAAAGAAAAACTCTACTTTGATATCCTTACAAATCCTTAAATAACACTAATAACAAAGAGCTTGAAAATTTATCACAAGTGCTTTAATCTTTGAACTCATTAAGATTGGGTATGATGCTAAAATGTCAGTACCACTAACAATAATGTCCTTCATTTTGCTTTTGCAATATTAAATGATGCCAAAATAAACTGCATACCGACTTAGTGTAGGCTGGAAATAGCTAAACCCCAATTGATTGGATAAATGTCGTCTTAGAGAGAGAGATAGAGAAGAATGCCTATGAGAGGAAAAGAAACACAAAAAAGAACAAATCCTGCAAACTTTATGCTAGAGAAGCAACATAAAAGAGTACAGCTCTAAAAACTGCAAAAGGAATATCAAGCCAACTGTCTTTTACCGACACAATAAAGGTATTTGAGTCAGCCTGCCAAATCATGAAATACATAAACCWTGTACAATACCATATAAAGGCCATGCTTGAAGCATGGCTTTTTTCACACACAACGTAATTCAGACATCATAAGAGGGAATTACTTCGAAGCAAACCGCTCCACAAGACGACTCCTTTTTCCTCTTCCCCCCCCCCCCCCCCCCCCCCCTTCTTTTTTTTTTTTTTTTTTTTTTTTTCCCCTCCCCCCCCCCCCCCCCTTTTAACTTCTCTTTTCTATTCTACTTCGCTTACCACCTAACCTCTGAAAAAATTTCTGTCTCATTCAACTAGTTTTTTCTTCCTCAACTGTCAATAATACAAGGTTACCATTGAAGAAATGAAAACTTCGTCAGAGCATTAAAATGCTATTAAGGTACACTACTTAATGCCAATTCAGCCATTAGAAAAAGGCACCTTAACAAGATTTCTTGTCCCTCACATCCACCCATAAGTAATCACCCCCAATATTCAAAATCTAATGGCAAACAAAAGGGAACAAAACTAGAGACAACTCATATAGCAAAGATATTCTCCAAGCTAGCAAGTTATAATAAAGCCGTGGATTTAACTGCTTAAGTAACCACTTAAAATGATGCCACAACAGCTAAAATGCTGGCCATATCCACATTTAGTGAAGGCCAAAATCAATAACATCACCAGATTGAAGATAAGTTGGCATAGGATTTTCTTTTAGTCATTCAAATAGTCTCCAAAATGCATTTCCTCAACGGTTATCTACCCACTAACTTCCTTTTCTATCATCTAATATTTGAACAGCTTAGGAAGATTCATAGCCTCCCGTTTTACTAAATATACAAGTAGAGAGAGTTTATTGTGCAGGATGTGGATATCACTCAGTAATGAGTTATTTTAAGTAATGTCACTTTAGAGTAACAGATTTTTCCCACCAAGATATAGCAATTAGGAAGATACGAACTTACAGATATTTCATCCAAAAAAATTCTAGTTTCAATCTTCAAGGAACTTTTAGGTACATTTGAATATTTCAGAAATAAAAAGTTATGTGTTTTCTTCTTGATGAAGAAATCTTGAATAATGAGGTCTATGTGGAAGAGAGAATGTATCAATTTCATTGCATTTCATGTTAAAGAGCTCAAAGTATGCCAGTCAATCTTCTATAACAATTACATAAGGAAAAAATCGCAGAAAATTTCAATGAGGTATATACAGCTAAAAGAAATATCAGTCCTAAACGTCAATCTGCAAAAATGACAGTCAGAGTATTTTAAAGTAAATGACAAGATACAAGGAAAGAGAGAACAAGGCACACAAATGCTGCCAGAATAGAAGTGCTGAGGATTCGCTTACTGCATAACCTCTTAAACTGGCAATTGCTCCCAACAAGATTGCACTTGGTGTCGTGTATTGCAACAATAGCACAAACCGAAACATCTGATCGCCATGAACTAGKATGTGTAATTTATCAGCCAAAGCAACAATTCCAATCCCCCAAAGTGGAAGAACCAACAGTCTTGCAAAAATAATACCAATCATGGTACGGCGGCCAAGTTTGGACTCATTTGGACCCTCAGCAAACATTCCCCCAAGAATAAGCATGACTGAGGGCAACATAGCACCAGCTAAGATCTGGAAACTATCAGTTACAAAAGACAGAGGAGCATCGTTTCCGAATACAAAACTCTTGACCTGAGGAACCATGCCGACAATTATGGCCAACAGAGAAGCAATTGTCGGAGGTTGAAGTATGTGCTTTATAGGAGTTTGTTCAGCAACTATTTTGATCTTTTTCACAACTTTAGGTGCTGTCATACAGCTAACGTATTTGGGAGTGTTTGCACTTTCTTCAGCAGCGCTTTCAATGTCAGGGATAGTGGTTTGTGATCCATTTAGGCTGCTCTTGAAAATATTGGCAATAAAAGGAGTTTTGGAATGTTCAGTTTCTTTATCCTCCATTCCAGGCCATTCAGCTTCTACAAGAAGAGGCCTGCTAATTTGTCCCTCCGCTGGGTTCTCCTCCATCCCAGACCCTTCTTCAACGATTTCATAATACTCCATTGGAGGTTCCATCATGTGATAGACGAAAGTGTAAACAAGTATAACGGCAACCCACTGGGCAAAAGAGACATAGGACACTCCTTTATTATGGCAATCTGACCCAAAGGGATTATCGTCATTGTGACAAACAGTCCCAACAATCGCAAGGGGGAGATTCCCAGTATTACCAAATGCAGTCATGATGATAGTGAATCTCTTGTATTCTGGAGGAGGGCGACATATGAGTACCACCAATACGCCCAAGATGCAACCAACCAATGTGCTGATAACCACATTAACAGGGATAAACCACCAACTTAAAAAGTTCTCGAGGGTAATGGATTGTCCCAACTGGGTAAATATTAGGCAGGGCAAGAAAAGGGCAAAAACAAGTTTGCTAAGAAGCTTGAATGTTTCCTTTGGGATGATTTGAGTTTTTGGGTGAGCAAGTAGTAGGCCAATTAGTGTAAGAGAAAGAAGTTTTAACAAAGGGAAAACAGCATCTAGAATATCCTGTTCACTAGAGTTCACGTTGTTACCATCCATTCCAGCCAAAAGCAGAAACATCTCTAACTCATATTACTTCGTTATGAAGATGAATGCCTTCCTTTCCTCAGTATCTTTCTGCAAAAGCAGGAAAGGCAAATAAATCCTTCTAAACTCCAAATTCGATCATTATACGTAAAAGAATCAGTCACAAATACAACGAGAAAAACTAAATCAACATGAAATCTCTTACATTACCTTAAGAGCAAATAGTAAGAAAGCACTAAGCAATCACGATTCGACAAGTAAATAATAAATACCGAAAAAATTCACGTTTAGGTAGCAACAAGAAGAATAAGCATTAACACATCAAGATTCATTTCATTCACCGATACAAGAAACATAGGAAAAATGATCTATGGGCTAACATCCATTCATGTTGAAGATTCGACAAAAGGGCTTACCTCAAATCCAAAAAATGCAGCCAAAAGTGAGATCTTTTGAGGACCCATATACATTCAGAAAATAGAACTCCAATCAATGAACATGATTGATTATGGGTTGCTCTGGTGAATGCTGCCAGAAAATACTGATAAAGATTCAATCTCCTTCTTGCGAAGAAAGAAAGAATAATATGTATTGAACCTGGTAACCTGTAGTTCCTTGATTGTGATATTTGGAGCCAAGAGAAGTTTTGGCCTCCCGTTTCAGCAGAGAGAGAAGGGAAACAAGGAGCAATTTAAACGCAACTTACTGTTTATTTATAGAAAAGAAATGAAAATCCTGCCATTGGAGGRAAATCGAGAAGTCTCCAACTACTGTTGATTAAATTAATGCCGTAAAAGACACGATGGACACCCCACAGTCGAAGGTCTCCCTCAATGGAGTAGCTTGGAAACGATGGTGGACGATTTTTCATATGGGCCGTCATAGAATGAAACTTATGCCTTGGGCTTTAGAGTTCAGTCTTTCCTCATCCCAATAAGATGTTTGGCTTATATTGGGCTTTTACCTTTGGTCTAATTCTCTTTTTGTACTTGGGTCATGTGTTTCTTCCTTTGGACCTCAGTCCATCTGTTTCACTTGGATTTGGACTTCTTTCTTTTCAAAGGCTTCATCCCCCTCTTCTTTATTTCTTGGTTGCTCGAGTATTTTTATGTCATATTTGGATTAACTCTAATGTAACAAATATCTTTTATTGGAGTCAAAGAAAAATAAAAGGTATTTGAGGTAAATGCTGAAATTTAAAAATAGTCGATTAAAATGGATGAGCTAAAAGAAAAACCAACTACAAATCCAGAACAAGCAATCGGCCACTAACACTGGGGCAATTGGCTGCAATCAAAAGAATTTTCAATCGGCATACTTACAGAGCCTCAATGAAATGCCAAAGTATCCGTTGATTAACACGGAGCAAGTCAATGGAGGATAGCCGATTGAACAAGCAGGAGACAAGGGATTAACATTGCTAACTAAGCATGATCTATCAGTAGAACGAAAATCAGGATGTGGCTCAATAATAGGGAGCGCAAACCCAAAAATGGGGGTGTGGCTTGAGCTTCCTTCGCGTGCAAGAATGAAGACCCATTTTGACAGAGTATAAATAGATAAGAACAAAAAGAAAGAAGGGAACACTCGAATCAATTCATAACAAATGAGACAAATCATGTCCTTATCAATTATTTCAATTATATCTTCCAATTTTATATAGCATGTTTAGATAGCTTATTTAGCTTAATCTACTACATCATTTTCCATCTTCCTAGCTAGCTTTACGTTGTTTTCTTAGCTAATTTATTTACAGCTTTTCTTAGCTAATTCTTATGGAGTTTCCCTTAGTTAATCTTTTTACAGCTTTCCCTAGATAATTCTTACCGCTTTCTTTGGCTAATTTTATGTTGCTTTCATCAGCTAACTTTATACAGCTTTACTTTATTAGCTAAGAAAACAACATAAAATTGGCTAAATTTTATGTTCCATTTCACTTGGGTTTGAATTTCTTTCTTTTCAAAGGCTTTATACTCCTCTTCTTTATTTCTTGGATGCTCAAGTATTTGTATGCTATATTCGGATTAACTCTACATAGGGTAGAAATGAAGTGAATTGAGCTGAGTTGAGGCTAGTTCAAATTCGATTCATTTAAATTTAGCTCAACTCATTTTTTACATAAATTAATTTTCTTGGTTTAGGCTCAGCTCGCACACAACTCACGAGCAGCTCAACACAACTCATTTATCAATTAAAACCAATAATTATAGTTCAAAAATAAAATATCCAAAATCATGTAATAGCTAAATAAAACAATATTCATAACAATAATACAAATTAAATAGAATACATTCAATTATGTTGAATATGACATTGGAGATAAATTGAATGAGTTCGCTTCCATGCTTTAGGGTTTACACTTGTAGGTTATAGTGTTTCACCTATAAATGTTTTTTAGAAATTTCGAAAGACTTCTAGAATTGTAGAAATTCTAGAAGCTTCCTTTAAATTCAACATCAACTTCCAACTAAATCTAAAATAGAATGTATTCAAATTTTTCTATTTTTAATATTTTTGCAAAATTTATTTATTTATTTATTATATTGAGTTAGCTCGCAAGACAAATGAGTTAAATTCTACTTAGTTTAAGCTCGACTCTTAACGAGTTAAAAATTTTGATTCATGCATCAGTCGTTCGGCTAATGAGTTAAGTTTATYGAGTTTAATATCAAATCGAATCGTGAGTCGCTAATGAGCCAACTCAGTCATTTCCACCCCTAACTCTAAGATATACCTATTTTTTTTTTCTAGTATTAGAAAAGACGAAAATATTTGCATTATTGTGGTCATATTTATCGAATTTTCTCTGTACCAAATGTTATTAAGGAGTAAATGAGTCCTTCAACCAAATGGAGCAATGTATTTTCAAATAAGATAGTAATGATAAATTAAATCAAACTTGATTAATGTAAGTAATTCGGCATCTCTGGATCGACTTTCACTCTCATAAAAAAATTTAATTTGGTCAGCATTTATCTCTACGAATGACAAATCCGACTTGCATTCATTTCCAAAACATCCGAAGATATAACTCGACTTTGTTTTGCTTTATAGCCATGAGTAGCGAGAGGGAGAAAAAGAAGGCCAAACATGGAACTTTGTCCAAAGTATCTTCTTGTTTATGTCTTCAAGAGTGGCGTACAGGTCTGTCATTCTCTTTTCTTTTTCTTTTTTCTTTTAATATTATTCGGTTAAAGATTCGCTCGATTTGGATTTGTCGGCCACTGTCCGAGAAGTATGGATTCGACTCGCGGATTAAGGGGTCGTCATCCTTGAATGTGCTATTGATTACTCATGCTTAAGCCACATTAAAAGTATAAATCATATAAATTATATAATAGATAAGTTAAGAAAATTTAATCGCTTCTTGAAGTAATGAGCCTCTAAAAAAGCACGCCAGCCACCTTCCTAATTGTCTTTCGTTTTCTTTCTTTTGATAATGCAAGATCGAAAGCTATATTTAACTCAGATATTTGATAGACCGAACCAAAAGAAAAATGACAAACGTTAGCAAAGTGAATAGACAAATGAAATGACAACTCGAAGTAGCAGTACTCTTGACTGTGATGAAAAAGTTCCATAATATGAGACAATGCATTAGTAGGGTTTCAATTCTAGAGACTCTTGAGTCATCCAATCCATCAATGGCAATCTCAGAATATTATCGTCTTCCACGTCCAGAGAAGGACGGTCCTGACAGTGTTAGTGCAACACAGCATCAAAACATGGTCAGATGGTTTCAACATTTCATGCACTTTCTCATATATGGTTACTTTAAAGAATTGACACTCGAACCAATTGCTTGGGTGAAGATCATATGGATACGACTAGGAACCAAACTAGTCTCGTCTAGTCGCAAAATAGAACATCCGGTTCGCAGATCGGGATAAATGGAGAATGGCATGGTGAACCTAGTTAGGAAATCAGTGACTCAAAGCAAGATATATCTGCTATATAAAAGAAGTGTTCATAAAGTTTCTCAAACATTATTTATTTCATTTACAAATTCTTTAACACTTAAGCTAATYCTCGTTAATTTTGTATAAATTCCTTTGTTATGATAAAAAATCAGTGAGACACTCGATCAAGTTCCTTGGAATTTTCTTGTTCCGGTTACATTTGATCATTGTTTATAAATTCTCAATTTCAATTCATAAATAATCTTTTATTATTTTATATCTATCGTTTAAGATTATTACACACATATTAATAAAATATCGTGAATAGATTAAATTATAGAAATAAAAGACTACGTTGTTCTCTTTATTACTCAACTTTTATAGTGTTTAATAAATGAGTTTGAATATTTTTCAGAATTCATAAATTGTCATAATTTTGAATATTGACTAATTTGCTTTGGACTACGCATAATTTCAAGTTTTGAAGGAACCTTTTGTTTGTAAATAGTAGTAGTCAATAATATAATCATTGATTGAATTAAGTAAGAAAAAGTTAAATTGGAAAAATTATAATAAATGCTTCATTGACTTAATAATATGACAATGTTTAAGAATAAAAATAACAGCTTTAAAAAACTGATAAAAAAGAAGGGAAATGCTAATGACAACCCATGGGTTATGGTTAAGTATTAAATAATTAGCTATTAATAATAGACATTTTTTATTTAAGAAGAATCTAATTAATAGAAACATTAATGGGGTAATTTTTTTAATAAATTGGATAATAATTAATAGGAGTTAATAGGAGTATTAAATGCTTTGTTTAAAGGTCTTTTAAATAAGTTTTTTAATCATAATTTTTAATTCTTCTCAAAGTCAAAGATGTCTTTTTTTTTTTTTTTAATTGTTTAGGATCTAACTGATAGGGTTTAAGAATTTCAGGATTTTAGGATTTAGGATTTAAGGTTTAGGGTTTTAAAGTTTGAAAATTTATTAATACTCAATGAAATGAAAATAATAATTTAAAATACTTATTTAGATGACATTTAATAAGAATCATTTAATATATTTAATCATTTAATGGTTATTGATTTTTTGAAAAACATTATCCATTAATATTATTATTAATTAGATTATATTCAAAGCAAAATTTTTTTATCATTAATACCTATTTACTTAATGTTTAACCACGATAAAACCAAAAAGGAAAAATAATATATATATATATTATCTAATTAATATATATACTTAAATAGCCGAGGAGAGGCACGAGAACCCGCCCCAAGCGGCGGAAAAGATTGGTTCTGTTCCATTAAAACCTGTTTTAATATTTCACCATAACAATACCTCGATCTTAGCTGTTCTTCGAGACACTAGATTTCTAAATTTTGATGATAGTTTGTTAAGTTCAATCGAGTCTAGTCTGTGTACTGGTCCGATTATATTTGACTGCTATCCAAATTTTTCTGGATTTGGATAGAAGTGCAGGGGGGGTATTTGAACAGTATTTCGGATATATAGAAGTGCAGGGGGATGTGCAGTGTAGCAAGGAAAAAATTTGTACAAAACAGTAGTACACACTGAAGCTCACTGTAGCAAGGTCACTGTATACTGTAGCGCTCTCAATTTTTTCCTGTAGCGCTATATATATATATATAAAGGAATATTCTATTACAAAATAAAACTCGTACTGCTGTTTCTAGATGACTAAGATGTGAATTCTGCTTTCAGATTTCATTATCGCATTAATAAATAAGAATGACTCTACTTCCGGCATAAGGAGTTCTGGACCCTGTTATTTTCATCAACAGCCTCTTGTTGGAGAAAACCAAGCAAGACCTCATTTTCCTAAAACCATGGAGTGCTAATGCTGTATATACGATGTCTCTTCCTACATATAAAGTACTAGAACAGTAGTAGTAGTACTACTCTTTTCAAAATGAACCACACAATTACTGCTGGACGATTAGATATGATCTGCATGCAGTGGTAGCAGTGTACGAAGCTCAAGAGACTTGTCCAATTTTTAGAAGCAAAAATTAGCACTACCTCTTCAACTTAGGTATACTCCTTCCATGTGTTACTTTACATCGCCTGTTTCCTCAAATTTCTTCACTCTGCAAGTAATCTTCTTTGTTCGTACTTGAGCCTAGATTTTCATGTCGTTCTGCCCTTTTTCTCATCCCTTATATACTCTCTTTTCCCCCTCTCCTCCTCCTCCTGATACATTAAGAGATCCCATTCTTCCCCCATCTTCCATATCTTTCTCAGTTTCTTTCTCTCCTCACACGATTTCTGGAGTAAAAAGTTCTGATCTGGGCTTTTTGGAGTTCAATTTTTCGGTTTTTTTGAATTTTACATGTCTTTTCTGCGATTATGGTGGAAGGAGCTCTCTTCAGTCCAGTCCGAGGCGGTTTGAAGGTTGATTACTCAGCTGCCGACTCATTGGTTCATGAACTCATCAAAATGCTTGAAGTCTGATGCTTTTGTGATCCAATGATGCAGGAGCTGTGTTCAGTTTTCACTGTCACGTCTTGGACTGAAGGGAGCTCCCTTCTATTCCACTGTCCTATATATAACTCTAATTTCCATACAAGTTTGTCACCAATTTGTAAGTTATAACTCTAAATTTTTTTATGAACAAATCATAACAACTATGTAATGAATTTGCTGATATATATTTGTCAGCAAACTACAAAACTAAAGAGAGAAAAGAAAGAACTCTAATACTTGTTTGTGTACTTCTCTTTCGGCAGGCTAAAAGAAGAATGATGATGGGTTTTCTCTTTGCTTGATCGGAGCTCATCACCAATATGCAGATTAAGCATATAGAGGTAAACATATATATAAGTTACAGTGCATTTGGCAGATTCTTGTTTGTGGTACTGATCAGGATGTTATATTTCTTGCACATTGACCTTGAGATTAGTTCTCACTTGTTCATAACTTTTAGTGCACTGACATTATTGAAGCTGTATATGTTGTTCAGTGAAGATTGTCTGCAAGAACTCAGATTTCTATCAAAGATAATCAGTTAAAATCAATATTTTCTTGGGTTAAAGCATGAGAAATCAGTAACCCTTTCCAAGTCCAGAGGGATAATTTCTTACCATTTCGGAATGGGTATCAATTGAGGAGAACTTTTACAAATGATTTGGAGTTGGAAATGATGTGAATGGTGGACTGATAGACACTGAAGCAGCCATTGCAGATACAGTAGGGCTGCAAATTTTTTTCCACAATGAAGTCCTGAACTGTGTTAATTGAAGCTTCTGTTTTGGCTGATGGAACCTGATGATATTCAATATTTCTGTTTAATGCAATGTCTCTTTCACCAAGAAAAGAATTCATGATGGAAGTGACTGCTCCTTTGTAATCAAAATTTTCTATTGCAAGTAGGTTTTTTATATTTGAGGTTTCTTCTCCACCATTCATAGCCGATTGATTAGGGCTTGTGTAGGGTTGGCTTTTGGCGTTAAAATGCTGAGTGTGATATCTTTTTTGGAAAAGGGAACAACAAGATGTTCTAGATCATTGTTTGTCGTGAGTCTTGTGACCTAAGTGAATTTCAAGCATTCGATTAGGGCCTTAAATTGGACGAGTCAATCAAGATGCATTGCTATATCATGACTTAAAAAGGTGAATTTTGGCTTAAATTAGGCTTCAAACTTTTTTATTTGGGGTTTTTTAGATTTTTTTATTATCTTTGAATTTATTTCTATTTTATTTATTGAGTCTTAGGGTTAGTTTCAGAGGATTAGGATTTGTGTTTTTTTTATTTAAGCAACTCTTATGCAAATCTTTTTGTTTTTCATGTTATTATTAGTTAAAATTGAGAGTGCTTTTGAATTCTCTAATCGATTTTAAATTCATGATTTATAAATTTCATTACTTTTCAATTGCCTTAAATCATCATTTGTCGTGTAAAACTCGTCGAAATCAGTCCATAACACATTCATTTGTCTATTTACAAAGAGTCTGCGCTCTACAAATAACTGAGTGGAGAGATATTTCCAGAAGGGAAAAAGAAAATGAAAGAGAAGGTAAATTAGAAGGGCATACGAACTTTTAGCCTAGATGAATCCTAGCTAAAATTCCTCTGCTTAACTCCATGAAATATAGCATGGAAGTTGGCACACTGACTATAACCAAAGCAATCATCCAAAGAGCCAAGCTAGGCCTAGTATTCATCAACCTGGACTGCAGAATCCCCACAACTTCACATACCTTGGAGTTATAACTCGTATAGAAACCCTTCTCCCAATCCGTCCATTCCTCAGGTGCCTCATAATTCCTCTCTATCATCTTCATTTCATGGATTCTTTTATGAAGAACGATCAAGTTCTCATCCACAAGCTTCCCTCTGTAATAATTTTCTCCATGATCAGCTTCTTTTCTCATCGCAAAAACCATTGAACTTGATTGTCTCCTATGGATTATGCTACCTGAAAACGGCCTTGATGAGGGAAGAAAGGTAGATGCCGTTGTTGCCATTCTTTTCTGCTGGATTCTTGAGGAATGACTGACTAATGTGGATATCTGGATAATGAAGAAGATGTTGGATTGTGCTCTCAAGTATTTCTACTCAAGCGAACGCTTTAGGCCGCCATGTGTGAGTGGAAAGATAACCCAATCTTGCTCTGTAGGTGTTGCGGCGAAAGCGTGTGTCGGCTGAGAAAAGCCAGCCCCGCTCCCGCCGCGTTTATCCAGTTTAATAAAGAGAAGTCTTTCGCCCGACGTGTGTTTGTCGTCACTTGGACTAGGAGATGGACGATTCTATCTGGGCGCACCAACAAAATGATAGTGTATGTATTCAAGGGATAGGGTCACCTGGAGCGCTCATGATTTAGAGACATTTTATCAAAATTTGAAAGAAAATATATATTTTTTTGAATAATACTGATTATATATTTTCTCTGTTAGAAAATAGAAAGAATACATGTTCTATATTGAGCATCTTCTAAATTTTATGCTTTTTTTAAGTTAAATAAATATATCCACTATCCTTAAAAGCAAACAAATGCAATTAAAAAATTCTTTTAATAGAAAAACTAATTATATTTACTCAATGTAATCTGAGTTAATGAAAAAATTTGTAATATGAGTAATTTGATTTTAAATGGTCCTCCTCTTAATCCCCAGGATGCTCCCTTTCTCCCCCACCCCCCCCAAAAAAAAAAAAAGAAAAAAGAAAAATACAAATAACTATATTTTTATGATATTACAAAAATGCCCTACACTTTCCCTACCCAGAACAAAAATAAATAATATTATCATAGTGAGACCTCATGGAAGTTTCTATTAGAGAAAAAATAAGTATATTCATGAAATACATAATATACTAATTTTATGTCAATTACCCCTACCCTTAATGGCTTCCCCAACACTTAATAAAAGAACATAAAACTATGCATCTACGTCTGATTTATATTTAATCTCAATATATATAATATATATGACGAATTACTGCCATAATTAAATATATTTTTTAAAAATTCACTATTAAAATTTCTTTTAATTTGTTCTCACAAATTGAGATCTCTAATTATTTCTCTACGTTAATAAAATCCCTCACTAAGTAATAAAATTTTATGTTCGAGTAATATTCCATTATGTTTATATATATATATATTATATATATATATATATACACACTTATTAATTTATTTCTTTATAGAACTTGCAATTGCCCAATATCTCGATGTAACATGTCAAAGAAAAAAAAAAAAGAAAAAAGAAGCCATATCAAATTGAAACACAAACTCTTTTAAATGTTGATATATATATATATGCACATGCCCCGACGGATCTTTGGATTAGATTGAGAATGGGTCTCATTGAGCTGCAATCGGATTCGAATGAAAGCTTCGACTAGATTTGGGCATGATGTTATGTCATAACGGGCGAGATTCCACAACCTTAAAAGTTGTTTTTAATCTTTTATGACACTATCCTTAGATATTCTATATCACTATTAAATTAATAGAAATTCTGTATATATAGATCGTGTTTTAAGTAGTATAGTAATAATGTTTAATTTGATAAAATAAGTAATTAATTGAAGTTTTACTTTATAATATCTAGATCTAAATGCTGAATAGATTAAAGTATTTGATAATCAATTTAATAGAACTAAATATGATCGATGTTTAAAAATTTAATTATTTTACATATTTCAGACTTCATTTTGATTAAATGGAGCCTAAAAACGCTCTAAATTATATTATCAAGTACCCTTAAACTAATGAGCATTTAATTGATTCAAATTGAAATATTAAATTGACGTCATCAAACATGGCTCAAGTAATTGATGATTTACTATTGATCTCTAGTGGTTTTACATGATTGGAGATCTTTCCATACATTTTTGCTATATTTTTCACTATACTCTTCTGAATATTACTCAAAGCATTGATTGATTTTATAGAAAAATGTAGGATGAAAGCATACGAAAGGCCACCATTATCTTCTATCCATATGTAAATTTGTTCAAATAGAGAGATATTTTATTATTTTTATTTTTATTGATACAAAAGCTTGAAGGATGAAAATTTGAAACTAGTTGACAATCCAAAAACCAATCAAATAATACGTTTTGGATGTCTATTTACATATAAAGAATGAATCAATCCCTAACAGTAACTTAGGCAGAAGAAATTCCAAGAACAAAAAATCTTTAGCCAAGATGAATTCCAGCAAGAATTCCTCTGGTTAACTCCATCAAATGAAGCATGCCCAACATAGTTGAAGTTGGCACACTCAAAGTAACCAGAGCAATCATCCCAAGAGCCAAGCTAGGCCTAGTATTCATCAACTGGGACTGCAAAACCCCCACAGCCTCACAGATCATGGAATCATAAMTCGTGTAGAAGCTCTTCTCCCAGTCCATCCATCCTGCAGGTGGCTCATAGTTCCTCTCTATCATCTTCATTTCATGAATTCTCTTCCTAAGAACGATCAAGTTCTCATCCACCAGCCTTCCGCTGCCATGATCAGCTTCTCTTCTCATCGCACATGTCACCACCGAACCCCTTCTGCCGCAGGAAAATGGACCTCGTGATGGAAGAGTTGGCCGCGAACAGATTAGAGGTTGTGATGTTGATGCCATTGCTGCTTGCTTTTTCTTTTTCTTTTTCTTTGACAAGTAGGCAATGATTTTGGAATAATGGTGAAGATGGTGATGGGGGGGAAGGGTCGTAGGTTCGAGTATTTATAAGGAAAGATAAAGAGGTGGAGGGGAGTGGTGGTGTCCACCGGCATGTGACGGTGGGAATAACTTAAGGCCTGAGGAAGAATCGAAGATGCGGCAAAAGCGCGTCTAACTGACATCAGCCGTCCTTGCTGCCACTTTGAGTTTTCCAATTAATTTTTTATTAATTTTAATGCACCAGGTTTCACGCCTGGATAGTGACACGCGTCCTCGTCACGATAGGATCGATGATTTCCTATGCTGAAGGGCACCGGAAAGATCTGCGGTCTAGCAATCTTTGTCAACGATTAGTTATTGTTCGATCAAATAAAATTAATTTTTGACAATTATTAACCCAAAAAAGAAATTGGCCAGAGATCTTGTAGTCCTTTTCTTTTTCTACTATCATGTCTATTAATCAATTATGACAAAAAATATATAATCCTTTAAACACTATATGATAGTTATAGAAATTCTAATTTACCTTTTTATTATATTTTTATTAAACATTTATATTTATCAATCAAAGCACGACGTATATATAATTTAACCTTTCAATATTTCAACATTCTTCTTCTCTCTAACCTCCATGTTAGGAGTTAAAATATATTGTATTGTACTATGATGAAATAGTAAAAAAAATGTAATAAAAAAATATATTAAAAAAATCTAAAACTTTATATAACTTACATTAATACGCATATTGCAAATTCTATGTTTATAAAATTCACCACAATTTAACTTGAGATCTTCAAAGACACGGATCCATAACCTAATTGATTCCTGAAAGAATAAGTATGATCAACTTGTTTCTTTAATCAGGTGCTTAATCTTAAGTGGATTGTTGTAGATGGAAAAATTATTCCGGATGCAGGAGATGATTGCCATTTGTACCGCTAATGAAGGTTCACCTAGCGTATAGCAGTTTGATTGGCTTGACTTTAAGAAGGACGGCGGATTATTTATTCTAGAGATCTAATTATCATTAATTTAATTATTTATATAGACGTATTGAAACTTCCAATGTAAACTCTTCAATATTCTTTATATAATCAATAATAATAATATGTTCGTTACTCGTTGTTTCACATTTTTTTTTATTAGTAAAAAAAATCTCATTTAATTAAATTAGAGGAATTTTATCATAAATTAAATAAAAGATAAAAGTATCATTTTACCCTAAATTTTCATATCAGTTTATTGTATTATTGAACTATGCRTTTTAATTTAATGTAACAAATTTTGAATCACGAAGAGAGTATTAATGTACGCTATATATATAMAAATATATTGTATTATTATTAATATATTAAAAACATACTAAATAAAACATACTAAAATAAATGGGCCACTAAAAATCTAGGAGTTCTCTTCGAGTAAAAGCAAGAGACCAATCTTCATAAACTTTCATAATTTTTATATTTAATATTCTATTCATTTCAAAATACTTTTTTCAATTTAATTGTTTTTTTAAAAAGTCAAAAACATATTAAACACAATGTTGCTTTCTTACTTTTTTTTTTTAAATTTTTTATAGCAACATCTGTTCTTTTATCTTCTTATTGAGGGGGAACTACCAGAGCCCATCATCAATTTTGATTATCTTTTGAATTATGAGCTAGACGGTCCATTTGAATGATATCATAATTTAAATTATTATTTATTTTGATTTTTAATTCGAGAAAGATTTCTTAATCAAAAATATAAATATAAATTTTAATTTTTTTAAATTTTTACTCGTTAATTTAATTATTTTTAATTTTTTTGACTATTAAACTAATAAACAGCCATCCAATGAAAAATCTCTGACAGTTAAAATTATTTGTTTAATAACATGATTAAAATATTATGATTAATGTTGGGTTTGATTTTAGATCACTATATATTCTTATAAATATAATTTCTAAATCTCAACCCGCAAGGACATATAAGTTCGATAATCTCATTTATAGGCATATTAATATATTGTCGAAATAAAATTATTTAAATTGACATCGAATCATTTAATACGTTTTATGACCTACTAAATTAATTAGTATAAAACGAGGGTATAAATCCTTCTAACAGGTGTACCGGGAAGTTTGAAGCTCTCCTTTTAAATGTCAAATTCTAACTGGCTCCTTGAATTACTGCCATCATCTGATAGAGAACAAGAACTGAGATTGTCGGAAAACTCAAAACCAAAAGCAAAATCCCTCCTAAAGCGATGCTTGGCCTGGTTTCCATCAACAGAGCTTGCAAAAGACCAATGGCTACGTATAAGTCATGATAGTAGCTACTAGCATAGTACTTCTTCTCCCACTCCATCCAATCCGAAGGAGGTTCTTCATAGCTATTCTCCGCCATTTCAATCTCTTTAATTCTCATTCTAAGAAGAATCATGTTATCATCCACAAGTTTGCCTTTGCCGTCTCTCCCGTACGCGTTATTATCCCTTTCCAATGCAAAAACAGAACTGGCTCGTCTCTTTCTGCACATTGCAGAAGGCAATGAGGGACGTGAAGGAAGGGTAATGGATTGAACTAGAGTACTCGTTTGCATTGCTGCKTCTCTTACTTGTTCGTACTCAAAAGGAAAAATCAGAATTTAGTCTGGGAATCTGTCCAAAGAAGTGATCGAGGTAGGAGAGATGAACGTGGCCATGGACATGCAATTACTCAGATATATATAGAGAGAGGAGGGAGGGAGGGAGTGAGGGAGACGCTTGAAAAAGTAGGGTACCGCGTAAACTACGTCTGAGAGGAAATTACTGCGTTTTGGTCGAGTCGATTATGTGGAAATTAACGGTTCATGTACTGCGAAAATGACCAAAGAATGTTCGGATGGACCAGCTCTTCATTCTCTTTTTCTTGACGGTTTCTGACCTCCTTCTCTATTTCTATTTTTATCTTTTTCAAAAAAAAATTAAAAAAATCCACTTGGGTGGGATGAATGCTCATAAGTCAATGAATATCTTAATAGTGAAACATGTTGTCAATTATTTAATGTTTTTTTATTCGAAATTGAACATTTTCTTTGGATTCGATGATGAAGATGGAAGTCACGAATCTAGTTTTGAAAGATTAAAAATAAGTAATATAAAATTATTAAGGCGTGCAATGATACTTTTTAAAATAAAAATTCTAAATAAGAAAAAAACGTTAACTTTAATCTGAATATTCAWAATATAAATATAAAATTTYGAATTGTATATTCAATTATTTGCGTAGAATTAGATAAAATTAAAACTCAAATCCAAACATTTTAAGGGTTGGAGTCATGACATTTATGGTAAAGGATAGAAAAAGATGCAAATGAAGTTCTTAACTAAATCATGAAGAAGAGACAGTACCAATAATGGCCTCAATAAACTCAAGTCAACTCTAGAAGAATGTCAAGAAGATAATTGGGGTCTCAGTCAACTCCTTCTTTCTATTTTTTGATTAGAAATTAAAGTCAAATCCTATGGTGTTTATAAGACATGGTAAAATAATAAAAAATATCATGAAAATATCAATAGGAGATAAACTAATATTCGAAGGTTAGAATAATCAAGACAGTTAATTATTCTTTTTTTTCCGAAAAGGAAAAATAATTTTTTCACTAAACTAAAATAAATCTTCTCAGGGTCGTAACATATCGGGCTGAGAAAGTATGGATTAGGTCCATTTGGGTGGTCTGGTCCGGGACAAGGCCCTTGTGCAAGGTCTAGTGATTCGAGAAAGGCCCAGCAGCCACACTCGTCACCTGTGTATCAGGCCCTGTCTGATGCAATCAAAATTGAGTAAATTAAAAGTTAAATTAAAATAGTTTCATAATATCTTATCATATTATATTACAAATTATGTTATCGAATTTAGTATTTTTTTTCCTCTGAAAATCGAAACTGTTTACTGGGAAAACTCGGCAAAAGTGAATTTATGGAGATAAAGAATCAAATATTGATTGCGAGGACGACCCGGACCCGATCCTTATAACGGACTCACTATTCAGCCCTGGGCCTCTGGCAACCGGAGAGACAGAGAGAAGGAGAGAGAGAGCATGCGACATTTCTTCAAGTGTACGGTCTCCCTGCAACTGCAAAAGTCCTTGTCCAAGTTGAGGAACATCTCTACATCATCTCCTCATCTTTTCTCCACTAAGTTCGATCACCTAGTGGAAAATGATCTCGATCRACGAGCTGAAGAGAACAATACCATAGACATCAATGCAAACATCAACAATAATCCTTACTGGACCAAGCACATACACAAGCTCTGCGCTATCGACCGCGATGTCGATGCCGCCCTTCAACTTGTTGACCGTCTTTGTCTTCATGGTTACCACCTTAATGCACTTAATGTCAACAGCATTATCCACGGCCTGTGTGACACCAACCGCTTCGCCGAAGCCCATCAGCAACTCCTTCTGTACGTTAGCTCCCAGCCTAATCTCCTAGATGAGCGAACTTGCAACGTTATCATTGCCCGCTTGCTCTACGGACGTCTGCCGCATTCCACTTTGCGTGTAATCGAGGTGTTAATTAATGCGAATCCTTACTTTGTTCCTTCTTTGRTTAATTATAACCGTTTRATTCATCAGCTTGGGGAGTTAATGAGACCCTCGGAAGCCCATCAAGTGCTTTTGGATGCGAAGCTCAGAGGGCACGTTCTTAACGCGGTTTCATATACTAGTTTGATCAAGGGGTACTGTAATGTTGGGAATATGAACGTTGCCAATAGGCTGTTTGATGAATTGTGTGACTGTGGTGTGAAGCCTAATGCGCTTACTTACAGTGTTTTAGTTCGAGGGACTTTTCGACAACGTGATGTAGAGAACGGCAAATTGTTGATGACGAAGCTCTGGAAGGTGATGGAGGGTGAGGAGGACCAGGATTTGAACAATGCTGCGTTTGGGAATTTGATCGATTGCTTATGCCAAGAAGGGTTTTTTACTGAAGTTTTTAAGATTGCAGAAGATATGCCACAAGGGAATAGTGTGCTAGAGGAGTTTGCATATGGACAAATGATTGAATCACTATGTAAATTTGGGAGGTATAATGGAGCTGCGAGGATTGTTTATATGATGAGGAAGAGAGGGTTCAACCCAGGCTGTCTGTCCCATAACTCAATCTTGCATGGGCTTTGCCAGGAGGGTGATTGTTTTAGGGCATATCAGTTATTGGAAGAAGGGATAAGCTTTGGATACGTGCCGTCAGAGTTTACTTTCAAGCTCTTGGTTGAAGTTCTTTGCCGTGAAAATGATCTTGTTAAAGCTAAGGAAGTTCTCAATATCATGTTGAAAAATAAGAAAGGGGAGGACAAAACAAGGATTTACAATATATACTTGAGAGCTCTTTGTTTTACGAATAATTCAACTGAGCTTTTGAATACACTTGTTTCAATGCTTCAAACACAATGCCAGCCCGATATTATTACTCTCAATACAGTTTTGAATGGTTTTTGCAGAATGGGAAGAATTGAAGAGGCATCGAAAGTACTGAAAGATATGATGACGGGGATATTTTGTGCTCCAGATGCTGTGACTTTCACGACTCTTATTTCTGGTTTGTTAGGAGTAGGGAATGTTGAGGAGGCTCTTGATTTGTTCCGGAATGTTATGCCTGAGCATGATTTTAAACCTAATGTTGTAGCCTACAACGTAGTTCTTCGTGGGTTGTTTAATCTAGGTCACGCAGAGAAGGCCATGGAGATCTTTGATAGCATGGTAGCTGAGGGAGTGGATGCTGATTGTAATACTTACTCTACAATCGTCAGGGGATTATTTGACTCTGAGAAAATAGATGAGGCCAAGAGGTTCTGGGATGATATTATCTGGCCCTCGCAAGTCCATGATACTTTTGTGTATTCAGCCATACTTCAAGGGCTCTGCCGCTCAGACAAATTTAATGAAGCTTGTGATTTCTTATATGAATTAGTAGACTGTGGAGTTACTCTCAATAATGTGAACTATAACATTGTTATTGATGCAGCTTGTAAGTTAGGCTTGAAGAAAGAAGCTTATCAGATATTCGGAGAGATGAAAAAGAATGGACTTACTCCAGATTCAGTAACATGGAGAATTCTTAATAAATTGCACGACAACTTGAGAAAGCAGTTTGGTGACAATCTCTTACTTGATGCGGAGAGAGGTCCTGAATTAAACGGTTGATGTCAAGGTACACTTATAAAATATATTGGAAAAACATCATGGTCCATGCATACACTGAGGCTCTTGAGAAGCCTTAAATATGTACGTCCTCTGGAAGAGCTAACCCCAGAAAACCAGACAAGAGGGAAGCTCAACGCTTGAGCTTAGCAGGTATGTAGCGTATGTGTGTCACACAACATATTTTCATCTGAAAGTGCTGCAGATGAGGAATTTGTAATCTATCAGTAACGGAAACAGTGTACAAAGTGAAGTCATTCATTATAGCTAGAAATTAGGCAATAAATAGGCTAATCCTTTATTTCTTGAGCTTCTAAGAATGTATTAATTAATCGCTTTTTTTGTTTATTTTTTTAATTTTGATAATTTAACTAATTGCATCTCTTACCCTCTTTGCAATTTGATTGTTCAGAAAATTTTCTTCTCCTCAAGAAACCGAAATATCTATGTCTCTGTGTCTCTGTTATCATTGTTATTCAGATGGATTTCTTTCACTCCAGCACAGTTTCCGTTCCATCTTCTTGAAAAATTTCATCAAGAACCTCAAGAATTTTCAAGAAAGTGAATTAATGGCCAATATAACAACTCGGTTGTGCTATGAGTTTAGGCCTCAAGATTATCAACTTATGGTTTACCTTGAATGTAAGACTAATGGGCTGGCACTGCCATGCGAGGGGTTTATAAGGGAGATTGATCTCTCTAGTCTTGCTGATCTGAGGAGATTATTTCGAAGAACCCGTGGTGATGTGGTTTATGTTTTCGTAAAATTGAAGAAAATGGTCGAGGGAGGCAAACAATTTGACCGCACTGTGTTGGGAAGCCTATTTATAATGCAGGACACCTGGTAGGAGAGACGAAAAATTCTATCTCGGTGAACCAGGTGAAAATGAAGCTTGACTATAACATGACTAGATTTCCTCTAGATAAATAAACACTAAGAGATTTAAGATTCAAAGATTATGTACTTTGTCAAATTAAGAACGAGAAGAAGGCAAGAAGTTTCACAGATGAATGATGATGTGCAAGACCTCTATTCAATTGCACAAAAGTTGTCGGCTTCCCTCTCCAGGAGATTGAACTTCGAGTACTTCTGCTGTACCAATTCTGTTTGCCTGATTTCTACTTCTTGTATTCTTCATCCCCTGTCCAATGGTATWCTTATCTTAATCTTAATTATCTTAATCTTAAACTTTGTGTTTCATAGACCTAAAGTTGAGTTTCTTTTTGTCAGCACCGAGAACTGGTGCCCAAGTGCAGTGTCTAGAAAAAGTTTCAAGGTTTTCAATATTTTTCAACTTAAGAAATTTCTTATTTCAAGCTGTATTTGTTATGTGATGCATTGCACTGCTAAAGCAGAACTTGGTTTAGGATTTGCCAAGTTACATAAATGTGAAAGTTAATTTTGATGATGTCACATGCTTAATAAATAAAATACTAAACAATATTTATGTACTCATAAATTTATTGGTTAATAATATACTCACATCATGATACACAGCAATTTTACTTCCTCAAATGCTAAATACAATTTGTAATGATTATATTTTAGCCAATATAAAATTAACYRGAGAGAGAGAGAGAATAGTTCAGTCAAAGATTTAGGACCATGCACAWAATAGAGAGTTCACTTGGACATATTGATGTCTAATACGTCAACAAATGAAGTGTTCTTTTTATAAATTTTTATTATTCAAAATCATTAATTTTGGAAAATACTGTACATCAGTAAATAAGAATTGTACATGACATGGTGCAAAGTTGTGCCATAAGTGAATGGTCCAAGCAACTATTTTCAGCTCAAGTGCCATGAATATTCGAAAAGTAAAATGCTACTTAGTCAACATAAGATTTACTACCTTTTCAAGAAATTGTGCATCAGAACATCTAAAGTCCTGTACACTACAAGGRGAGATACAACAGCCATAAATTACCTAAAATATTTTAGGAAAAAGAAAGAAAAACCACATTGGCTCAAAAAGGCATGAGGCCGCCCCTCTACTGCACAGTCTTCTCCTTTAGATTAGCACCTGTATGGGATAAATCAATAAAAAGTGCCAGATCTCACATCAACATCTCAATGCCCACGTAATCACAAACCTTCTAGGGTAAACAGATTAAGAGGGTCAGAAGGAGAAGATTTAACCTGCTCAAGTTTACCTTGGTCTACAAGAGGAGATTCGGGTTCTTCCTGTGACGATTCTACAGGATCACTTTCGAGTGACTCTAGCTCTAAAGTTTTTTGGATTTGATCGAGAGGTGGCGATGGCTGCTCAAGGGTTTGGTATCTAGGTTTGTTTTTCTCCAGCAGAAGGTAAGTTGTGTAATACCAAAATAAAAGTATTCTACTTTGAGCTATTACTGTTTCTCTTATGCCACTGCCTCCAAATGAGAGGCGCTCCAGTGCCTGCAAAGTAAATTTAGAAAAAGAAATATAAGAGAAAAATATAAGCATRCCATCCAAATAAGACCAACTTATTTTTTATTCCAGCTTAAAGTGTATAGAAATTTGAATGATTTTGCATTATTATAATTGAGCTGTGCGTCGATGATTTCAATGGAGACGTTTCATAAGCTTGAGATTTGCAGAATGGACTAGCCAAGGCAAAACTCAGTAAACATTTGATCTCGCCAAAGAAGGTTTGAAGTTTGATCCAACCTGTGGGTGCTTTACTATATGAAGAAATAAAATATCTCATTATGTGCTCAAGAGTATGAATCTATCAATGGGGCATCTCTTACTAAGGAGCTTTCATGAGAAGAGTGAGAAACAACAGTATGAAGGTAAACCTGACCAGAAAGGTAGCTAGATGCACTAAAGCATAGAAATCGCACTAGAAGTGGCAGGAGAATGAAGTCAGCAGATAGTGTGGACCAGCATAGTGATGCAATTTCCATTCCATTCGTATCACTCTTCCTTTTCACACTCACTGTTCCATTTCATTAACTCTTCCTGTATGTTGTTCATAGGTTAGAATCAGAAGCCCGCAAGGATGATTATGCAAACATTATGCATTTTCTAATTAAACATAGAGCTTCCTTGCACTTTCCTCTTCGTCTAGACCCTACATACTCTGCCATATCATGATATACAAATGAGAAGCAAGGTTAATTAAGGAACACAACCGTATGACTTTTAACGAAATGACGGAATTATCCACTGTAGTTATAAAATACCAGAACCACTCCTTGAGATCAAAATGTTTTGGGACCAATTGCTTTCTCTTGATTCTCCAGAATTCATTTTGCCTTAAAAAAATACCACAGTGAAGATAAACAAGAGAGTTCCACTTACTTGTTCTCCAGATTGTATATCAAATGGCTGCTGATGATCAAATTGAAGGCCACTAAATTCATTGATGCATAGACCTTGAAATGCCCTTTTAAAAAAAAAAAAAAGAGAAAAAGAAAAAAAGAATGCTAGAATTATCTGTCTGTATCTGCGTTTAGTGCTAACTATTGCAAGTCAAAAAGAGTTCTGCTGCAAGTCGAAGTACATATATTACCAGCGTATGAGGGAAACCTGAGGAATCCAACGAAACACCACTGGTGTGTTCTCAGAGTTGACATAGGAGCCTCCAAATACGATAAAGACTGTCATGAGAGATGGTCCCAAGGCCATTGCAGCTTCAGTGGTTGGAACCATGGCCCCCACAGTCAGACCCATTGCAGATGCAGCAAAGGACTCCACAGTTACAATTCCACAGAACTTACAGAATCTACAAAGAGTGAATTCTGAATTAGTGGTCTTGAACAATCAGAAAAAATATATCAAGTCAGTATGCAATGATTCACTTGTATGCCTGCCTAGTTCCTTCCAGATAATTGGTCATGGATGCTAAGGTAGCAGAACATGAAGGTCTCTTTAACCGGTAAACGAGTTTCACCCAGTATCTCAACTTAAAGGGCCACTGCACATATAAGCTAGGAGGCCATCCAATTTTACAATCCCCTTTGGAAATTGTATGGATATAGACTAACACTCATTGAAAATTTACAGCGAAAGTAGAAACCAGAAACCCTTACTACCACTAATGGCTTTCTAGCACTCATCCATGAAAATCCAAGAGAAAACATCTTTTCCTTTTCAATAATAAATAAGTTTATGAAATATTTTCCTTTTCTGCCCATTATTGATTTCCTGCAGAATTAGAAAGATTAATATGTTAAAGTTTCAACACCATCAAAACACTTTCTTCTGTCGAATATTGCTCTGAGAGTTTTCCAGAGGAATGCAAGCATCATTAGATCTCAAGGGGTTCATACCCATTTCTTTGCATAATTCTTGCAAGAAACCATTGTCTACTGCATCTGAGACACTGAACTATCTGTTTTAGTGAGAAACTACTAAACACACACACAAAATTTATTTGCCACATTCTTCCTATAGTGTTGAGATGCTTTATTAGTTTATTACACTTGAGAATATCCAGTTACATATAGCCTTGARGTTTGAAGACTYYTGCATGAGAAATATATTGCTCTTTTACATTATTGTTCTAAGGCAGAATTTCACCTCGATATAGTTGGATGAAGACGAGCCATGGGGTACAAAATGGCACCAAATAGCAATGGAAATGATGCTCCAATAGGAATTTCTGCGAGCAACTTTGAGAGCAAATATGGTCCTAAAGCATAAGATTCCTTGGCTCGCTCTCTATCAACAATGGCACGTTCCTTGGGAAATACACCAACTGTCTTTGTTAGGGCAGCCATAGCAGTATTTATAGCAGCAACCTGAGGTACAGGAAATTTTTTTTTTTTTTTTATCAATTCAATTAGGGATGAGAATATCTAATCATTTGTACAATAAATTATATTGTAATATCAATCTTCTAACCGACGTAACATAAGTTTATTTGAGAAATTTTTGAAGCCTTCAATTTCTCAATGCAAATAGAGATTAGTTAACTTTAAAGGAAAAATGAGTAAAAGACATTAATATTTATCTGAATGCACCTTATGTTGTTTTATTTTTACAAATTTCAGAGAATGTGAGAAGCTATCCAGAATCAAATGGTGTTAATTATACTTAAACGATTTATATTCTTGGGAACATGTGCAAAATTTCACTTTATTGGTGAAGAATTAACACCAAAAGGAAAATCAAAGTTCAGAGAAGACAAAAGAAGCTACCTATTAACAAAAAAGAGAGAGCAGGAAATAACTAATCAAGAAAACTCGAAGTTTGACCCACATCAGTGTAATATATTTATCCAATTTGTGTTGCCGCAGTGGTCCACCTGGCAACCACTGAAATCTRGCTCCTGCAACAACTTCTAAATCATGGACTCCCAACCAACTCAAATTCAAATCCACGCAATAAGCCTAGTAAAGTGATTCATGTTTGCTAGTCTGATTTTCTAGGAGTGGATCTTTCTTGGGGGAAATCAGACAAGTCCGTCTTGATGAAAAGATGGGAGGATGGAGAAATTCAAAGTCAAAGCCAGGTTAATGAACACTGTCAGAAACCAGAAACTGAAAGAGCCTGGTCCTACCATGTATTAACCAGTTCATCACAACTATAAGAAACATATTCTCATTAACTGRAAACAAATATACTAGCTGGGTCAATAAGATTTTGTACCTGAAGCAATCCCATTCTATCTTGGATTGATGTCTGTGACCTTCCCATCCTCCAGAAAACCGAACCAAATATTATGGCTGATGCAATTGACATTCTTGCTCGAACTTTATTTGTTGGGCCGTCACGAGAAGCCTATTCATAAAACTAACTATCAAACAGATAGAACAAGAGAAGTTCTTTATGTTTTTTATATGGATTTCACAAAAGAAAATTCTCCTCAACATCTAGGAGCGTCTTTCTTCTATGTCAGATGAGTTCCAACATTGAAATGGTATAAATTGATGAACAAGCAATCCAATATAATATCCCAAATCATGTCAAAAGTTTTATAAACATAAAATTAAAGAGCAGTCAGTTTTGTAGCATTCAGCACTTCAAGCACATCAAAAGGAAAAGAGTCGCATCATTATGTGATGGAGGAAGATATTTTCTAGCAACCAAAGTTTTGCACGTTCAACGGAAAGTGAAAAAAATGAGGAGAAGAGAAGGACGAAGTAGTTCCTGAACAAGAACTGGAAGTAGATAATATCTGCTTGTTTATGGCATATGTAGTGAAAAAATTTTAGATAGACAATGTGAAGTTCTGATACAGTATCATATAAACCATTTATACGTCAAATTGACATTTAACATTGTCTGGTCAAGTATGGAGTTTGGACACATTGAGATTTACAGGTGGAATATAATGGAAGCCCAAATATCTTGAAACATATTAGGAGGGAATTCTGAATATAGAAGCAACCAACTGGGAAAGTATTAAAGATGTTAAAAATTTGAAAATAAGAACAATGATCAAGAACAAGAAATTAACGACAAAAAGTTCATGGAAAGTTCTTTCTTCTTACCCTACTTTATTCACGAGGGCTGAAATATAATTCGTATTAAGGAGGGGAAACTTGACAACAATAGAAACTGAAAGCAAAATATACTGGCATTCTGTCGGTTCTATCAATTTTGTTAAGTTAAAACAATGATTAAATGTAAGTAACTGCTCCTTAGTAAATTGGGGGTTATTAGGAAAAGCCAAGGGCATCTTAACAATCAAAACACATCCAAGGGAAAAACAGGCATTTAGAGAGCCAATGAAAATGAAAATGAAAATTGAGYGATACCTTTTCTTGCACAATGCTGATCTATTTAGAGCAAAAGATGAACAGAAAAAAAATCATYAAGTGGTTATGTTTAATATTATGAAAACATTGATTGGCCAGAAAATGTAAATTGGGGGTTATTCTCCAAGCTCAGTAACGGCAGAGTAAAATGAAATATGCATAAGCGAATACATAAGCCAGGAAAGATTCAATAGAAAATTGCAAAGTCTATATTGATTATGGAATTCCTACAAACATTCACCTGYGTCCAAGCCCGTTTAAGAAGTAAGCAAAACTGCCTCGACCAACTAATTTTCCTTTTGACAACAGGTTTGTTCCTTATCTTCATTTTGCTACTGTAGTAGCTGGCCCCAGTAAGAGGAGTTGCAAATAATGTAGAAGACATTTGTTCGGAGAATGATTCAACTAGACCATCAATCCTTTTTTTGGATGAATAGACACCCTCAGCAGAACTATAATCTACTGATATTAGATCAGCCAAAAATTCAGCAGGATTAACATGATCTGGGCAAAGATACCTGTAAAAAATGTGGAATTAGTAACCAGTTAATGCACATATGCAGTTCCACCTATGTGTAATTTGGAGCAGAGCAATTAATCATCCATGTAAAAGACAAAGAAGCTCCACCTAAGAACTTTTAATTGATCGGAGGTATATGGGCAGCAAACAAGAGGTAATGAATTCTGGGAAAAACACGATCAGTGCTTGAGTTTTAGAGAACGGGTATATGAAGCAGACAGACATGAGAACAATGAGATAAAAAGATAATTTAATCTATTTCTACAAGTTTAGGTATAAGAAATTAGACAACAGACCCAAATTTTGAGAAGTACTCCAATGGCTTTTCTCGAGCAGGCCCAGCATAAACAAGTGCTCCTTCTGCTAACAGAACAATGTCGTCAAATTTCCCGTACACAGAGCCTCTAGGCTGGTGTATGGAGCAAATCACAGTATGTCCATCTTGTGCAAGTTGGCGCAGAGTTTCCATCACTTTCTCTGCTTGGAAAGCATCAAGTCCTGGGAACATTATTCAGTTTGAAACAAAGACATGTTATTTCCATAAACATGACCAATACCCACCTAAGGGAAGGTGAACAAGGAAAGATGCTGATGTGGTAAATTACTCGAGTAATTAAAGGTTGTGATATATGGAAAAGTGCTGAAGTCAGGCTTTCAATGATGASTTAGTCTTTCTGGTGTTCTAAGAAAAGAATAATATTGAAACTTCAAAAGCATAAAATCCAATCTCTTTCTTGGAGGTCTCAACATGCAACTCAAAGAATAAAAAWTGTAAGGCAAAGTTTATTTCTAATGTTACAATGTTGTTCATTTTTACTTCGAGGAACATTGGCATAAATAATACTAGTCAAGAATATATTCTGGTCTTATGATTTTCTATGTCTAAATACACATATACACTTCATCCTCAAATCCTCAGGAAGACAAACATGAAATTMCAATTTAATATTTCCAGGATCATGCATAGCCCTGAGAAATCCTTAAAGAAAGGACACGTGATGTTGATGATGACTAATTACATCTTCCAGTCTAATCTCTCTGAAGTGGCTCTGATTAAGGGCAGTAACTTTGAACAAACGATAAAGAAGCTTGGAACATTAAGCATCCAAAACCAGACGTCAAGGGAAAAGACAACAGATATATTGTTAGCTCGGTTARTAAAGTTTCCCATTGCTTGGTCAAGTCCATGAACCCAGGAAAACTTCATTCTGTGCAATTCAATGTTCTCCAATTTCAAGAGTATCATTATTCTCAATTTCAGAATGAAAGTTTCCTCGAGTAAAATGCTATGCAGTGAAAACAAGTTGTAAGTATCCTAATCCCGGAGGTTATATACTCTGTTAAGTAGTAGATGTTAAAGAATGGTATCCTTAAGATTTCAAGATATATTTGTAACAATATAACCGATACCAAATTCCAAGCACTGGCATTGTTCAGTAGTTATCATATTATCATCTGAAAATCCACATCACGAATAATGATATTGATCAGTTCAACCCCCAAGGAATACTTCTTGTTAACAACTCCTTCAAAGAGTCAATTAGTGTAGGTAATTTTAGACAAGTCATATTTYCTATAGATTTTGAGATGAGCAGTAAGGCTATCCTTTRACAGAAACATCTTCTTAGGAACTTAACCTATATTGCCACTATGCAGCTAGTGAATATTTGGGATCAACATCAACTATAACATGTTTAATCATAGACTTAAATGATGCCATAGCAAGAGAATCGGTCCACACTTATGTACATAAATGAAAAAACCAAATTACCGGTTGTAGGTTCATCAGCAAAAATCACAGATGGACTAGCAATAAGCTCACAAGCCAGTGACAATCGTTTCTTTTCACYGCCACTAATTCCACGGACCTTAGCATCTCCCACACGGGAATCAGCACAACTGACCTTTTAGACAAAAGAACACACAACCATTAGAAGAAAAAATATTTAAACACCACAAAACGTCTCATTTTGCATAAGTTTTTAAAAGTATAGGGATGAGGAATACAACTTACTATAGGTAAGTTTTTTGAAACGCCAACTGATATGCATACCATATATACATAGATATCCAAGTCTATCATTTTTGGATTTATAGAGAACATGAGAAACGTACATATTGTAATATGAGCTAGAGTTACATGTAAAGATTCGGTTTTGCTATAAGAGAGGTTCTAAATCCAAATGATGCTCTACAGAAAAAAAATATGTAAAAGAAAAGGTTGGCCCACCAAGCCTAGTTTAAACAAGAGATTATTGACATATTGATCTCTTTCTTCCAAAGAGGACAAATCCTGCAGCTGCATTTCAGCTGCAAGAGACAATGTTTCTCGTACTGTCAACTGCGAGAAGAAGAGGTCCTCTTGTCTGATATAAGCAAACCTGCATAAGCAAATAAAGATCTCATAACAAAGTAATTTTGAAAGACAACTTGCTAATCTTAAAGAGTCTAAGCAAACTCACTTATAAGATTTCTTTGATATTTTTTGCCTGTTGACTTCCAAAAGGCCAGACAAGTGTAATCGAGGCGAGGCCATTAACTGACCAGCTAGAACATTGAGTAAGGTTGTCTTMCCTGATCCAGAAGGACCCATGATGGCAAGCAATCTGCCAGGTTGTGCTTCTCCACTCACATCTTTTAGCAAAAATCTTATCTAATATTGACGAAAGAAGAAAATTGAAATGCAATAAGAGAACTAAAACTAATTACTCAACTCCATAAGTAAATTATTTCTATGATATTACAACGTGCAGTCTTCCGTGTTCTCATTCAATCTTCTATATTGAACAGGTACAAGGCCTATTTGCATGAACAAAAAGGATATGTATAGAAGAGCTTTTTTAAGATCATAAATTGAATAGCTTATGACCATAAATTTGTAAAATTATATAGTAAATGCCAAACACACAAATGTTACCCCTAAATTGGTTAACAGAAATGGACACTGAAGCAAATAAAGTTCACTGAGGACTGCAAAACTACAGGTTTTCCTACACCTGGAACCTTTTTTAACTGCAAGGTTACAGGTTTGTTGAGTAAATATATACTCTAGCTTGAAGGGTGAGGACGCATTTTCCATCCCATCCATGACCTAACAATGGTCGAAACTTGTGTACGGAGCTTTCTATTTAGAAGACTAATTATAACAAAACTATAATACTTAAAGAAACTTCCATTTGGTTATCACGAAATGAGGAAAGGAGAAAATCACTGACAAAAATATGTAAAAAAGAGGAACTCATAACGTGTTTCTTTTACATTTTGTTTTGCAGGTTTTGGTTGACTCTTAACAAATAAAAAGAATAACAATAGTTAGGTATTTTCAACTAGCAATTTCACTAAACTTCTGTGGTTTATCTGCATCTAGAAAAGGATGTCTTCATATTGCTTAAGATGCTTTTAATTTTCCTTACTTTTATCAAAATTCCAAATTGGAAATGTTTGACATCTAACTGATTATCAAATTACCAAGTTACAGCCAAGCTTTTAGAACTCACATTGGTAAATTGATTGCTTCGCTGCCACTAATATGACAACTTATATGGTCCATTTAAGTTAAAATGAGGAAGCAACATATGCTTTGTGATTCTCCAATGAAGGTACATAGTTAGACATCATAAACAAGAAAGACCTCCTTGTTTGATACAGAACTGGATTTAAAGATTTTTACTGTTTTTCTTTTCCAGCTCACCATCATTTTGTACTGGTGCATTTGAAAGAAGAAAGTTCTATACTTCACCTATCTGAGAAAAGTATGCATCATATGTTATTCATTTTATTCCCTGAACTATAGCTTGAAAGGTACTGGTTTGGACTTAATCATATTAGGCCGACGTATCAGGTTTCCATGGTTTCACAACGGATGGTATTATTGGCACTTGATTTTTTAGCTTCAATTTCCACTTGCTAATGTATACGAACTCGGAATAGTACCCATCATGCAACAGGTTTTCATGTGATTAATAACTTTTTCTCCTTTTCAATGCACAAAATATTGATCTTGTTCTTTTTCTCTTTCCTTTGACAGGATACTTATCACTCCAGATAGATAAATGCCAATTGTACCAAATTTTGGAGAGCATAGCCCACGAAAATTGGAACAAAAAGAAAAAGAAAAGAAAGCTCATTCAAGTGCAACTTAATACTCCATGCGAAATACATTTGTTGTCAAAAAACCAAAATCCGAAAGCAATCTCGTGAGATTTCCTCAGCAAGCACAGAAATACTACTATGAGCAGCAAATAACAAACTTCGCATAAAAACATAGTACCATTGCACTTACTGATTGCGAAGTTTTATYAGATAGAGAACAAGTGATGTTCCTCCACTTAATAGTCGCCGGAAAAACTTTTCCGGTCACTGGAGCATCTTCACCGGCATCGACGTTCCTGTCGTCGTCATCCTCCTCATTCTCCAGCAAAAGAGCCGGTCCAGGAGCGGAGAAAAGACGAAGCAATAGAGCCGCCCCTACCGCCACCAACAACTGGCCCAATCCTCCACCTTTCCCGCCAATTCTCAGCATTATCTCTTTTTTAATTTAATTTAATTTATTATCTGTTGAGTCCTCACTCAGTCTATACGGTAGCAGATTAGCAGACTGTGTGCGCTGTGATAGAAATGATGATGACGATGAAGAAATATATATGATGGTGTCTTTGATGATACGGCGTCGTTATTTTTGGAAAACAACCGGTATGATAAGATAACTGCCCAGGAAAATTGCGGTTGGAGGACCAACGGTAGAGAAGTAATTAGTGGGATTTTTCTTTTCTTTTGGGTTGTGCTGTGGACACGTGTCCCTGTTATAGGATAAGATAATGAGAATTGAAACGTAGAATTTGGAATTTRAATTTTGGGGTATTGGGTTGGGCTTTGAGGTTTTTAAGATCAAAGCCTTAAAAGGAAAAGAACATCTTCAACGTAATTATCAGATTCATTTATATGTGTATATTTCAGTATTTTGGGTTGATGAGACTAATTTGGATAGTGAATTTTATTACATTTGTAGGGCGGGATCCTTATTCAAATRAACGTTTGATCCAAAATTATTTTAACATTATATCACAAGTAGAAGATCAAACGTCTGATCTCATTTTAACTTATAAATTCGCTTACCAACTGTTCTGATTCGTCAGGTTTCCTCCGAAACATGTTATCCATTCCGTTAGAAGGTTTCTTATGAAGTGTAAATCAAATATACATTTATTTTTGAACACTTCAATTCTTACGGGATTTAAATTTAAAATGGTTGCTAGATGTGCTCTTGATTCAAATTTGGAATGATTAAGTGACAACTCAATTAACTAGTAATGCTTATCATAAGTAAATCTTGATAAAACTAGAGATGTAAAAAACGAGCCTAATGGACCGAGGCGGGAAAAGGCAACGGTGAGTTAGGAAACCCTCAACCCAATCACACCCAAGGTGGCTGGTAGATTAGGTGGGCCAACTCAATAAAATATTTTAAAAATAATTTAAAATTAAAATTTCCTAAAAACTTTTAAACACCAAAATATTTAAATAATAAGCATAATATACCATATCATAGTCTAATTAAATAATTATATTTAAAGTATCACCATAACATAATCCATATATCCTTCGTTATATTTAATTAACTTGTTCAACAAAATAATATACTGTTGTTTAAAATTCATCAACAATTACTACATCACTAATATTAAGCTTATATAACAAATGGAATAATACATCATATATATATGGTTTGCTTAAGATGTATTGTATATATGAAAATTTTATTAAATTAAATTTTCATAATTTATTTAGATAATCAAAAGCTAATTTTCAAACTCCCATTAAATTAGAGAGTATGTGACATCTCGACTAGTGAAATAATTACACGTGTCAAAGACGACAATGTTCAACCAATAAAAATCAATGATGGAGTCGGCAATCAAGTAATGCACCATCGCTCTTGCATGTGACTTCGATCAATCAAATTAATTTATTTTGTCTATAAATAGAGGCCAAAACATAAGAGGAAGAGGACTATAAATTCACATTAAGGACCATAAATTCACTGAGAGAAGCTTAGAAGAGAGAGAACCAAATTTCTCTCGAAATTCTGAGATCAAGCTGTGAAGCCCTTAGAAAATTTCAAAGAGAGGAATCAACGAATTGAGTTCTTGCCACGAAAACATTTTAGAGCTTGTAACAATTATCTTATCAAATTTATAAGATTAATTATTTATTGCGTATTCCTCTTGTTTTCTTATTATATTTTGCAGATGAGAGATTAGTGTAAATAAATTTTGGCACGCCCAATGGGACAATCTCTGTCGTTCATCTCTTCTGTTCAAACCGAATCAAATCAAATTCATCAATGGTCCCTAAGAACAACATATCAAATACTACCCCTTCCAAATTTGTAACAATTGGTGTCGCTGCCAAATCAACGATGTTGGCCACATATGTAGACTCCGCCTGATACTGAAAAAGAAGTGGAGTACTTCTCAGATGATTAGATCTACGGATACTCCAACCCCATGTTCAAGGATATTCCTTCTCAAGAAGGAAAAATGAGAGTCGAATGTGCTATAAGAACAATTATGTCTTTGTTGAATGCAGGATCCAAAATCCAAAAGTCTAAACACGATGATGGCTTATATACTTCAGATTCGGCACCAGCTACTCCTCAAAAGGATCCCAAACTCGAAATAATGGCAAACATCTCAACCGTTGAGGAACAGATTTCAAATCGGACGAAGTTGGTGGAAAGTCTTGCAAAGCACACTCAATAGCAAGATCTTACATTTTTTCCAACCATTGAATTAGCTTGACAATGCTAGAGAAATAAGTCAATTTGCTCTAAAAAATCCCGAGCCTTCAAATATGTTGGAATTCGTAAAATTTTTRGGGAAGCAACCTGAAGTCAAATTTGAATCTGAAGACATGAGAGAAGCTAGACCTTCAAAAGAAGCTGGAACAATTCAAGTCTCCTCAGATGGACTAATCCCTGTTGGCCAATTGAAGGATTTCATCATGGACGCCATTAAGGATAAGTATGAAGGGAGTGCTAAATCTTCTTTCCGATGTTCTAAACCATATAACAAGAGAATTGATAATTTGAAGATGCCTATAGGCTATCAACCTTAGAAATTTCAGCAATTTGATGGAAAGGAAAATCCTAAACAACACATTGCACATTTTGTTGAGACATGCAACAATGCTGGCACATATGTGACTACCTTATCAAGCAATTTTTTCAATCTTTCAAGGGAAACGCATTCGACTAGTACATTGACCTCACAGCTGGATCTATTGACAGTTGGGATGAACTTGAGTATGAATTCCTCAACCGCTTCTACAACACCCATCAAACTGTATGCATGTTGAAGGTGAGCCATATTAAACAGTGAAAAGATGAGCCCGTCATTGATTACATCAATTAATAGAGAAATTTGAACTTGAACTGCGGAGATCGCCTCTCTGAGTAATCTACAACCAAGATGTGTATCCAAGGCATGCATTGGGGCCTTCAGTACATTTTAAAAGGAATTAGCCAAGAACCTTTGAGGAATTGGCTACTCAGACTCATGATATGGAGTTGAGCATTATAGCGCACGAAGATCAAGGAATTTTACTACCCGAGCCACGAAAGAAGGAAACCTTTGACTTCAAGAAAACAATTAAACCAACTTCCAAGTCTGACATGAAAGGATCCATGATAACAACTACAACGGCTGCCAGAATACCTACAAAAGTGAGCAGAAAAGCTACAGAGAAAGTAAGTACTGCTCCAGATCTTGGAAGAAGACGCATGACTTTCAAAGATATACAAAATAAAAAATACCCATTTCTCGATTCTGACGTCTCAGAAATGTTCGATGACATGTTAAAAGCTGGGATCATCGAACTGCCAGAGATGAAACGACTAGAAGAAGCAGACGGATAGGAGATCTAAATATTATTACAAATATTATCGTCTTCTTGGCAACTTGATAGAGAAATGCTTCATCTTTAACGATAAACTCATGAAATTAGCTTSTAAGGGACTCATTCTGCTAGAGGAAGWAAAAGTTGTTGCTAATCAAATAAGTATTATACCAAACGCTTTCTCCTCTAGATRTATTAATGCAAATGTTGTGCATGTCTCACAATCACCTGAAAGCTTCATTTAGATCAAAKTGGGCAGTTCGATGTGATGAAGTTTGACGTAAAGCCCTTATCTAAATCTTCCTACAAATCAGCTAACCTAGTGATAGAAATTGTTGCGAAACCATTAGACAATATTAAAGGTGGCACTTGATGATTTTGATTCTAAAGGCTGGACAGTTGTGAAATGCCGAAAGAATCATGAAAGGAAATCTATAAATAAGAAATTGATTCAAAAAACCAAAACAATAAGAAGGAATGGACATAAGCTAAATAAGGTTATTCCCAAGAAAGTCGTCGAAAAATTAAAGGTTTCATACATCACCAAGTGCCGACGACCGATTACATTGGGAGAGTTCTTTCCAAGAGCATTAACTGATAATCTTGAAGTTAACTCTTATTCTTTCATAGGTAAAATAGAGGTAAATAATTTTGACCCTTCCTCTCCAAAAGATTCAGTTCAAGAGGATTGTTCGGTGCAAACTGAGGGATGCATTTCAAATTCAATCGCATGTATGACGTCCATAACTTTCAACAATGATGATTTTTTTCTGGGTTCAAAACCTCATAGCCGACCTCTATTAGTATCTGGCTATGCCTAAGAAAAGAAGATAAATCGAATATCGTTGGATGGAGGTTTAGTAGTCAACATCCTTCCTCTATACATGTTAAGAGAACTTAGCATTTCCTCAGAAGAACTATCTCAAAGTCACCTCATGATCCAGGGTYTTAATCAAGRAGGTCAAAGGGCGTTGGGCACCATTCGATTAGACTTACTAATCGACAAGATGTCATCTAGTGCTTTSCTCCATGTGCTCGATTCTAAAACCTCATACAATATATTGTTGGGAAGGCATTGGCTTCGTGACAATGGGTTGTACYGTCAACACTCCACCAATGCTTCAAGTACATCGATGATRGTGCTGTGAAGAAGGTGATCGCCAATGACAAGTCCTTCACGAAGGCAGAATCATATATTGTAGATGCAGAATTTTAAATTGATAGAAAAAATATATTGTTTGGTGAAAATTAGATAGCCCCAGAGAAACAAATCTATGGAAAAGGTGTTGTTGTTCCTAAATCTCAACCTTTTTTAAAGGAAGAACTTCAGCATTCTACAAAATTTCTGGGCAATATGGAAAGTGATAAGACAAAAGTACAACATATTCAAGCACCTAACATGCTTTGCTATACTCCAAAATCAATGATAAAGGAAGGCCAGTCTCTCTTTACTGAAGTTAAATCTATGCAAGTATTTACAGTGCTTTTGACCAAAATCGAGGTGTTGAAGCAATCGAAACCATTGGCATAAGATAGGGCCAATGGTAGAACACGACTCTTTACCTTTCTAAAGAACTTAAGATGGCTTCGATCTTAATGTATACAAACTTTTAGCTAAAGTTGGATATGACTCACAAAGTCAAAATGCCGTAGGAAGACCGATTCTTCAAATTGTTGAATCAAAGGATCATGGCCTAAATAAGACATATAAGGTGTTGAAACAAAATGGGTATTCTATGGAAAGCTCACGTGCGGGCATTGGATTCAAACAACTTGCACCTGTGTGCATAGCAATAAAATGAGTAAGTAATTGCTATACATCAATGGAAGATAAGTGTTTGGTGGTGGGTCACAAGTCAGTCTTTGATCGATTAGGGGAAGCAAATTCTCATGCCTCACTTTTTGAGMGGCTGGGACTCCAAGGGAGAAAATTGAACARAAATTTCGCCTTCAAAAGACTTGGAGTAGACAAAGAGTCCAGAACAATTCAGAAGGCTGAAAAACCTTCATATACAGAGATCGATGCAAAAAAGTATCGAAGCAAAATACCTTCCAGGATGAAGAGAAAARCTATACTTCTCGTGAATTGTAGCAATGTTCTCAAAGGTAAACTGAAAACCATAGTTCATGCAAAGCTAAATGAGAAAGATGAAGAAAATGTTAGCTCGTCTTACCATCTCAGCATTATTGTTGAATATAAAGAAGAAGAAGACGCTGAAAAGGCACCTCTCAAACTTGAGGAAGGCATGAAAGCCACAGTGGATGAGTTGAAAGAGGCCAACTTGGGCAATGATGAAGATCGACGCCTAATCTACATAAGTACTGTTTTATCTCCAAAAGAAAGTGAAGTGTGTATACACCTTTCGTAGGAATTTAGAGATGTCTTCGCTTGAGTGTATAAAGAAATGCCAGGTTTAGACCTAAAGATTGCAGTTCGTCATCATCAAATGGGAAGCTAGACCAGTAAAGCAAGGACAAATGCATTTTTTACCCGAGTTGGTTCCTTCAATCGAAGCAGAAGTTAACAAGCTCATCGAGACAAAGTTCGATGACTTGAACAATGGTCAAATACCCTATATGGATCTCTAGCATTATGTCTGTAAGAAAGAAAAATGGTCAAATCTGAGTATGCATTGACTTCAGAGACTTGAAAAATGCATGTCAAATGATGATTTTTCCATTCCTATCACTGAACTCATAGTCGATGCAATCACTGGACATGAGGCTTTGTCCTTCATGGATAGGTCATCTGGCTATAATCAAATAGGAATGGCGCCAAGAGATGAAGAGATGACTGATTTTCACACTCCCAAGGGTATTTATTGCTACAAGGTGATATCGTTTGGTCTGAAAAATGTAGGAGCGACATACCAGAGAGCAATGCAGAAAATTTTTGATAACATGCTCCACGATTTCGCTGAATGTTATGTGGATAATCTAGTCGTAAAGCCACGAAAATGGGATGATCATTAAAAAGACCTGAGGAAAGTTTTAGAACGACTACACCATCATCAGTTGAAGATGAATCCTTTGAAATGCGCCTTTGGAGTTGCTTTAGAAAAATTTATGGGCTTTATTGTGCACCAATGTGGCATTGAAATTGATCAGGCCAAAGTGGATGTCATATTGGAAATGCTAGAGCCTCAGAAAGTGCATGACGTTTGAAGCAAATAAGGGGAATTGGCTTATCTGTGACRATTCATCTCAAATCTCGCTCRYAGGTGTCAACAATTCAGCCAATTGATGCGAAAAGAAATACCTTTTGAATGGGATGAAGATTGTAGCAATGCATTCGAAAGTATAAAAGCATATCTGGTGAGATCTCCCGTCTTGGCTGTTCCAATGCAAAGGAAGCCTTTGTTGCTTTATSTCTCCGGCTAAGAATGTTCTGTCGGAGCTTTGCTTGCTCAATAAACAAGGAAGGAAAGGAAAATGCCTTGTATTACTTGAGCAGAATGATGACTTCAAATGAGTTGAAGTATTCGCCAATAGAAAAGTTGTGTTTGACTCTCATCTTCACAATTCAGAAGTTAAAATACTATTTTCAAGCTCATGCAGTGCGTCTCATTTCCAAAGTAAATTCCATTAAGTATGTCATGATTAAACCTGTTCTTTCTGATCACTTGGCAAGATGGTACCTGTAGTTGCAACAATTCGAAATAATTTATATCCCTCAGAAAGCCATGAAAGGGCAAGTTTTGGCAGATTTCTTGGTTGATCACCCGTTACATGYTGAATTAGACTTGGCTGATGATTTTCTAGATGAAGATGTTCTGTTGGTTCAAGTTTTACCTCGATGGAAGATGTATTTTGATTGAACTGCTCATCGAAATAGAACTGGAGTTGGAATTTTCATTACACTYGAAGGAGACGTTCTTCCATATTCGTTCTCTTTGACTCAACAATGTTCAAACAATATTGAGGAATATCAAGATCTCATCCTTAGATTGGAAATAGCCATGGAAATGCAGGAGTTGCAACTTAGGGTCTATGGAGATTCGAAACTGATAGTCAATCAAGTCCTTGATGTTTACGAAGTGAARAATCCCAACCTCCTTCCTTATTGCAAATATGCAAGACAAATAATGGAATGTTTGGATGATGCAACTATAGAATATGTACYAAGGAATGAAAACAAATAAGCGGATCCTTTGGAAAAATTAGCTTATGTCCTCTCATTGTCTGAGCCACAAAATCAAATAACGATTTTCCAAAATTGGGTTGTGCCTAATTTATTAGAAAATGAAGAMGACGATGAARGAGACAATGCAGATAACACAATCAATGTTATTTCAGCCAGCAATATCAATAAGAAAGACTGACGACAACTAATTATCGATTATCTATGTTATAGTATCCTACCTGAAGAACTACATAGGAAAAGTAACATTAGGCAACGGGCTCCGAGGTTTGTTTACTTCCAACATATCCTCTATCGACGTTCGTTTGAATGGGTCATCTTATGTTGTTTAGGAGAAAATGAGGTAATGCAAGAACTAGCAGAAGTTCATTCTGATGTGTGCAGTGCTCACTGATCCGGACCCAAATTACATTTTCATATTAAAATGATGGGATATTACTGGCTAGAATTGTAAAGGATTGCATGGAATACGCCTGCAAATGTCARGCTTGTTAAATTCACACAATGACATCCATCAGCCACCAGAACCGTTACATCCAACTGTCGCATTTTGGCTATTCGACACATAGGGGCTTGATATAATTGGACTATTGCCAAAATCATTTGTTGGACATGTGTTTATCTTAGCAATGATGGATTATTTTCTAAAATGGGCTGAAGCTGTTGCGTTGAAGGAAGTGAAAAAACATAACATTGTTGCCTTCATTCGTACAAACACCATGTATCGCTATGGAGTCCTAAGATACATCATCACTGATAATTGAAAGTTTTTTAACAATAGTGCAATGACCAGACTTTGGGAAAAATTCAACTTCAAGCAATACAACTCTTCGATGTATTATGCAGCTGCTAATGGATTAGCTGAAGCCTTTAATAAGGCTCTTTGTAATTTGTTGAAGAAAGTTATCAATAGGTCAAAAAGATATTGGCATCTAAAAATTGGAGAAGTTCTATAGGCGTATCAAATAACATTTTGTACTCCAACACAAGCTATACCGTATGTATTGGTTTGTGGTGTTGAAGCAATTCTTCTTCTTGAGCGTCAGTTACTTTCATTAAGGATAGCTGTCCAAGAAGGGCTCACAAAAAAAGAAAACATGTGTTTACGTCTCTAGAGTTGGAAGCACTTGAGAAAGAAGGTTGGAAACACAACAACGTTTGAAGTGTTATCAAGTCCGCATCTCCAGAGCCTTCAAAAAGAAAGTTCGCCCCTATTCTTTACAAATTGGTGACATATGGTTGCAATTTGAAGGCTGATTATATATCCTCAAAAGATAAAAAAGCTCATAGCAAAGTGGGATGGTCCATATGTTATGCAAGAAGTGTATTCAAGTGGTTCATATAAGCTTGTTGACAAAGATGGATTAAGCRTTGGCCYCATTAATAGCAAGTATTTGAAGCACTACTATGCATAAATTGTAAAAATTCATGATGCTCCTTAATGTACGAGCTTAAACTCCATATGTTCCTCTATAAGAGTTAAAATTGTCTAAATGCCTTAAAYAAAAATTCAAGTCGCTCCTAACTTGCATGAGCTAAAATTGTAGAAAACAACCACCAAAGGTGTTGCATGTGGTGAAGTTGCTAAAACACCTCAACAAGTCCAAGTTCGTACAAATGGATGTTCCTAACATTCATGAGCTCAAAATGCAAAAAAACAACCACAAAAGGTGTTGCTTGTGGTAAAACTGCTAAAACACTCTAACAAGTTCAAATTCGTAAAAATGGATACTCTTGACCAGCAAGAGTTTAAATTGTGTATGATCCTTCCCATAAATTCTTTCACATCTTCGAATTACATTTTGACTTTATTCTTTTAAAGGATACATAGACACTTTGGAAGTTAATTTCTAAGTTCAGTCATAACATAACAAATTGAATAGTCCTTAATCAAGTAAACAGTGTGTAAATAAAAGATAAATAGAAAATGGAAGAAGAAATTCATGCTTTATTTATTCATTATACGTAGATAAGTGTTTGACTAGGGGGCATGAAACAATGTCCATTCAAACATTTTACTGAAAGTTAACTATCTCTTATTTGTTTGCTTTAAGAAGCTCCTTCATATCTTCTAAGTTTTTTGCAGCCTTGTCTGATTGAAAGAGAGTGTTTTCAATTCAGCAACCTTGTCTCTCTTGATAGAACGAACGACCCTCACATTCTTCAACTCTTCGCTGCTCTTCTCATGTGCGACTTGAAGTTCCTTCTTTCTCTTCTTAAGAGTGTCAAGTTCCTTTTACAAGTTGTCAATCTTTGTAGATGTCATATGGTGGCTCGTCTGGRACTCCATAAGTTGCAACTTAGCTCTAGAAAGAGACTCAAAATATATCTCCTTAGTCATCAAGTCACATGTAGAGGACCTTAAAAGGTCATATTTGCGAGCTCCTTCAAAAAGGTCAACCAAACTCTCCTTAAAGTTAGAAAGTTTAATAGAACTCATTTTTTTCATCTCTTCAAATACTATCCACACTTCTTCTTCAATAGCAAAAATAGATTCAATTGGCGTTCTAGTAAGCTTCTTTGCAACTTAGCGGCACAAAAGATGAAGATATTGATGTTGAACATTCTTTATAATGTCAACTCCATGAAACTCAGAAATGGCGGCAGCGATAAATTACCTTTGAGAAGGCCTTGCCCTTTCATTGCATGAAGGAAGAGGTAGATCACTTGTCTCCAAAGGCATGCTAGTTGATTCGCTAATCAATGGCAGAGTAATTATAAGAGATTGAGCAGTATCATCATCATTCTGGCACAAGTCGATTTGAGGCAAGACGCTTTCAATCCCGTCTGTAAGAAGAGGAACTTCATCAGCATGAAAAGGACCTTCAAGTGCCCCTAACTGTAAAAATCAAAAAGTTAGAAGCAGTTAAAATTATATATATTTATGCTGAGAGTGATATACTTATATAAAGTGCTAAAGTCTRAGGAGAAATAGTCGAAYTAGGTATTCCTTGCAAAAAGTCAAAAGAAGTAGTAGYGCCGCCCAATGGATTCTTTTTCATCATAGGGTGATTCAATGGACGATCTGGCTCARTATCACTCACCGTTCYGCTTTCRCTGGAAAGGGTATCAACTTACTTACCAAYTGTAGAAGAAYCTACAACTCCAGATTGAAATTACAATGCAAGGATGTGCAACAATATCTTGTTTGTTGGAGAAGCTGYAGCTTATTTGGAAGTAGCGCCAATGCTGCTAGTAGAAGAAGGTCTTAGAGGACTAGATATTCCTATAGTCTTTCCCTTAGAAGAAATTCTAGCAATTCCGTTTGAGCGAAAATCCCACAAAGTATTGTATTCTTTTGTCGCGTATGGCTTTGACGTCTTTATAGGAAGTACAACAAGAGAGTGTATCTTAAGGCGAATAGATGATTTCTAAAGTCAAACCACATCCTCTAATATGTGCGAATAAGTTTTCTCTCTCAAGGCAGTAGAAATATCGTGATGAAACCCAAATTGCTTGCAGAATATGTTCGAACTATAAGGTTCTATCACATGGATGGTATCCTATCGAAGGTTCAAGAAGTTAGAGCATAAATTAACAAAGTAATCAAAACAAATTGATGATAGAGACCCATCATCCGCCAAAGACTGCTTGAAGTTGCCAATCACGCAATTACATTTCATAGAAGAAGGATCCATGTGTTTGAAAATTGCTTGTGCCGCCGAAAGAGAGAAATATTTGGCCATCTTCTCTCCTAGGAACTTGACCATCCATGCAGCTGAAATGCAGCTATTCTCTCCTGATGAGTGCTAAAGTATTGAGCAATTGACGTGTACACATAATGAATTGGGAATGTTGCACGATAATCCTTCAGAAATGGGGACCTAGAGATCTCATTTAAGCCATTGTTGATACTTGTCAAAACTGGTATAGCTAGTTAGAATTTCCGCCCAAAAGCCATAAGGCTAGCCACTTTAAAGATACCARGATGGATGCACGAACAAATTTACATATGCAAAAAAGATAAAAATGCAGCTAAGTGTACCTTTCATCTCAAAGTCTTCGAAATATCGARTATATCAAAAGGTTCACTTTCTTCCTCCACAGCTATCAAACAAGTRTTATTCATGATGCCCATTGGATTATGCAACATTCTCGGTTTATCTACAGTTCACCGATTATATAGTCTCGGGGAGGAGGTGCATGCCTAGTTGGCCCTTTAAACCAAAATTGAACTCAATCATCGAAGGAAACTCCATATAGGGACCATTCGCAAGCCTTCCAAAGGCGAAAAAAGAAACTCACAATTTTCAGRAAGCAGATAGTTGCCTTCATTGTCAGTTTCGTAAAGCTCCTTGGCGGAAGGGATTACTTCATCTTGAGCCATGATTGGGAAGACCACCAAAGTTCCTCAAGTCCCAAAGTGAAATGAACAACTCGCCAATCAAAGTGTGCAATGTGTTCATCGATGGACACCAAAGCTCACAAAAGGTGTGCATGACGTGGCTATAGCGATCATATGTAAACAAAAAAGTGTAAATAGCATAATATATTTTCATGTCACGAAGTAGCTTCTTGTGCTTCATGAGAATAGTCTCCAACCACTCCCAATAGTTCTGTATATGAGTAGTCTCACCAAAGTTTGTGATGGGGGCATCTAAGAAGTCTTGTCGAGGTTGTAAAACAAAATAGAAATTTCTGGAGCTTGTATTTGCATCATGAGTTGAAGACAAGAATAGCAAGACTTTTCAGGTTGATGAGATGGAGGATAAGTCAACTACTCCMTTGGAGCATGATAAAGACCATCTACCAATGTGAAAATTCGCCTCGTTAGAAGATCGATTCGCATTTAGGTATCCTGATGTCTCCGTGAGAACATCCAAAGTCATTGGTTTAAATTGAGATCCCCTTTGAGTGTTTGAGATGAAGATATGTGGTTTTGGCTTCTCAAAATCCTTGATCTCATTTTACTAGGAATTTTAAATTACACAACCTTCAAAAAAAATTTCAAAAGGCATATATGTTGAGATTTATAAAAAAAAAGATATCAAAGTGTTAAAAAAAAATGAGTTCCAAAAAAAAAAAAGAAACATATAGAGCAATGAAAATGCAAAATAAAGAGAATGCCAACATGTGACCAGTACGCGCCCGAGTAAGCGCATGCCCAAAAAAAAAAAAGACAAAGAAAGTGCAAAGGGGAAAAAGGGCCTGCCTCAATCACGAATCAAACAACAAAAAGGGGGTCAAAATGAAAGAGGCCCAAGCGGAGGCCCAAGTCCAATTAGGAAAAAAGGAGCAGAAAGAAAACTTGGGCCCAGCCCAACTCAAGACCCGACCCAGTTTGTCTCCCACCCGTCCGAAAGTTTCCTCGACCTCTGGAAGGATGCCGTTGTCGTAACTACTGATTAAATTGGATAGTGTTTGACATCTCGACTAGTGAAATGATGACACATGTCAAGGATGACAAAGTTCAACTAATGAAAATCAAGGATGGAGCTTGACGACTCAAGTGACGTCATGTCGCTACTGGATGTGACTTCGACCAATAAATYAATTCGCTTTACCTATAAATGGAGGCCAAAAYACAAGAYGGAAAGGTCCAAAAATTCATATTGAGGACCAAGTTCACATTGATAGAAGTTTCGAAGAAAGAGCACCGAATTTCTCTCAAAATGCCGAGATCAAGCTGCGAAGCTCTCGAAAAATTTCAAAGAGTCTCAACGAATTGAGTTCTTGCCAYAAGAACATTTCAAAGATTGTAACACTTGYTTTTATCAAATTTATAAAATTAATTCTTTATTGCGTATTCCTTTTATTTTCTTATTATATTTTACAAACGAGARATTGGTGCAAACATGTATACCCAAATTTTATAAGTTTTAGTATGAATAACCTTATTGATTGCAGAATTGGTTCATTTCAATAATATTTATTCTTGTTTGTTATAAAGAAAGGAAAGAGGAAGGAAAATTAATAACAAAAATTAAAATTAAGTGCAGGACATCCAAAATTTATTTTTTAACTTTACTAATGAAATGTTGACAAACCATATGTAATTTGAATATATGCCATGAGTATAACTTTAAATGTTGCCAAAATATATGTTTTAATCATTCATTTGATATAACTTTACATGCTATTAACTTTTATATCATGTAAAAGTTTTTTTTTTTTTGTTTTTTTGGCGATTTGACCTGCCCCGCGCCGTGTTGCCTCAACCTGCGGCCCACTTGGGTAGGCCATGTAGGCCTGCAGCTTATAATATGCCAACCCAATCAACTCATTTTTGTATGGCTAGTCAGGTCAACCCATTTTGATAGCTTTATCCAATTGAGTGCGTTCTTTTCATATTAGTTTCTTACTAAATAGATTGAACTTACAATTTCTCAGAAGCTTGATGAATCTACCAACCAGCATTTTCTATGTGTATGGTTCTAGTTTTTTCTCATATGARCAAATCACTCTTTGATAATTGCTAAATAAGGTGTATTAGTTTAGTGCCTAACTACTTGATATTTATTATACACACATTCACGTCTGAGTGTTTACACATTCCGATCAAGTATATCTATTTGGTACTAMACGTCACTTATTTGATGAGTTCTATTTATTTCTAAATAAACAATCATATCATAGGTAATTATCCTTATATTTTACAAAATATTGGCTAATCGACAAAAATCCATTTGATTGTCTCATTGTTCTTCATTTATGGCTTATGTTCATGAATTCGTGTTTTCCCTATACTCCATATTTGAGTAAAACCATCATATATACATCATCTCTTATGAAAATGTCATGATTTCAACAGATATACTCCTAATGTCACCTTCTAAGTCATTGTGTTCGTAGAAATCTGTTTTCACTAATAAATTTTGTTGTTACAATGTTATATATGTATATACTAATCATATAAATCAATTAGAGATATACAAATCAATACTGATCCCCTAATAAATGGTAATTACAAAGAGAATAAAGGTTAACCATAATTAGGATATAACTCAAAATCAAATATACTGGAGTGCAGGAGATGATGGCACAGATTGATGGTGATCCACAACTATAGGTATTGCTAAAGATTMTGTAACAACTCCCTTCAAACTTGGCAGTCTAGATGGACAAGTTTGCTAGATAGAAGGGAATGAGGAGAGTGATGAAGGGGCTTATTGAGTAAGTTGGCGAGTTGGTCCTTGGATGGAATAAAAAGAACATGGTGACTGCCACTAACCACCTTTTCAAGAACAAAGTGATAGTTGAGCTCAATGTGTATAGTGCAAGCATGAAAAACAGGGTTGGAGGTCATATAGGTAGTGCTCAAACTGGCATAATGTAGAAAAATGGGATAGCTAAGTTGGGCATCGAGTTCATGGAGAAGGTAGCCTGACCAAGTGGATTTGGCGATAGCATGAGCAAGAGACCTATATTCTAACTCAAGGCTAGAGCAAGCAATAGTTGGTTGCTTCTTGGAGCATCATGAGATGAGATTTGAGCCAAGGTAGACAAGGTAACCGGAAGTGGAGTGACGAGAGTTAGCATCGGAATAGGCAGAGAGGCGAACGAGCTGATGTYRCCATGTAAATCAAAGACAATGAGTAATAGRTCCTTTTATGTAGTGAATGATTTGTTTGGCTGCAACTAAGTGGGAACTCAGGGACTACTGATGAATTGAGAGACTGTAGAAGGCAAACGAAATATCAAGGTGAGTAGTTTGTGAGATATTGAAGAGAACAAGCTAATGAAATATGGTCAGGTTCTCCAAAACTTACCATCTTAGGTAGATAGAATGGATTTGGCGGATATTAGTGTGCTCACTCTTTATTATCAGTAAGGTCATGCTTGGATAGGATGTCATAGGCATATTTAATCTGATTGAGATGTAATTCATGACCATGGTAGACAACTTATAATCTAAGAAAATACTGGAGAGGACCTAGATCATTAATGTTAAAGTAGCGCCTAAGTGTATCTAAAATATTTTGAAGGATTTGATCGCTGCTACCTGTAACAATAATATCATCCATATATAGTAGGAAATAAATAGTATGCAACTCCATTACGATAAATAAATGGTGATGAATCAACAATGCTTTGAAAGAATTTAGAAGAGATAAGGAAAGTATTCATACAATCAAACTAAGCACGGGTAGCTTGCTTTTAGATCATAAAGTGCCTTGTGGAGTTTACATATATGAGAGTGCTGCATCGGGTCAATGAAGCCTGATGGTTGGAGAATGTAGACTTCGTCCTAAAGAATACCATGAAGAAAGGTGTTCTTACATCTAGCTATTGAAGGACCAACCACTAGAGATAAGAAGAGTAATAACATTACGAATAGTTGCTGGTTTTTCAACGTAACTAAAAGTTTTAGTAAAATCAATGCCTTGTTGTTGGTCAAAACCCTTGGCAACGAGTTTGAGCCATCATGTGTTTGTTTGATGCGAAAAACCCACTTGCAGTCAACGACATTCTAAGTTGGAGAGGAAGGTACTAATGTCCAGTTATTATTTTTTAATAAGGCGTTGATCTCTTCTACCATTGTTGCATGCCATTCCAACTTTTGAGATACTTAGGAATAAGAAATGGGTTCGAAGTCTTCAAACATGGTTAGAAGAGCTTGAGGGAAAGGATGGTGTGTAAGGTTGCTGATGGTGCTTGTCTTGGCTGGAAGGGTGCTGTCCTGAGAGCAAATTAACATGGAATGATGCTTAGTCTCTCTTGAAAGCGTAGTAGACACTACTAGATTGTATGAGGATGCATTGATTCGAGCAGTGGCTGAGACTGGGACAGTGTTGATTAGAGGAGGTGGCACAATGTTGTGCATTAGTATCGCGTTTTCGATGTCTGGCGGCTATATTGTATAATCACCATTGTTGAGGCTGTTGTGGGTGAAGAGATGCCACTAATAGTGGAGATGGTGGCATCATTTTGAGCAAAAGAAATATGGGATGAATGTAATTCATCTATGTGAGGTGCTAAAGAGACAAGGTTGACTGGATCTTTGTCAGATGTGGATGACAATTGGCTTGGTAGTAGAGCCTGTGGAGGAGCTATACTTGTTAAATTAACAAATTTAAATGGGCTAGTGCTGGAAATAGATTGTACCTACAAGTCCTTTAAATGAAAATAATTTTTAGTAAGTAGAACATGACGCGAGATGTAAACCCGATCGATATTTGGATTGAGACAATGATAACTCTTATGAAGAGGACTATATTTTAAAAAGACACATTCGATACTAGGATTTGACAATCTGTTTTACACATAAGCACCTAAGTGAGGAAAACATGAGCAACCAAAGACCAAGAGAAGAATATGAGAGAGGTGCCATAAATGCGATGATGCGATGATTAGGAGTGTCCTAATGTAGGAGTGTGGGAAGGAGGTCGATTAGGTAGGTGGATGTAAGGGCGGGTTCAACCTATAGATTTTGAGGAGTGCCAGAGGTAAGAAGAAGGGTAAGGATCATAGTGGCAATATTACGGTATTTTCTTTCAGCAAGGTTGTTTTGTTTAGGAGTATGAGGACATGAGAAGCGTTGTTGGATGCCCAAGGAGTGACAATATTGGGAAAAGYCATGGTTATCATATTCAATGCCATTGTCACTTTGGAGAAACTTAATGGAGCCATTGAATATGTAGCACATTATTGCCACTAAGGGTTTAAAGTGTGTAAGAATCTCATTGTTACGTCACATTGGGTAGATACATGTGTAGCGAGAGGATTAATCCGTAAAACGAACATAATACTTATAGCCACTAATTGATAAGGCGGGGAACATTTATACATCACCGTGAATGATAAAAATGAAATTGGAGTAGACATCTTATTTGATGAAAATCGCAACTTCTGTGATTTGCTTAAGGCACATTCATGAGAAAAATCTTTAGAAGAAAAGGAAGACACAATGGTGGTCCTAAATAGAGTATGCTGAGAGCAGAATAAATGGTGTTAAGAGCTTGAGGAGTGAGGCTAGATAGGAGACAGAGTAAGATAGAGATCATTTTTATAAGTGCCTTGAAATAGTATATGACTTGTACGTAAGTAATGAATTTGATAAAATTTAGGAGCAAAAAGAACATAAACAAGGTTATCTTGAGTAAAACAAGCGATATATAAGAGATTTTTACAAATTGAAAGAATAAGGAGAATGTTGTCTAAATTGAATTTCTTCTGGCCCAAAAGAAGAGATAGATTAGCCGTGTAAGAAACTGACATAGAGTCGATGTTTTCCATGAAAACATTATGAGGCCCTTGGTATGGTTGAGAGTTGTTGAGTGGCATGTAGCACTACTAACAGGATACCATTTTGTGTTCCCGCTATAAAAATGTGGCCCGACAAAAGGTGTGGTTGGAGATGGGCTAAAAAAATAGTGTGTGCATTGTTGAACTGTATAGTGATTTGTTTGGCAGTTAGGACACCACTGTGGGCCTAGACCAAGAAAACTATTGGGCTATTTTTTCCGTGCTCCATATTAGGTTAGAGAAGAAAATGGCACTGGTTAGAAAAATAAGGCTATAGTGTGTGAGGTTATGGCTAGCCTTTGTGCTTATTTCTGTTAAAACTTTATTTTTTTGGATCAAAATTTGTTTTTCAAGCAGAATGATACTGGATACAACGAGGAGGGCACACTTACCTACCAATGTTGAATAGAGCAGCAACAGTAGGTCCGGCGACAAGAACAAGTATGATATGAGTATCAAYGGCCAAGATACTAGCTCGATAATCTGCAAAGGATGGCAATTTTTGGTTAGTCAAAGCAATCCTCAACATTCGATATTCAAGCCCTAAACCATGAATAGTTCCAATAACAAGATCAACATTAAAAACAGGTTGATGGGTCGAATCTAAAGAATCAACAATAGACTTAGCCTATTGTAAATAATCATCAACGAAATTAGATCCCTTTTTGAGATTGAATAGCTGCAGTTTTGGATTAGTTGCGTTTACCACAGATATTTGGTTGAGTCCTTTGCAAGGTAGTTCGTAATATCCTTCGATGTGTTGAGCTCGATGGTAACTTCATTGATTTTTTCGGTAAGAGTTGTGACAAGGATGCTAACTATCTTTCGATAGATGGCGAATCACTTTATGTTTTCGGGAKTAGGAATGATGGCATAGATGGATAGTGATCCACAATTATAGAAGTTGACAGATTCTCTAAGAGTGTTTCTTATATTAATACTACTTTGATGGATTGCTTAAACTTGGCCTAGAACGGTAGGCCTTTTTAGGGTTCCTCTTCCTATATATTCATTTTGTCACCTTAGTAAATAATTATAAGTTTTGTATAAATTCACCTTGTGTAGGTCTTCTTTGTTTCTAACCTTTGAGAGAACCATAGTTACTATTGTGAATGTTCTTCAGACAACATAATCTGAACTCTTATCCACTATATGATACTGGAAGGATAGAAGTGCATAGTTTTGTGCTATGTTTTCTTGATGATCCTTATAATTATAGCTTCAAGAAATGCTAGGCTACTTGTTCTATCTTTGTCTCAGTATGGTAGTTTAGAAAAACCTCCACATGGGTCTAATCTCATGCAAATAATGGATATGTTTCTTTGATGTTTTGAAGAGAATGTATGAACAAGATATGCATTTTTGACCTATCAAATTTTAATATGTTAAAGAAACCTTTGCATTGTTGAAAATTAGGTACAGTAAGCAGTCATTCTCTATGTTTTGATTTCATTGGATAGATTGTTAATATATGTTCCAGTTYTGAGAAGAAAGGTTTGWCGGAGAGRACAAGATTCAAATGAAAACTACAATCATGCTAAATTGGTTGCTAGGAGCATTTCAGAGTATCTTTCATTTGCCACAAGCTAAATAGAATTGTAGGGTCTTATATTTGTTTTCTTAGCAAAATGGATAGGTGCTATCAATAAGGTTGTAATGGCTGTTGAATCCAATTTTGGGGCTATGTCAGATGCTTGGATTGAATGACCAAGGAACTGGAGAACTCCCACTGCCACAGTCAGGCCAACTAGGCCATATTTTATGTAGCTAAACCTTTGTACAAAGTACTACAAATGTTCATTTCTTTTGATGTAAGTGGCACTCTTAATAATTGTTTCCTAAAATTCAATTCCTGCTACTAAAACCTACATATTCAAACTTTTCTTGCTGATTCTCTATGTAGATAAATATTTCTACATAGGGATAACAAAAGACCTATTTAATGAGCAAAGAAAATTTGATGATGCGACCATACCAAATCATTCGTAGAAGTATACATGTATTTATCTCATCTTGTTCAGTTAAGACAATTATCTTAAGGAGTTTTTGATATTTCAAGATCTAACTGTGATTCCTTCTAAGGAATTGCTCTCTCACCAACAACCCTAAAAATTTACAAAGGTAGTTTGAATATGAACTTAGCCTACAAATATGTTACATCATTACTCACTAGTACATACATCACTCAAATCACTCAATGTTCTCATTAATTGTCAAGCAATGCTTTTGGCCTTAGGATCCAAAACTAAAGCTCTAGATTCAAGAAAGGTACTAAACTTATGCAATTCACTCACAACAAGAACTCGAATTAAGAACAAAAACCTCAATAGACACAAGCGATCATAGTTAGAATGCTTCAACATTCACACAAATCACTCATCCTATCCAAGGCTCTCCACTAGAGTCAACAACTATCTAACTGTTCTTGATTTCTAGCTAAAAAGATGATTTTAATGTATGTCTATAATTTTGGAGTGAACTACAAATACGCTTAAACATGTATAACTTCAATTAGCACATCATCAACACTTAAGTTCACCATAAATCCTAACTAAAATTATAATTAGCTCATGCTTATAATATAACGATCAAAGTTGCACAACATATTTTATTATTTAAGAAAAAGTATTTGTTTAGCAAACTAAAACRTAATGAAAATTTAGTAAAGATAGATTAAAGAAAAACTCATGTGAACTGTTGTGCGTTTCTGCAATCTCAAATGCTGTAGCAATTGCCTCACTGTCTAGCTTTGATCTTCTCCTTCAGCTCGTTCCCTAATCAATCGGCTCTATCACCAACTATTGAAAGGCTTCTCAATATCTTCTCTTGATCGTAGGAGTAGTCCTCTTCRGCTTGTAGCTTCCATAGAAAGTTYGAAAATAAAGRTTACGGTGGAAAGCTCTCAAGCTTGCAAAAATATCTCTCAACTCCTCGAGGTTCCTAGAATGGACTTTTGGATTGGAGGCTTTTAGGTGCCTCTCTTTTTCATTCCTTCTTCTATTTATAATTGTGAGTTTTTGCAACTTGTTGGCCAATGAAATGAAGTTGTCTATGTGGTCCAATAAGAGTTGTACACATGACATTCAAGTGGTGTCTTGGTCCAATGAGATGCTTCCATGTGGCTGCCAAGGACACAAGAGTTGTAATGGTCCATTGACAACACTCCACATGGCACCACTTGCCATTTGTAGGAATTTGTGATTACTTTAATAATTATTTTTCTTCATTTTCTTACACTCTAAGTTTCCATAAGCTCCTTATGTCACATTTTGCCTTCAAAAACTACTCAACCTATCAGATTTGCGGCTGTCACTTGTTGCAAGTTGCCTAAGCTACTGAGCTGCTTGTCTTATCACTGATGTTGCAGCAAAATAATGTTGGAGCATTGACTCGAACATTGGCATTCTTTCTCCTTTTCCCATAATGGAATTTCTTACACAACTAAAATTGATATCACCTTCTAATATTTATAATTACGACAAAATCATAGTATTAATATACCATAAAAATAGCACTTATTTATGCTCAGTTATGTTATGAATAAATAGGAATTAAAGATAAAATTAGAAAAAATAGCTACAAATATAATAAAGGTAAGAATATTCACTCATCAACAGGATATGATTCAAATAAGAATTACAGTCACGCTAAATTGGTTGTTAGGAGWAGTTGCAGAGTATCTTTCATTTGCTACAAGCTAAATAGAGTTGTATGCCCCATATTTGTTCGATTACCAAAATGGATAGTTGCCAAAAATAAGGTTGTAATAGCAGTTGTATCTAGTTCTAGGGCTATGTCAGATTCTTGGGTTGAATGACCAGGGAATGGGCCACAGTTAGGTCAATTGGATTATGTTTCATGTAGTTGATCTTTGGAGAAAGTATTGSAAATGTTCATTTCTTTTGAAATTAGTGGCGCTCTTAGTAATTGTTTCCTAGAGTTSGATTCATACTACTAAAAACTATCTAGTCAAACTTCTCTTGCTAATTTCTCTAGGTAGATAAATATTTTTAAAAAGGGATAACAAAATCACCAWTGAATGAGCTAAGAAWATRAGGTTTTGACRATGAGACCATGCTGCTATATCATCGTTAAAAGCATACGTGTATTATCTCATTTTTGTTCGATTAGGRCAACTATCTTGAGAAGTTTTTGATATTTGTACTTGTAAAATAAGTAGTGGTCTTAGATTATGATTCAGCTACTAGTCCATATGTATGATTGTACAAAACCAAGAGTTCTTCACAAAATAAATTCACGTGAAAGTGATAAAAAAATTAAAATTCTCAAAAGAAGTCCTTMAATGAGTAAGCCAATTTAAATTTAAAGAAGGAATAACTTATTAGTAATAAGAATGTTTGGATTAAAAATTCTTCTAAAATGACATGGTGTTCATAATATTCCTAACTCTACTTTACATCCCTTATCCTCTAATATTTTAAAAGTTAATTAGTGTTTGCGTGTTCGATGTTTATATAAAGAATATAGTTGTAAAAATATTATCTTTTATAGAACATTGACAAACATAAATCCAGTATTCCTCTTACTCTAAGAYGCATTATATCAAATATGTGGCACATGCCACCTCATCACAAATATTCATTTTTTAATTTTTAATTATTAAAATATTCAATTCTTTATAATCTTTGAGAACGAAGAATATTCATATGAAAGACTAATACATGTAAAAGAAATAAAATAAAAAATTAAAGAACCAACATTTTAAAAATAATTTTTTTCTTAATATATTATGTAACAAGGACGTAAATATAATTTATCTCCAACTAAGTTATTATATAGTCGAAAAATTAGAGATGAAGTTTGAGCAGTAATGATTTTTACTCTCAATTCTTAAATCTCCTCAATAGTAAGTTCTAATACGACTGGAGTGCAGTAATAGAAAAGTAATATGATAAAGTAATTATAAATTTATTTATTGTGTAATATAACGTAAAATGAGATCATATTAAGAATAAAAAAATCGAATTTTTTTAAAAAATAAAATTGTAAGAATTAAAAACACTATTTTCAGCTCACATGTGCTACTAACACCCCACTTTTGGCAGCAGGGGATCTGTATGTATTAAAAAAGAAGCATTTGACCTTTCTTTTATGGAAAATATTGAAACTTGAAAAAGTGAGCAATTACATGCCCTTTGGTTCTCATATTAATATTTAAATTTTATTTAAAATGTTGTAAAATAAATATAAGTATTTTATTTAAACTTCAGAATTAATTATCACGTTCTAAGCGATATGAATTTCATTCAAATAATATCGCATAATAACTTTTATATATAAATAAAATGAAATTTATTTTTTAATAAGATAAATAAATTTTAACCATATGACATGTTGAATTGAGATCGTTTTARATTTATTATTCATTGTATATATATTCTTCTCTTTACAATTTGTATCTATCTGTTATCTTCTACTTTAAGAGTTAGATAAATATATTAAGAGATTTGAAGTTAATCTTAATTATTATTAAGATAAAATAAAGAAGAAAAAAGATGTAAAAAAAATATATATATTTAACAGAGAGTATAATAGATCATGTTTGATTTTCCRCATTGCAGATTGTTTTAATTCTCACGCTCTCTACTATTGCGTGAAACTCTGAAATCTAATCAGACGAATAATTTTATTCCATCGATCCAGGAGATCTTTTGATGTTTCGACGTGATTGTCAACCTCCTTAATTGAGAGTCTTGAAATTGCATTCTTATCGTTGCTACTTTTTCTAAGAGAAACAAAAAACGAAAACCAAAATTGAAAAGCCTAAAGAATATCACTTTCAGAACAGAAATCCAAGATTCAGTCTCTCTGAAACTCCTTCCTTCTTCAATTCACTCCAACCACCAACTAAATCCAACCTGTGCAAACCCTAATCCAATTTCTTCTTCATCCTATCAGATTCACTCAAATCATATTGAGAAATTCACCAATCAGATTCCTAAAGTTTTGACTTTTACACTGTCTGGGTGATTTTTCATTAAGAATCTTGATTAGATCCCGAGGTGGTTAACAATTATTGTGAACATTCATTGCTACACACGATAATCCTCACTGCATTTTAGCAGATACGGGCTTCTCCTTCGTATTGGGGCTCATATTGATAGTTTGAGCTTGATTGAATTCATCCCATGCTACAGAGACTGTTTCTGGATCATTGTCTGCAATGGGAGCTGAGAAGAAATGGCTTTTCGCACTCTTCTTTGCGGCCTTTGTGTCATTTCTCATATTTGTATCTACAATTTGTGGGTTTAGCTCGTCCTACTATGCATTTAGCTCTCACAACCCTTTAACCTCATCTGTTCACCATGGGCCGGGCCATCCACCGTCTTTTGCTTACTATATTTCAGGTGGCCATGGCGACGGAGACCGGATTTTTAGGCTTTTATTAGCTGTGTATCACCCCAGAAATAGGTATTTGTTACACATTGGCGCAGATGGGTTAGATAGTGAGAGGAGAAAATTGGCTGCATCGGTGAATTCCGTTCCTGCCGTTCGGGCTTTTGGGAATGTAGATGTGATTGGGAAGCCTGATCCCGTGACTTACATGGGGTCTACAAATATAGCTGCCACTCTGAGGGCGGCTTCAATTTTGTTGAAGGTAGATAATGGGTGGGATTGGTTTATTACTCTTAGCGCGATGGATTATCCGTTGATGACACAAGATGGTATGGTTTGATTTTGGAACTTGTTATGTTTTTCCGAATTTGTTATTGTATTGCTTTCATGGAATTCAGAGATAGGTGTTATTTTGTTGGATTCCAAAGTCTTCATTTGATTGAGTAACTTTTGATATAACTCTCGATTTTGGATTTGCAAAGATGACATTTGGTTTTGCTTATAAATGGAGAAAGAAGGATAAGCATTCCTGGGTAAAGGGGCTTGTGGGTGGGGAAATGTGCCTTGATCGAATAAGATCAGGCTGTTAATTCTAGGCTTCTTTACAGAATTCAGGGGGTTACAATGTCTCTTTTACTGATGTACGCCCTTTTATTTTTATCTGATTGGATTGGTTTCTGTAAACATCATGAGAATATAAAAATCTAGCTTTGTATGTCTTAAAGAGTGTTTTAATCACATCCGAGGATATTTTACGACTATTTGTTCTTCCACTTTGTTCCAGTTTGCCAGCTAAATTAGGAAATCCATTGTAGATATCTATCTCAAATTCTTGGAATGGAAAAAGAAAAAAARGGAAAGGATTCTTTTTTCCTCCCTTTTTCAGTTCATTTCTGTTCATTTTTGGTGATTAGTAAAACTAGGTGGCATAAAGGGCTTTATTCATATGCATACGCATAAAGAAATCTTGTTACTGTCAAACAGACAAAAGACTTGTGTTCATCCCTTCTTTAGAGATAGCAAAGCCGAAGAATACTCCAAATAACACTTTTGTATAAATCATTTTAATTTTAACATGACAGAACAGAGATTTGCCACACTGACCTTAGTTCAACTAGTAAGCCTGGAAATTTGTTCTCATATTAACTGTTCTATGTCCATTAAATTGGATATTGGTCTCATTTTAGTTAATTATTTTTCTCTACCTATCTGACGTGTTATTTTCTGCTCTGCACAATGTTTTAAGCATGAAACAAGTGTAATTAACTTGGTTATGATTGGATCAATCCCTGTAGGCGGAAACCATTTGATCATCTTTCTCCTTCAGTGATTACCTACATGAGTTAAATTCTAAACGGTGACTTGAATGATGCCAACCAATAAGTTATAAGTTCTGTGGCTGGACTCGTTTATATCACTTTTAACTTGAAGTAAGATGATTATGGTGAACACTTTCCCTTCATGCTAACCATTGATATTACTTGTGAAATATCAACCGGATATGCATTGAACCGAATGGACTAATACAATCAAAACAAATTCTTGTCTTTCTTGTGATGAATATATTTCTAGAAGTTACCCTGGTAGCCTGGTCTGAGTTTATGAAGGATAAACATTCTGTATTTGAAAAGTATCAAAAGAAGCATTATGGAAGGGAAAAACTCAAACAGCAGTCTTAAACTAGACAGATGAAGAAACTAGACATGAAAGTCATTATAAGCCATCGATACGATGTCATTGTTGTCTCAACAGAAACCTTATATCAAGCATTAATTGGGAATCAAATATACAAAATATTAAAGTACATACAAGGAAGCCTTTATCTTCTTCTGTTTTCTGATATTTATAGTTAAATAACACAACATCTAACTGTTGGTCTGAAAATGGATATGTGTTTAGTAACTTAAAAAACAAAGAAAGGTTCTGGCAGCTTTAATTTTGGTACATTCTATGTCATGCAGATATCATTGAAAGGAACTTGATTTTTTACGTTGTCATGAAGTGGTCCGACATTGATCCCTGGGGATTTCTTTTCCTCTCTWTTCTTTCCCCTGGTGTGTTGGTTGTGGTTAAGCTTTTACTGGTCTGATAAGTCAGTAGTGACGTCCTATAAGTTTATTAGAAGAGTAAATAAATCCCTTAGTTTTAACTATGCATGCAGGGATTTTCAATTTGATAGAGGTATTATTCYGGAATTTCCATCACGTTCCTTCTTGGCTTTTGAGTTTGCGGCTGATTTTGTTGTTCCATGTGTCAATCTATTATGAATTTGAAACTTTTATCATGTTCTCTTTTGCATGCAAAATGTTCACAAATTTTTTCATCAAAGGTACTTTTTCTTTTTGGGAGAGAAGATATAAGCCATGTTGATTGGGATGGTTTATTCTTTTTGGGCAGATGGGCTATCATTATTCTTTGAGCTTGTATTCAGCTAGTATGTCAGATTGATTTTTCCTTTCATTTCTTTTCTTTTGTGTGGGGTTTGTGGGGATTGCATGGCTTTTCTTTTGCTGGAGAGTTGGGCTGCCATTTAATGCGCTACGGGAGTGGGCCTGTAGGTATCACCTTTTCAGATGACAGGAAAATGTTGGCCCACACAAAAGATGGTACTATAATATTTGGTCCCGAAAAGAAGTGGAAGGGCATGATTAAGCTAATGGTCTTTTTACCTTTGTGATTCTCTGAATGATGAAGGCCGAACCTGTACAGAAAGAACATGACAGTTACATTATCCTCATCCTGACACAAGGCCATTGGTGAAGTAAGACATGTTAAGGGCTGTTCAAATTTCTCTCATTCATGTCCATTTTTGCATCAATTACCCTCTGACTTTGACTTGTTACAAGAGATGAAATGGGCAATTGAAGTAATGTTAAAATCATTGATATTAATGGACTTTGGTCCAACTCAAAATCAACACTATGAAAGCAAGAATTGAATATTTCGCTAGTTATTATTGTTCCTTTTTTAGAAGTCATCAGCTTTTTCCCGAGGATATGAGAGTTGAAGTTGTATTTTCTATGTGGATTAAACGCTGACGGTCCTATGCATAGAGATCATTAACTGCCAAACACACACTACAAATTTACTTTGACATAGAAAGTCTTTGTATGTAAAATTACATCTGGGCAATTAAACTCTGCTCATGCGTAAATCTTCACATGAGTTGGTACTGCAAACTAGCATCTAACTCGAGTGCAGTTTGCTTAAACTGGTCTTGTTGTTCCCTGTTGTTTGGTTGTGTATGAACTACATTTGCTAATTAGTTTCATATATGCATAGGTTTGCATCTTTTTATGCACTTTGATTTTCAGTTTCTTACATATTTTTTGCATGCAGTAGCTTTTTTAATGTCTTTATTTTTTGATTCATTATACTGGATTGGCATTTCTATTTAACTTTTTCTAATTATCCTATTCTTTTGTAATCTGCTTTCAGACTTATCCCATGTATTCTCATCTGTTAGGAGAGACCTGAACTTCATTGACCACACCGGTGACCTTGGGTGGAAAGAGTAGGCAAATCCTTGTTCGCTATTTTTAGTCATGAGTATGTGTTAGTTACAAAGAACCTAAGTGATTGATTTTCTGCAATATTGTTATAGGGGTCAAAGAATCCAGCCTATTGTCGTTGATCCAGGGCTATATTTGGCAAGGAGGACGCAAATCTTCCATGCAACAGAAAAACGGCCAGTGCCAGAGGCTTTCAAAGTTTTTACAGGCAAAGATTTTTACTGCTTAATTAGTTTATGGCTATCCTAAAATTCATATGTGCCCTCTAAAAAATCTTTACTAAAAAAATGATGAAATGTTCAGAATGTTTTTCTTTTATTGTTTTTCCAGGTTCCCCATGGGTCATGTTGGGCAGATCTTTCCTTGAGTACTGTGTTTTTGGTTGGGATAATCTCCCTCGAACCCTTTTAATGTACATTACTAATGCAATGTTGTCTCAAGAAGTTTATTTCCATTCAGTAATCTGCAATGCCCCTGAATTCAAGAACACAACAGTTAATGGGGATTTGAGATTTATGGTTTGGGATAACCCTCCAAAAATGGAGCCCCACTTCCTGACCTTGTCAAATTATGAGGAGATGGTAGGGAGTGGTGCTGCTTTTGCCAGGCAGTTTCAGAAAGATGACCCAGTTCTGGACATGGTTGATAAGAATATCCTCAAGCGTGGCCGTAACCGAGCTACACGTGGGGCATGGTGCTCAGCACGGAAGAGCTGGTTGATGGATCCTTGCTCCCAATGGAGTGATGTTAATGTTTTAAAGCCAGGTCCTCAGGTWAAGGTTTTAAATCAGACTTTGAGCAAGCTTCTGGATGACTGGAAGTTGCAGTCAAATCAGTGCAGATAGCAGGACCTAATTCAAAGGAAAAATGGCTGAAGTGTGCTGAATTCGAACAATGACCAACGATCAACTCAGATTACCATCAGTTCACATGCATTCTTTGGTCSTTGCACATGATTCTTTTTTGGGGATTCTTCTGTCAAAGGCTTYTTCTTCGTTATATACCAGACAGAAAGATAAAGAGGCAAGCAAATTCTTTAAAAGCTTTTGGACTGTACTATATCATTGGTGCTAGTTTTGATCTCAAAGACATGGCCACCAGTCTTCCATCAATAAGAGGAATCTCCCTATGTACTATCCACATCAATCATGTAGTGTTTATTTCTATTTTGAAATTTCTGTGTCAGTGATTGATCACCTCCTTGAGCTCTATTCTGCTTATCTTCTTGTTAGCTTGATTGATCACAGTTTCTAAGAATTCTCGAACAATCAGATTGTAAACTTCAGATGATCCAATGCAGGTCGTGATAAGGCACTGCATTAAACAAAGAAATGATTATTTCTGGCCGCCTTGGAGTTCTCTTGTGATCTTTTCTTTTCATTTCCTTTTCGGTAGGCATTGGTTTTTTGCACTTTGTATTTCTTTATTGTTGGCAGATGTAATATTGCTATCCTCATCAGATTTCAGCTATGGCATAATGGATTGAGCACTAGACCTTTTCTGAAACGGCTTATACTGTTATTTGTTCAGAATGTCATGGGCGTGTGACTAATTGAGCTATTCAATCCAAAAAATTTGGGCCTTTTTGTTTGCACCACTTAGTATATAGAGAACCTTTGGTKTCGATTGCTTCAGATTAAAGGTTCTCGATTATTTGAGTCGGAAATAACTATAAAGGGAGAAGCTCATTTGGATATCTCTATGTTACGCTTTAAACTTCATTTGTTTACGATTTTGGAGAATCTTTTAATAATATATTTTTCTTAACACAAATATTTTCATCTTTTCTTAACTCTAAAAAAGCTCACCGTATGAACCATTTTGAGATGCAGAAAATCTATACAAGCTTCTTATTAGCCCGAGACCTTGAGGAAGTGTACTAATGAAGCTATCAGCCTTAGATATTGAATCAGGAATAACTCCAGAAAATTTGTTGTTTTCAGCTCTGATGAGCTTTACTTTGGGCAATTTCCATAACCAAGAAGGAACTTCTTGTTATGAACTTGAAACCGCACGAGGTTTGAGCACTCTTTGATGACATTGTCGGTTATTGATCCATTAAAGAAATTTGTGTGCAGACCGAGATTTAAAAAAAAAATGTTAAATTTTTATTAGACGTTTGAACTAATTCAAGTGGATCTTAAAACTCCTCATTGCTCGAACCAACAATTATTCATAATTAATAATAGGGCACATTTATGATAAGTTCTCTTCTTTATTTTGTTTTTCTACTTATTTCTTTTAATCGCATCYATTTTAATGTTTGTGGTGTTAAATTGAGACTTTTTTAAAAACTAGTATAAGATAATATGTTTTAYACGTTATTTTGTATTACACCTTCTTATATTAATATATAATTTGTGTYAATTGATATTTTGAATATGTGATTAGAGATTGAAGGAAAATGAAAAYATATATYCCGCATTTTGTTATTAAACTGATATAATGTAATCATATTTACTACGAATTTTAATTTCTTGTGATACTCTGTTATTTTTGCTGATTAATTACAAAATTATCTTTTGTTGATTTCAATTATCTTAGAACTCTAATATAATATTTTTTGCACACTTTACCTATTAATTGTACATTGTTCTCTATATAAAATAATTATTATGATTAATTATTTTTTTAATTTATTTTTATTGTACATAATCCATTTAGTTATAATGAGATTAGGTGTACACATGTGAATATAATGTGGTGCATTGCTAATGCTAATATTAATTTTGTTCCACCAAAATCAACATAATCCTGAAAGTTTATTTAAAAGAGATATTGAATCAATAATTATATTAGGTATTGTTATTTTTCATAGTTATGGATGCACTTTCATAGTATAGACAAAACATTGTATCTATTTAAGAAAATTGTCAATGTTAATTTTATTGAAATATAAAACATATTTTAAGTAAACACTTTTTGTAGTGACTTTTCATAATTTAAATTAAATAAGCTTATTATTGATAGTTTTTTAATAGGATAGTTTACACGGATCTCTTGTCTACAATAAAGAATTGATCTTATAAATTTGATAAAAAAATGTTACAATCTTTGAAATGTTCTTAAGTCAATAACTCAATTCGTTGATTCTTCTTTTTTGAATTTTCTAAGGGTTTCGTAGCTTGATCTTGGTATTTGAACTATTTAAAATTTTTTCAAGGGCTTCATAGCTTGATCTCGAGATTAAKAGAGAAATTTGRTACTTTTTCATTTAAGCTTTTCTCAATRWGAATTTCTAGACCTCTTCCTCTCATGCTTTCGCCTCTATTTATAAGTAAAGCAAATTGATTTGATGGTTGAAGTCACATCTAGGAGCAACGTGGCGTTACTTGATTCGCCGAGCTGCATCAATGATTCCATTGGTTAAACCTTATCATTCTTGACATTATTAAAATGGTCGAGATGTCACATACTCCCCAATTTTAATGAGAGTATTTAAAATTGATTCTTGATTATTTAAATAGATTATGAAAATTCAATTTAATAAAATTTTTATATCTATAAATTGCCCTCTTTGGAATTTGGTCACGCATACAACCCGAAATAGTGGACCATATTTAATATATTTGGGTGCCCTTCATTATTTAAATAGTGGGCCTTTTTCTTTCTTCACATGGCTGGGCTTGCCTCATTTTTCTTCAATTTGTTGGGCTTACCTTTTACCATCAATTTATTGGGCCCATTTTTTCCCATTGGGCCCACTTGCCTCCTTTTCCTTCTTAGCTGGAACTTCTTTTTCTCTTTTTTTTTTTTTACAACTCCATATAATTAGATAGATACACAAACTAATTTCAGATAATCCAAATTCTAATCTAGACATATCTTTATGTATTGAAGTTGTGATAAAACTTGTTTTACTAATCCTAACACAACTCTCTTTTCTTACTCAATCTAATTTTAGATAATTTAATTCCTAATCTACACATATCTTACATATGGGATAAAACTTATTTTCCTAATCCTAATACAATTCTCTTTTCTTTTTTGTCTATATATACACGTCAATTACATAAACTTCTCACCTTTTACTCTTCATTACATCGTCAACTTCGATACCTTGGTAAGTCTTGTGCACTTATTCTTGCGCTTGAAGAATTTCGAGAGACATCTCGACAAGAGACATCCGACTTGTTCTTGTCTTCACTAGTTTCTTTTATCCCATCGGCTGGATGAAGTGCAACCCAAACTTGTGCAGCCCAATCCATGTTTCTTTTGCTCTTGTTTTCTTATGTGTATTTTTTTTTTTTTTGTATTCTTTGTGGGCTAAATGAAGTACGACCCAAATCCATGCGACCTAGATTCATGTATCTCTCTTCGTCTTCTTCTCTTCATCGGCAGGTTGGGATTGCAGCATCGACGACAACTTCGAATACTGCAGTGGTGATGATGAATGACCTCTACCTTCTGTTTTCGGAGGTCACACGATTCCAGGCTTCACAAAAAGAAGTTTTCTTCTACCTTCTCTTTTCTTATGACCATGGAGGTGGATCTTCTGCCTTCTATATCTTCGAAAATCATTGTGGCACCTCCTTTTTGTAGATTTGCAGCGAGCTGTGCGACGACGACAAGGATTTTTGCCTTCTTTTTCGACGATGGCCGTGGCTAGCAGCGGCTGTGACAGCTTGTTCTTCTTCTTCTGCCTTCTATATCTTCGGCAATCATGGCGACACCTCTCTTTTGTAGAATCTTTTTTGAACTCTCTATTTCTCTATCTTTCTCTCTCTCTCTCTCTGTTTGTAGAAATACTTTTGCATTCTATCTTTTTTATTAGATCATAATACTCACTTTTCTTTGATCAATTTGTTTGAAACTTGCGCAACTTTGAATTTTTCTAGTGGAGCTATAACTTGGGCAAGATCAAACTTTTGAAATTTTGACAAGGAGGAAATTTATACTTCGAGTCAAAGACGCCAATGAGGGGCTTCGATTTCAAGGCAGGATTCAAGATGAAGGAGGGACTTCGATTTCARGCCAAAGACGCCAACACCAAGAGGGGCTTTGATTTCAAGCCAAACACCAAAATCAGAGAGGGCTTCGATTTCAAAACATGGGGCACCGACTTAGAGCTAGGAGACGATTCAATTTTAGGCACCAACTTGAAGTGAGAAGAGGCTTTGATTTCAAGCAATGGAGCACCAACTTGGAGGGAAGAGGTTTTATTTCACACAATCGCTACTAAGGATATCAGTTGAAGGCTTCGACTTTAAACCTTAAATTTTTGGAGTTCTAATTTTCTGCAGGAGGAGAGTCGATTTACACCATTACTATGAAGGACATTCACTTTTAAAGCTTCAACTTTAATCTTTGGATTTCTTCGATGTCCCAATTTTCTATAGGAGGAGAATCGATTTACGCCATTACTATGATGGGCATCAGCATTGCAGGTTTCGACCTTAAGCCTTGAATTTCTTTGAGGTCCTAATTTGTTGTAGGAGAGAATCAATTTATGCCATTACTACGACAGATATCAACTGTGAAGGCTTCAATTTGAAGCCTTGAATTTCTACGATATCTTGATTTGTTGTAGGAGGAAGATCAATTTACACTATCACTACGAAGGACATCGACTTTGTAGGGTTTGATTTCAAGCCTTGAATTTCTTTGAAGTCCTAATTTTCTGCAGGAGGGTGGATTTCAAACCATTGCTAGATGTCAACTTTGAATGATTTGTTAAACATTTGACTCTATTTAAGAAGCGAAGAAAATGAACGTATAGTTGAAGCTCGTGTAATTGAAAAGAAATTTGAAGTTTTATAGATAGTTTTAACTCTTATCAAGGAGTAACCTGCAGTTTAGGCTCGTGCACTAAGGAGCATCCTAAATTTTTTGTTTGAGGCATTCAGACAGTTTTAACGTTTATCAAGGAGTACGTGTAGTTTAGACTCATACACTAAGAAGAATCTTGAGTTTTTTTGTTGAGGCATTCAGATAATTTTAACTCTTAATAGGGAGTACGTGCAGTTTAGGCTCGTAAATTAAAGAGCATCTAGAATATTTTTCTTGAGGCATTCAGACAGTTTTAACTCTTATGGAGGAGTAATGTGAGGTTTAGGCTCATATACTAAGCAGCATCTTCAATTTTTTTTGTTGAGGTATTTAGGCAGTTTTAACTCTTATCAAGGACTACTTGCAGTTTAGGCTCTTAAACTAAGAAATTCTTGATTTTTTTGAGGCATTTAGACAATTTTAACTCTTATCGAGGAGTAGCCTACAGTTGAGACTTGTACATTAAGGAGCATTCACATTTGTTGGTATTGAATCTTTGACTTCAAATTCTGAGGAAATATTGCTCCTATTTGCAAATTCCAGATTCTTCTCATATTTGTTTGACTCTTTGCCATGAAGTCCTCGACTTTGATTAGCAAGGATACTTATTTCCATATCATGAGCACGGGTAGCTAATTCTTCAAAAGTTTTTGATTGAACGCCTTTAAGGATACATGCTTTGAATACACATACATCTCAATCGAAGAAGTCTCACAAAGTTGGTCTCTACCATTTAGACTCAAATTCCTCAATCGATTGATAAATTCAATAAAAGGTTCATCATTTCACTGTCGTATTTTGCTTAATTTAACCATGCTAACAATTCTTCGAGTGCTATAAAATCGATTCAGAAATTTTTGCTCGAGTTGACTCCAACTATCAATTGATCCAGGAATAATATCCGTATAACAATTAAAAGCATTATCTTTATGGGATCTAACAAATTGCTTGACAAGTAGATCGCCTTCCATACCTATCTTGTTGCATATTTTAATAAAGTGGGTTATATGATGTTTTGAATTTCCTTTCCCATCAAATTGTTGAAACTTGAGAGGCTAATAACCGATTGACATTTGAAGACTACATACCCTTTGAGTCTATGGTTTGGCGTACCCTTGAGAAGGTCTGGTGCTTCCTTCATACTTTTGTTCAATTGTTTTCGTAATGACATCTTTCAGGTTATTTATCGAGACCAATCCATCAGAAAGAACTTGAATATTTTATACTTCCATTATAGTTTTAGATTTGACTTTTGATTGATATTGTATTTGAGCAACCTTAGCAAATTTAACATCATTTGTAATTTCTAGTTGCTTTGAATCAGTTTAACTTATTCCTCCAGTATCATCGAGGCGATTCAACAATCGAGCAAGCGTGATATCTCGCAGTTGAGGACTCTTTCTAAGTCTTTCCACCAATTTGGCCAACTTTGCAATTTGTTCTTCAATGATGGTAGTATCAATCATCATAACTGATACGATAGATGAAGTTGTAGTAGAATCTTAATGCTAAACTTCTCTAATTACAGATCGTCTTGGCGAACAACAATTATCTTGCTTTGATGTTTGTGACTTGGTTCCAACATTCAACAAGGACATAGTTATTCTTATGGCAGAATCAGCTCTCTTATTTCTCCGTGCGATTGGTTCTGCATATATAGTCGACATGGCTGAATTGACAGCAACACTAATTGTTGCAGATTTTGAAGGGGTAGCCTTCGAKATGTTGTTCTTGGGGGCAATTGATGAATTTGACTTGAATTATTTTGAAGAAAAGAGATAAACGATAAAGATTGTCTCATCGAGCGTGCCAAAATTTGTTTATATGAATCTCTTGTCTGTAAAATATAATAAGAAAATAAATGAAATACGAAATAAAGAATTAATTTTATAAATTTGATAAGAAAATATTACAATCTCTGAAATGTTCTCAAGTCAAAAATTCAAATCATTAATYCTTCTCTTTGAAATTTTTCTTGGGCTTCGTAACTTGATCTCTAGATTTGACTCTTTGAAATTTTCCAAGGGTTTCGTAGCTTGATCTTTGGATTTGATCTCTTTGAATTTTTGACGGTTTCACAGCTTAATTTCGAGATTTGGGGAGAAATTTGGTGCTCTTTCTTCTAAACTTCTCTCAATATGTATTTCTAATCTCAATATGAATTTCTATACATCTTCCTCTTATACTTTGACCTCTATTTATAAGTAAAATGAATTAATGTGATTGGTCGAAGACACATCTAGGAGCGAATACTTGATTCGCCGAGTTACATTTATAATTCAATTGGTTAAACCTTGTCATTCTTGGCACATGTTATATCATTTAATTGGTGGAGATGTCACATACTCTCCAATACTTAAAATTAACTCTTGACTATTTAAATAGATAAATTTTCATATCTACAAAGATAAAGAGACAAAGTTGTTAAAAAAAGATTCTCGTTGGATTGTCATATTTTAATATAAATATAGTATAGATGTTTTGGAGTAATATGATATTCAATGTGCCGAGAAGACATCTCGTCAAAGCATGTAAAATAATATATGTTCAAAAAATATTGATATATGCAGCAAAAAAATCTTTCAAGGGCTTAACTGAAATTTCATGAAAGTTGCAGGGCTTCATCTTGTACTTTTGGGTTGCCTTCACAATTACCAGATAAGTAAAAGGGGGGAGGGGGGGGGGGGGGGGGGGTAATTCACACCTCTAGATCCTAATTCACATCCCTTATTAATAATTTTTTTGTACAGCCATTAGCATTTGATCTTTCTAATATCAATCAAGCAACTTTTATCATTTTTAAATTATTCTTTTAATCAACATAAATAAATAATAAAAATCATAAAAAACTTTTAAAGATCTTCCTGTATCATCTTCAT